>OX183132.1:41847496-42117496 GCA_945261195.1 Cryptosula pallasiana | reverse complement strand
TATTATTATTATTATTATTATTATTATTATTATTATTATTATTATTATTATTATTATTATTATTATTATTATTATTATTATTATTATTATTATTATAATAAGTGAATATGACCATCTAAACAACTGCAAGGTCAGATAAAATACCTTGAAGCATTGAAACTTATAACAATCTAGCACGGTACCAACAACACTTGTTAGGCAAATTAATTTCTCTGCTGGATATGATAGTAAATTGATGGGGTTCGGGGTTTGAAGTAAATTGCTGTGGTTTGGGGTTTAAAACTAAATTTAACTGTAATAACTACTAAAAAAAAGAAAACAAAATTAGGAGATCATTCACGCATTACTACTATGGTGGGGCATCTGAGATGTAGCAATAATTGTTCGCACCTGAAGCTACTGCGGGGCACGATGTCAATCGATAGCGATGGCAATGAATGCATAAGTTTTGGAAATTCTTCGAACATTGTTTATTTTTAACGCCATGAAGCGCGTTTGCCTTTTTATTCGCAGGCGTATTAATGAATCTGTAGTACTTCATATATAAAACTGAAGTTCTTTTCACACGCTTTTCAGTTATGCATAATAAAATAGTACTTGTATATGTAGAAAATATTAAAGTTTCTTCAAAAAACGGCTGCCACCACGTTTTGTTTGGATGCATCCCTGATGAGTTTTCCACTACTTACCCTAATTAATTACTGGTCCTAGCTATGAATTCTTGAAAAAAATACTTTAATTAATGGTATGCTAAAAATTTGCATGTTTCAATTCATATTTAAATGACCCATGTGGTACAGAACAGAATGACTAAGGCAGTGTAATCAAAACCATCATTATTTTTGAGCAAAAAATTCCTCAGTTATCAAAAATTGAGCAATATTCAAAATGCAACATGATAAATAACAGTGTAATCGTGATGATAATAAAAAAAATAATACCAGCCAAAGTGTTATAGCTAGTTCAAGAGCGTCACGGGTGCAACACGAGATGCTCAAAACCATTCCTAAAATTATTTACTTAAAAATTAGCCAATCTTTTATGAGGAAAAATCAGTTTGTTTCTTGCCTTTTGAGCAAAGCCCAGAGAAATAAAAAACACATTGCATTATGCAGCGAAAAGTATAACAACTAAAAATGATCGTGAACCTATTTTTCTCATGCAACTACCATTTTTAAGTGAGAATTTTGATAATACATCATTTATAGTAGTGTGACTTAGTCATTTTGATTTTGTGAATGTTTTTCAAAGACGACACAATAACTTTTTTTTGCAGTAGGATTTTGTGTGTTAGCCATGTCACAAGCAATGTCCATTATATTAGCATAACTGCAAAGGCGGAAGAAAATTATTTTTTTATCTTATTTCTAGCACTAAAGGCTGCTCCACACGGCGACGAAACGAAGACGAACTGTCAAATTAATTTCGCAACGAATATAAATTTGCCCAACGAAAGCCCTACCGGCACTTCGGTAGCGTTGCGGTGACGTTTCGCCCAGACATAGCAGCGCTTGGTTGGCATTGTTTTGTTAGTCGATCATTGGTCAAAAGTATTTTCTGCATTTCGCTATTTGCCACACAAGGCGTAACTTCATTGGTCCATGTTGCGTTAGTGGCGCTAAATGTAGCACACGTTACTAAAATTTATTATTATAATAATTATAATTATTATTACTACTACCACCACCACAACCACCACCACCACCGCCGCCGTCGCCACCGCCGCCGCCGCTACCGCCGCCGCCGCTATCGCCGCCGCTATCGCCGCCGCTACCGCCGCCGCTACCACCACCGCCGCTGCCGATACCGCCACTGCCACCGCCACCGCCACCGCTACCGCTACTACTAGTATTATATTAAATACCATCATTGGCTGGCAGTTGTTTATTATTATTGTTATCAAATTTGCCTAACGATGTTATTATCATAATAAAAATTATTATAATTATCAAAGTAATTACTATTACAGTACAGTTAATTAATTTTTTAATAAAAATTGGGCCTACTGCAATAAAATAACTAATGATTCATCATCATCATCATTATTTATTATTATTATTAGGAATTAAAAAGAACCTAGCACTTATAAAATTACTAGCCAGGTGAGTGAGTAATAATGATAACCAGTTGACAAATAATTAAGTTTACTCACCAATAAATTATCTAAATGTGAATATCTGGTAGCTGTCTGTACAGAAAAACTAGTAGAAGAACTATTAGTATTGAATACTACTATTATTATGATTGGCGGCAGTTGTTATTATAATTCGTATATTGTCATTGGCTGGCAAATGCTTGTTGTTGTTTGGCTACATGCAGTTTCGTTCGCGTGTGAAACAAATTTCGTTAACAATGCACCGAAACGAAAAACTATTCGTTTCGGCCAGTTTGTTTCATCCTTGTTTCGTCAAAGTGTGGAGCAGCCTTAACAGTTACCATTAATAATTTGAGCACCGAATTCTAATTTATCTCTGGAATAACTTTTGGTTTATGCCTGACCACTTTTAATATTATACCAGTTAGACCAACATAACATAATTTAAATGCAACTAATGGGAGACTAATAATCATAGAGCAGCATGCTGAGCCATATATTGTTAATACTAATAAGTAATACTTGAATCAAATTGTTATTACCAGAACAACTACTATTCGTCATCCGTCATTATTACTAAGAATGATGATTATTAATAACAATAACTGGTGATAAAAGTACTTGTCTATGACAAATTTTAATGTTACTGGGATAGTTTTGCAATCAGCTTGCTCTGTGATCCAGCTGCTGTTGTTTCAACTTTCACAAGAAATACAGAACTGGTTAGCAAATGGAAAAAGCTCATTAACCGTAACTTTTATAACATGTGATTGTGTTCACGAGTGAGTGAACATAGCCAGTTACCTGGAAATCGGACAGTTGCAAATGCACTTTTTTTCGACTAAAAACAATATCTAAAACTTGTTCTGATGAAGTGTTAGTGTGATGACATGGGAAAGTTGAGTTTCATTGTATTAACAAGACATATTACTCTACAGACTAGAGTTATTTTAAAACATCGCAGACTAATATGAAGAAAGTTGTGCACTAACAAAATAACTATGATTAAAAAAGGTTTAACTGAATTATAACTATAAAAACTTATTAAGAATCAGGTGTAATAATTATTTGGTGTTGTTTTATTATTTTCACAGCAATAGTAAGAAAACAGCGCTAAATAATTATAACTTTATATTGATAATAATTATAATAATACAATGATCATAAATACTAGGAGATGTCGTAATAATAATAAAAGTACAATACAGAAAAAATACAATAAATATTACTTATAACATTATTATAATTATTATAAGCATTTAAAACATTATATTCAATAGTACTGCTTAGGATAAACAGTAGTACAAGTCAATTTAATTTCAAAGAACTGACTGTAGCTTTTACAATTTGTGATGATTATAATTATTATTATTAAAATCATTCTTCATCATCATTCACTGATGATAATAATAGAAAATCACCAACTTCTTTTTAATCTACGATTAGTACTACTTTTTGGTGATAATTCCCCCATTCATTACCATAATTAATAATAAAATCTTTATTAATAAGTAACAATATTATTTTTTATTGATATTCACTATAACTAATTATTACTATTATTATTGCAGTAAATACCCTGTAGTGTGTCGTTTTAGTTACAACAAATAGAAGTTAATTAATTAATTAATAAAACTTATTCATTACCTGTTGAAAGTTTGTTGGTATAGTCAGTGACAGTCATATATATCATAATAATTATGATACATAGGACTGTCACTGACTGTCACTATACAAACGAACTTTAAAAAAAAATAATAATGAACTAAAATTATGCCGTTTCACTAACAAGACCGAAATCGGGCTAAGTTAGTCTGTGAATGGACGGAAAACAAGCCCAGATGATAGTCTGCAGGTGGACCGAAATCAGGCCCGGTAGATAGCTGAAGGACCAAAAACAGGCCCAGTTGATAGTCCAATCTCTTATTATGATTTAACTTGCCGGTAATTACTCACCACCTCTCTAGCAGTAATACAGGCAGAGGTTTACTCAATGACAAACTAATAGTCACTGTAACTTGCAGTGTCAATAGACTTGCCCGGCTAAACTAGTGTTAGTGCAGTGATTACTATGAGACGTAGATTTTATAACTGCCACGTAGTAGAGTGGGTGCAGAGGCCTATTTAGCTACAAGCTCTATCTCTAATCAATTCCAGCGCAACTACTAACTTATAAACTTGCCCGGCTAAACTAGTGTCTACGCAGTTACTACTATGAGACGTAGGTTTTATAACTGCCACGTAGTAGAGTGGGTGCAGAGGCTTATAGTTAGATTTGAGAAAAGCAGAATTATTTAAAGTATTAGCACAACTTTATTCACTGGCAGCTCTGGCACAAATAAAAATAACTCAAGCTTATATAGTAGTAATACTCAAAATTATGTCCCTGATTGGGCAAAATTTCAATATGTCAACTACCTACGTCTGCACAACCTCTGACAGTAAGTATTTGCACCAGAACTGATTAAACAACACTTATAATAATTTTTCAACATCCACAGCACAAATTATTTGTAACTTCTTATCGGTTTTGCATTAGACCATAATAAACTATGGCTAGCTAGACTAGCTTTAAAACCAAGTTGCATAGAATTTGCAACCAAGAGGCCGTACGTGGAACGCTGTAAATCAATAAATCTCTTAGAGCCTTAGCTAAACTCAGAGAGGACAATCCCACAACCAATACTTCAAATCTGTTGGAAAAGACAACTATCAACTCAAACATCAACTAAAGTAACGGACAAATCAGGCCTGTTGCCGTGATAAAAAAATCATTTAAACTTCTAATCTAAATTTAAACTGCTGACTTGAAAATTGAACTCTTTAATGAACAATTTATTTTTTTAAAAGTCTCATTCTGTCACACTTGTTACTCAAAAATCATATCGTTGTCAGCAGAGTTATAATCTCAGGCTACTCTTATAAGTAACTGAAGAGTGCAACTGTGGGAAGTCGTGGCGTTACACCCAGCCCACTGGAAATAACAAAACAGCGTTGTCAAACTCACAGTCTAGTAAGCTTAGTCGTATAGAGGTGGTAACTGTTGTACGACTACAGAATCCTTACTGCTCGATTCTACTCTGGCCCTGTGCAGTCCTATACTCAGCGGGATGCACTGAAAATACATATAGTTTCTTGATCATGATGTTCTCATTTTTACCAAAAATCATTGGTTATTATACATTGTACTGTTTAGCTGATTAAGAAACTTTTAAAACTTTGGTCCTTACGAGACTTTTTTTTAAAAATCTTTTTGGCAGGTTTTCTCTCGTTTAGGTAAACCCATTGATTGTTAGCGCAATTATGAGCCCGATTATATTTTGCTGCAGACAGACGCAGTTCTCCTAGCAAGCGCCACTCGTAATAAGACACAAGAGTTCACTCACAAATAGTTTATCTGACACTGTGGGCAACCTAAGACTTTATACAACATTTTGAAAACTGGCTCCAGTTTAACTGTATTTCCTACTTCAGGTTAAACAGAATGACTTGTCATCTACAATCCTTTTGCCCTGTTGTGATATGACACGCCCAAGTGCTTGAGAATAAACCCTGTTGTTAGGTATTTAACATTTGTATTCGAACATGGTAAATATTTGTGATGTAGCATGGACTTTCTGGCAATTTTACAGCCTTCATTAGTGCTACGCTATGTAGATTTTCCACTGGCTGTTTAGCAGTTAAAATTTTCATCTCGATATCCCAAACTACCTCATCCAAATTTTTCCCAACAAAAACTTCAGTTTTGATTTATTGATTCAGTTTTTTTCTTAACCTATGCATTTCAGTGTTGTCATTTTAGTTTTCTGCACCATTGGATAATAGAGAGAAACATGTAAGTAACCATACCATTTTCCCATTTTCGACATTTGTTTTTAACAATTACGACATACTAAACACTTATCAATCCGAATAGGTTTCAGCTGAACTTTACAAATTTCAAAAAAATGATCGGTTTCTTCTTTTAATGGGTGAACATCTCTAAACTTTGGCTTGCCGACAGCTCAGTAAGTTTGATAAGCTTGATAAGTTCACTTGCGTACTAGCTAATTCTACCATGTAACTGAAAAACTTTTGAAAACTGAAACTTGTTACCACTGGTGCCACCCGTACACAACTTATGTGATTTCTGAACATGCGCATCATAAACGCCAAGTTTACGACAACTTTATAAAGCAAATTCAGAAAAAATTGAAAGTTATCGTCTCGTTCGCCAGTGGTATAAAAAGTAGTTTTAGTTTGGGGATGAGGTTTAGATTCACGGATTTTACAATGAAACAAATTCAAGTCTTCAACTTATACGCAATATACAAAAAAAATAAGCTAATTATCTAATATCTAAATGGATCAAATACTCTGATAAAAAAGTATAGCTAGGTCTGAAGTTGCTGAGGCCACTTGAAAATTGTTTTTTTTACATCAGCTCACTGTATCATTTACAACTTTTTGGCCTACTGATATACTAGTGCAAACATCTTGAATGCGAAGAAAAAAACAAAACAAAAAACGGCGCAAAAAATCACCTATAAAAAACACAGAAAATAATTTTTTGCGCTTTTTTATGAAAAAATGTATGAACAAAGTCCAGTGGAAAAAAAACTGGAAACTTAGTTGCTAAAGATTTCGCAATTTGCATAGAATATGGGTTCACAATTCTTTTTGAATGTTTGTAACGGATCTCTCAAATGGCTCAATTGAATTTTTTTCCGCTGTAGACTGCCTAGCTGAGTGGAAACATTATTTTGCATTTGTCACCGTTTTGAGATGTTCCATTATATTTCCAATTGCCGTGTCACATTTTGCCATTCCTGTTGTTTACTCTATTCTCCTGAAAAATGCTGAGTTTTATGACAAGCTATCAAAAAAAATAAACTCATATTACTGTTGAAGCTAAACTAGTACCAACTAAAGTAAAGCCATTCCTAAATAAATTTTATAATATTTTCCAGTGGAATAAAAATTAATCAAAATGATGCAAATTAATGGCATACCACTGTAGTAACATCAATTTCAACCTATCAGGATACTTTCTTGTCTTTTTATGGCTTCACAGGAAATTGCAGCTTTGAAAGGTGAGAGAAAAATAAAAAAAGCTGATTTGGTCTTTAAGTTAGCATTTCTTTGTTTAGTTTCTACTAAGCAGTTTGATGCACAAAACTTGTATCCTTTGCTTTAATTGGCACCTTATTGAAAAGTTTGTATCTCCTTTATTTTAGTTTGAAATGGTCACATTGCGATGGCAAGTGAGTTTGTGCGTTCTTCAGACCATTTTCAGCTTGGTATCAGCAAATGGAGTACCAGGACCTCTAACTGTTGACTTATGCGCTAACCATAGCAATTACATGGACATAAAACCATATGAAACTGGAAGGGTTAGATACACCGGACAAAAGCAATCTACGAATTGCTCTGTTTATCTCAACTTTTCTAGAACTGCAAGTGATAGTAACAGGTTTTATTTCACAAACCTTGAAGAAGCAGATGATGACTGCGGGACAGATGTGGAGCTAAAACTTAAAACAACGACCTACTGTGTCAGAGAGGCTCTTAAGGGAGTGTTTCTTGAACTTGCTGATGGAGCATCGAATGTAATTAGCATCAATCCTATGGAAGCAGCAAACTTCACTATAGAGTACCTTGGTACAAGTGAGTTAGAAATTTCTCTCTGGATGGATTTAGTGAACAATAGGCGTTTTCGGTGTGCTCAACATTTACATTTAATCCTCATTTGCAGTTTTTTGTCGAGGGATTATCAGCCCCTTTGTAGCAAGTTTTTTTTCAACGTGCATCAACGCTCATTTTTGCATTTGTCAACGAGTTTACCATGCACGTTGGCCAGCAAACGCGTATAAAAGTCAACGCGTTGGCTTTCAAAAGGAGTTGTCTTCTCACTAGTTACGGCACTGTATCCTTTTGCAACATAATAATAGCAACAATGTGCTACCAAAAGTTTTGATTTTTTCTTGTTTTTAATGAATGTATTTTTGATTATTATTAATTTCATATATTCTTACTTTCAATATCGTCATTATTAGGAATGTTATCATTATTGCCAATAATAATAATATAACTTTCCTTCATTCTATTAAATTATGATCTTCATCTGATAAAATATATTGTTTTATAACAACAGTGAATCAGCATATCATGGTAATTATTAGATAGAAGTTATGTTTTTTTTGTTGCTTTCATTATTATTTATCATTGTCATCATTAATTTCACGGCCATTATTATCAATAACAATACAATTTGTACATGGGGGTTGGTTGAGTTTTAATAACATTGTTTATAAATGGCTGACGACGCATTTTTTTTCCAGGGTGACAAATCTTGCAATGAACAGTTACTTTTGACCTGAAATTTTAGGCTAACAAGTTTTTGATTGCTAGCTATGTTTAATAATAACTAACGGCCCAAAAAGAGAGAAGACAACTTATGCAAAATATTGTAAAATGTACGCACTCGCTTTATCCTATTAGTTATCATTCGAGGGATAAACGTTTTGATCAAACTTTCTCAAATCAACGTATTGAGACACCAAAAATGCCTAATATGCTACACGTTCTCTAGATTTCCTTGGCAAATCCTCAACTCGGGCAGTTTTTTGCTGGAAAAGTTGAATAAATATTTGAAATTATTGTGCAGGAAAATATTTCAAAATCCGAAAATAACTTCATATAGCCATTCATCAAACTGGCTGACAGTAATAGACCCTTATTAGTGAATAAACACAAACTTAGTCTCACAAATTAACTGTTTCATCAAGACTGGAGTGAAGAAAGTTGCTTGAGGCCTTAAATAAATAATTCCAAAAGTGTTTATTGCTATTATTTTCTTCAATTGCTGTAAATCTCTAAAATCGAATTGAGAAAGAGCGTTCTGCGTCCAGTGTGATTTTTCTGATAATAGATTGATTATCACTGATTTTTTTAACCAACTCAGATGTACTTCAATGGTGAAAAAAAGAAACAAGTACGAAACAAAAAGCAGGCTTTAATTTGTGAAAAATGCTTTAAGCCTCATCAAATTATATACACTCAATCTTCAAACTTTCTCAGATTACCTGTTTTACTTACTAAAAATTATATTGGTATCAATCAGTTACCTTGACAGCAGCAGTAACAAAAGCGCGATACGCTAAGGTGCTGGCCACTCATGCCGCGCGCTTCTATTTTCCCAATGTTCAACTAGTTTCAACCTAGTCAAACTTGTTGCATCGAGCCAAATCCCCAGACTATTGTGATAAAATGTTTTTGCTAACTAACCGTTAGTGTTCAGTGCTACTAAGGAGCTGTTTACTGACATAAAATGTTGCTAGATGCTTGAAAACATATTTCAAGTATCTCATTTGTTGTATCTCGAACTAGAATCACAAAGTTGGTGTTTTAAAACTATTATTCTTTTTCTACAGCAAAACCGAAACTGGAAACTTTAAAAAGATCATTTGAAATAGCTGTCTAGTTGCAATGACTATTACGAGGTGTATCTAAATTAAACAACTCAATTATAATCCAGGCAGTAACTATTTATTTCAAACTGAAGCTTGTTCCAGCAACTCTGCAAAACTAGCGAGTGCAGTACACTTTTTTTGGTCAGATTAGCAAATTGTCGTATTGAGACTTCCCTAAAATTTATTGCCAGCAGATCAATCCAAAGTAGCTGTGAAAACCTTTGAAAAGAATTTCTTGACTATTGAGTAAATCTTGGAATCAAATGTGTTTATCTCCTATAGACAATAAATATTGCCTCAAGCAAACTCCTTTTTTTTTTTAAATTAAATTTTTTTTTGTATAACTTTTAGCAAACATACTCTATTTCTAAGAACAAAACAAAAATTTGTGTTTTATTTAATTGTACTTTCTAAAATATAATGTTGTTTTTAGTCCTGAGAATCTTTTTTTAATCTTTCACATTACCAGCCAAAAAATGTTCTCAAGAGGGCTAGATTACTGCTCAAGCACCAAAAAAAAAACAGGTAGCATAGCCTAGGGACAGTAGCTACCCCTACTGCATTAGTTGACTCACTGCTGGGTCAGCAAAGTACTGTCACCTTAGCTGATGGCCTTGGAAATAGTTCGCAACTGCTTACAAACATGCATAACAAAAATACCATTTCAAAGATTCAGGAAACAACCATTGGAAAATGAGCCAAGGAATCTACTTCTCAACTACTTTGGGCCTAATTTATGTATAATAAACCCTGTTTGAGTTCTATGATTGGTCGTTTATATAACCTCCCCTTTTCCGTGGTTGTATTAGATCATCTATGATTTATTGGAACAATGTAGGTACTTAGTTTCCACCACTAAACATTTATAAAGGCTGAATATCCCTTTATTCATTTCATTTGTTCACTTGAGGCGTCACTAAACATAGTTGCCACTCTCAAGGTGACTCCCTTCTTATACCAGGCGCTACGCCAACAAAAGTAATCATCAAACTACAATACTGTGTAATAGGAGCAGATCACTGAAGAGTTAAACAAACAATCAGGTTTTCCTGCTACGCGAGGAGCCTTTTTATGTGCACCAAGTAACAGAAGAACCTGTTATGTACTTTTTTAGGTGCACCACGTATAGAATGCTGGGTTGTAGATTTTTGTACTATGGATGTGCTGCGCAGTTGATTGTTGTGAATATACAGTGTTATGATTTATAGGGATTTGGTTTTAATTGGCACATTAATCAGTTTGTTGAGCCCAATATTGTAATAGATTTCACATAGGGTGGTAGCTGCATTGGTTAGCTGCCAGCACGTTTACTAGCTTACTAGGCGATGTTAGGGGCTAGTGTGTGTTAGCTATGCTTGGATGCCATAGCTGAACATGCCAGAGTCTGTTTGATTGGCAGCACTTTTGAAGAAGATGCTTAGAAAGGAACTTCTTGCCTGTATTCCACGGTAACCCTGTGAATTTATAAATAGTTGCTATTGCTAAGTATGTCTTTGTAAAGCGTCTGCTTATTGTTGTGTTTTGTATGACTTCTCATGCATGTATGGCCTGATGTGTTTGTGACAGTCAGACTCTAGTATTTTCAACCACCTTAGTTACAAGTTTTACTGCATAAATGTAGAAACAATTTGTCCAGTGAGCAGAGTTTTTTTTTAGCTTGGACAGAGAGCATCTAAACAAGCTTTGATCTCGAGCTAAATAAAGTATTCATAGTCTAAAACTCTGTGTGTTTTGCTTGGCAGGTTGCCTGATATATTGTTAGTTCATCTGCACACAGCAGAACCCGGAGCTCTCCTTATATAAAGATAGAAGTGAAGATAGCCATCACTACTTGATAAGTAGTGCTCTGTAGAAAGTATTGCTTCAGACTCGCTGACTCGGTACACTTCTGTAGTAGCTGTTCAGTGAAGGTGTGGAAAAATCCTTTACGTTGGTAGCAGTGGAGGAATAATTGAACAAGAGACATTACTAGAGCAGTTTCCCACGTCCAAACACCACCTTTTATTTGTTCCCCTCACCCTGGGTATTGGTATATTCCGTATCAAATATCAGTTGTCTGGTAGCAGCCAAACTACCATCCTCGGACACTGTTACAGCCCTTTCCTCTAGCCAGCTGGGAACCCCCCATCCGACGGAACAACTCCTCCCCAGCTGTGTTTGAAAAGAAGAGTGAGTGTGAGTGTTGCAAAACCCTACACCTCCCCCTGCTCCTTCACAAAATTTCAAACCTCCCAAGTTCAACAAAAATGTGATGTAGAGTGCTTATCACACAGTCCCAGAGGTTGCTGAAGCAAATGACTGGAATGCCCACAAAACCCTACTCCATGTATAAAGCATTATTGGAATGTGGCAGATCTAACACCCTGCAAGCTGTGTTCGTTGCACTTAGGACTCATTTTGGCCTTACACGCCGCGAAGCTCAGCAGAGTGTAGCACACCTGGAGAGAGCTCCGAAGAATTCCCATAAGCGCATACTAGTGAGGTGGAGAGACTAGTTTGAGTCACCTATGAAAACTTGCCAGATATACACATAGAATTGTATGTTACTGCAGAAGTTTTCATCCACCCTGGGTCACCCGTATCTGCAATGGCACCTGTTATCTGTGGATTCACAGAGTCTCGACGATGCAGTTCCCCAACATCAAGACAGTCCCTGGCTCTAAGCCATCCAGGGTTTGAGCCATAGAGAATGATGAAGAGGCAGAAGAGCCCTGCGTACCTTCCTTGGCCCGATACCCTCATTATCAGACTACTGCTGTGGTCGAAGGCTTCAGGAGAGCTAACTCGCCCATATACAGTTGGTATTAACTACCCCTCAGTGAGCTAATCCCCTCCACTCGGCAGTCAGCACCTGTGTCTGAAGATGCAACGGCATGGTCACTCGAGACAGTACAGACAATGGCAGTGGAAATGTAACAGATGGAGCAGTGGCAACCAGTAGTGCATACACCCCCTCCAGTGTCACCCGGCCCCTTACCAGTAGGACAGACACGGTATCCTGGCATGTATGCACCCTACCTAGCATGTATATATCCCCCAAAGAGCGTACCCTGCCTCGTTCACAATTCTTTTTTGTGATTCTACAAGAGAGGTTCTTCAGAAAGTAGGATTTCTAACTTCACTACTTGGTCCTATCATCAGCTTTTACCTTTGGGTATACCGAGAGCTGTAATTGTACGCCTATGTTGAGCAGAGAGGATGCTTACATGCTGTGCAAGAGAGTGACTATTAAATGCAAACGTTGCCCTTCTATCATTGCCGGAATAGGAGAGCAGGCTAATGTCAGTTTGATGAATGAGCATTCTCGAAAAGATGAAATCAATCAAACCGCTTTTTTGCTAAAGACAGTTAGTAGTAATATATGAGCAGATCTCCCTACCAAGTGTTTTTTTGTGGATGAGTGCTCGGGGTTGAGGCAATGGGTTACGTCGTTGAATGAATTCGCCGAGTTTATATTGTATTTCATTTGAGGGGCATTTGAGTGGCATTTGAGTGGCATTTAAGTGGCATTTGAGTTTTGATTATTTTTTTACTTAATTTGAACTTATATGGCATATAACTTTTGAATGTATGGCATTTAAGTTTTGATAATTTTTTTACATAACTCGAAATCATATGGTATCTTGAAAGAGAGGGGACAGCAGAGATGGGAGATGAGAGAGGAGAGAGCGAAAGGAGAGAAAGGAGAGAGAGGAGAGATATTTTTTAGTTTTCTATACATTCATGTGTATAAGGATAATTATGTACATATTTATGGATATATTTATATCTACATTGAATAATATACATTTATTACATAATAATTTTATTGAATACTATAAAATATGTTGGAAAATCACCAAATTAGTCCTCTGAATGGTTAAAATTTACAGAATTTGGGAAATAACTGCAAGAGAGGAGAGAGGAGTATTTGGTAGAGGAGAGAGGAGAGAGAAGAGAGGAGAGAGAAAATAGGAGAGAGGAGAGAGATTTTTTAGTTTTTTATACTATCATGTATATATGGATAATTATGTACATATTTATGGATACATTTATATCTACATTGAATAATATACATTTATTACATAATAAGTATATTGAATGCTATAAAATAGGTTGGAAATCACCAAATTAGTCCTATAGATGGTTAAAATTTACAGTATTTGGGAAATAACTGCAAGAGAGAAGAGAGGAGTATTTGGTAGAGGAGAGAGGAAAGAGGAGAGAGGAGAGAGGAGAGAGGAGAGAGAAGAGGCTTGAGCGTAAATATTTCTTTTAGTTATTTACATAATAAGTATATTGAATACTATAAAATATCCTGGAAAATCGTCAAATTAGACCTGTAGATGATTAAAATTTACAGTATTTTGGGAAATAACTACAATAGAAAACATTATGAATGTATGGCATTTAAGTATTGATAGTTTTTTTTACATAATTCGAACTCATATGGTATTTTGAGAGAGAGAGGAGAGAGGAAAAGAGGAGAGAGGAGGGGAAATGATTTAACTCAAATGAAAAAAAGAGATGAAGCTAGGTATTCATCTATTTGCATATATCCACAAGAAAAATGGGGTATTTGGTAAAATATTCTTTTATTCCATTCAATTTTCATTACTTTTTAAAGTTGAGTTGAAGTATTATTTACAATGGTTAGAATGTATTAAAATTACTGCTCAATCCTTTATCCAACACCTACAATAATTCTTAGTATTGTAGTGTAATGAGACTGAGTAATAATCTACAGACACCTTGTTCACTCTGTATGCTGTAGTACATGTTATTCCTTTAGTTATTTGCAGTTACTTCAATTGGATCTTATCCAGAGGTTTTATAGTCTTTGCTGCTACTGCGTTTTGTCTCAAACAAGAGTCCAAAGTAGGCATTGTGTCTACAAAATACAAAAAAAATGATTGTTACAATTGGTTCATTTATTTTCATTGGCTATATCTACATATACATAAAGTAGCGAAGAAACAGTTTGTGTGAGTATGAAACTATCTAGTAGAGATAAATTTATATGTAAGTTAAACTAGCATTAAATAATTATTTATTATTTTGTTAATAATAAATAATTAGAGTTGGTTACTTTACTAGTGCTCGGACAAACACACAATTTTGTTAATGTCAAAGTCTGTGATCTTACAAAGAAATAGCTTAGACATTATTAGCATAAAATTATCTAGTAAAGATAAATTACCTAGGAGCGAATTCTAGTTGAGGTTCGATTTTTTTAATAATAAATAATTAAAACTGCTTGGACAAACAGACAGATTTGTCAATGACACAGCGTGCGTTCTTGCGAGCGAATAACTTAGACACTGTGCGTATAAAATTATCTAGTAAAGTTAAATTTATGTCTAGAGGCGAAAATGGAGGACAACTCCGTATCGCAACTAGTTGAGCGTTTCAATTAGTATTAAACAATTATTTATTATTTATTAGTAGTAATATATGAGCAGATCTCCCTACCAAGTGTTTTTTTGTGGATTTGATCTTGGAGTTTAGGCGATGGGTTACGACGTTGGATGAATTCGCCGAGTTTATATTGTATTTTACTTGAGGGGTATTTGAGTGGCATTTGAATGGCATTTAAGTGGCATTTGAGTTTTGATTATTTTTTTACTTGATTTGAACTCATATGGCAGCTAGATTTTGAATGTATGGCATTTAAGTTTTGATACTTTTTTCACATAATTTGAACTCATATGGCATCTTGAGAGAAAGGAGAGAGGAAAAGAGGAGAGAGAGGAGAGAGGAGATACATCTACATTGAATAAATACATTGAATAAAAATGAAACAATATGTGAATATATACATTTATTGTATAATAAGTAGGGATACATAAGGAGAACATATTAAATATTGTGAGCTTGAAATAGTTCCAATATCATTTCAAATGAAAAAATGGATGATGAGAGATTTTCATCCGTTTGTATGTATCTACATATATCTGATTGAAAATGACATAATAATTCAGTAGTCCATTGTATTGAAATCAATTTTTGAGTGAGCTCTTTATTCCACACTTTTCTTTGAATTTTCTTTAAGTAATCATTAATACTGACAGTTTTTGACATTTTTACAACTGTTTGAAAATTGTTTTTAGTCATAAGCTTAAATATTTCTACTGAATTGTCAACGTATTTATGTGTAGTGTATGGTCGGTATTGTATCGGTGAAAGTTCTCCATGTAAAGAAGCTACAGTTAGCAAATGCTGTGTCATACATAATAATATAGCTTGTAATGTCAAGCGATATCCAATCTTTTCCTGTACTTCAACATTTTCTTTAATATAGCTATGATATATCTTTGGAAGGTAGTCTTTGATTGTGTATCTTTTTGAACTCATAATGAACTAAAATAAAATGTTAAGTATTAGTATATGATGATTAAACAGTGTTGTAAAATAATTACATTTTAACTTTTATTAAGTAATTTTTCTATTAATTCTTACCTTATCACCAAGAAATCAGCTGTAGTAGTTGATGACATCAGTTGTAGCAGTTGATGAATCAGTTGTAGTAGTTGATGAAATCAGCTGTAGTAGTCGATGTTTTATTGCTGGAGAGAATGATTTCTATGCAGAGAGAGATGTTCTTATATAGTATAAGCCACTCCTACTCATTTAGCTTATAGCCATTAAAAACACTCACGCGAAAACTCTATCAGAATAGTGTTATTAGCGTGAAATATCCCTGTTTTATTCGCGTGAAAATAAAAAATTTCATTCCCGCGAAAGCAACGGTTTCCATTCGCGTGAAAATAAAGTATATATTCCCGCGAAAGCATTGGTTTGTATTCGCATGAAAATAAAATTTTCATTCCCGCGAAAGCAATGGTTTCCATTCGCGTGAAAATAAAATTATTTATTCCCGCGAAAACATTGGTTTGTATTCGCGTGAAAATAAAATGTTTATTCCCGCGAAAGCATTGGTTTGTATTCGCGTGAAAATAAATTATTTATTCCCGCAAAAACATTGGTTTGTATTTGCGTGAAAATGAAATGTTTATTCCCGCGAAAGCATTGGTTTGTATTCGCGTGAAAATAAATTATTTATTCCCGCGAAAACATTGGTTTGTATTCGCGTGAAAATGAAATGTTTATTCCCGCGAAAGCATTGGTTTGTATTCGCGTGAAAATAAATTATTTATTCCCGCGAAAACATTGGTTTATATTCGCGTGAAAATAAAATGTTTGTTCTCGCGAAAGCAACGGTTTCCATTCGTGTGAAAATAATTTATTTATTCCCGCGAAAACATTGGTTTGTATTCGCGTGAAAATAAAATGTTTATTCCCGCGAAAGCAACGGTTTCCATTCGCGTGAAAATAAATTATTTATTCCCGCGAAAACATTGGTTTCTATTCGCGTGAAAATAAAATGTTTATTCCCGCGAAAGCAACGGTTTCCATTCGCGTGAAAATAAATTATTTATTCCCGCGAAAACATTGGTTTGTATTCGCGTGAAAATAAAATATTTATTCCCGCGAAAGCAACGGTTTGTATTCGCGTGAAAATAAAGTATTCATTCCCGCGAAAGCAACAGTTTCCATTCGCGTGAAAATTAAATGTTTATTCCCGCGAAAGCATTGGTTTGTATTCGCGTGAAAATAAAGTATTCATTCCCGCGAAAGCAACAGTTTCTATTCGCGTGAAACAAAATTATTTATTCCCGCGAAAGCATTG
Source organism: Cryptosula pallasiana (assembly GCA_945261195.1). Classification (NCBI taxonomy): domain Eukaryota; kingdom Metazoa; phylum Bryozoa; class Gymnolaemata; order Cheilostomatida; family Cryptosulidae; genus Cryptosula; species Cryptosula pallasiana. The sequence continues at coordinate 42,100,281 of OX183132.1, read as the reverse complement.
GTTTGTATTCGTGTGCAAATAAAATTGTTATTCCCGCGAAAGCAACGGTTTCCATTCGCGTGAAAATAAATTATTTATTCCCGCGAAAGCATTGGGTTGTATTCGCGTGAAAAAATGTTGATTCATAGGATTTAATCAGTGCAACTTTACCTATTTAAGAGCCACTGTTTTCACACAGAAAGCATCCAGTTCTACAACGGTTAGCGGAGAAGCAACATCTACTAAATCTTTCATTGCAACAACTAGGAGCTCATCTTCTTTATAAAGGTAAGAGTAAAAATATTTATTTTTTGTTAGCTAACACTACTAGCTGAAGGTTTATGACCTTTATGATCTTTTAAAATTAATTACGAAAAATTAAACAAAATGTTTTGTTTTTTTAGAATGAATACTCAAGACGAAGGAAGTCAACCGATGAATGAAGAAGCAGGATCCCAGCAAACCCTTTCCCCATCACCTTCTCCTATCTTTGATATGGCAGAAAGTCAATTGGTGGTTGATGAACCAGAATCCCAACAAGATTTTACTTCATTCACATCTCCTACTAACAAGCTGTCTTCAAAAAGAACATCGATGAGGAAACGATCTTTTATTGATTTGACAAAAGATGATAATGAAACTGGCTCGAAGTGCAAAAAACTAGTTTTGACGGATGTTGGAGATGAAACGCTTTTTCGTCACACCAGAATACCCTTTCAAGATGCTGGAAGTAATGAACTAACCACTCTCACCTACAAGAGCGCTGGGTTAATAAACTCTCTCTCTCCAAATAGTCTAGAAAAACTTGAAGAATCCATGGAAATCCGTGAACTACCAGTACCAACAGTTATGGAGGTGTTGTCTGTTGAATTTCGTGATGAATCAAAGTGCACCATGATTTACAACTACCGAAAGGATAAGAAGATAACTCGGGTGAAGAGTGATGTTTCAACCGAAATAGGACTGCTTGTTAATAAAGCTAAGCAAACACGTCCAATTGTTTTAATTTATATGGGAGAAGGAAAGACAGGAGATGCGATTTTTCGTACTGCTGAATCTCATGGATGTAATCGAAAGATCAACAATCCATTCAACTCATTGTATGGCAAGAGTTTGAGACAAATACAGGCTTATTTCAGTGTTGCTCACCTACACGATTTTCCGACAGGAAGTGTTATAGCTTATGAGAATCCTGGAATGCTAAGAAAATGTGATACTCGTTGGAACAAGACTGCTGATGTTATAGTGGCTAATTACAGATGTATGGTGAAAGGAGAGCTATTGATTGGAGATCTTAGCATCCCTGCTCAAATAGCTTCATCTGTGGTGGCGGAAAAAAGTGGTGTAATCGTATTCAGAGGACTGAAACAAAATACGAACAACATGATTTCCTACGACATCATTCTACTCTCAGCTCTTCAAGCTTTCATTCAAGTCTCAGAACTGTTTGATACTTCGCTGCAGCACACCTGTCTCTCCTACTTTGATGAAAATGAAAAAGAGAATTGTCCAGAACAGCATATCAGAGTCTTAATCGATAACACAAAGGACGTGACTCGTCTTCTATGATGGTAAGTTTCATATCTATTTAAAGAAAGATCTGAAGTATTTTTGTAAAATTAATTCATATAACTATGTATGATAGAGTCATTAGTTACTATGTCTTTTAGATATAACTAAAGAGCGCTCCTGAGGAAGAAAATGAGAAGATCTTATTTACTTCTTGCTTGAAACATTACAAAATAATAGTTTTTATAGGTTCTGTAGTGTTTAGCACAAATAATGAGATAAGTTGTATTTTATTCATTATATTTGTTATATCAAATAAAAATCAATTATAATAATTTATTTTAACAATTTACTTAGTGAATTAGTTCCTTGTATATGTACACCATCTATTCCTTCTACTGTATTATCTTCTATGAACTCGAAGTTAGGATAGGTCTGTATGATAAATCTCCGTATTGAGTGATCTCTCATCTCACTATCTCCTATGTCTCGTAAACTTCTAACAATTTCATCCATACTCCACCCTCTACTTCTCAGTAAACAAAAGTATACACAATAGTCGCCACATACAGTTGACAAAAAATTTTGTAGTTGTGTTTCATTACTTCGTATTGTTTCATATCCTCTATGAATACTTAGTATTTCATTTACATCCGGATAAAAGGAAACAGAACGTCCAAACGAGTCGAAAAAATCCACCTCTGAATCATTAGCGTACACAGCCAACCAATGCTCTCCGGGTTGATGAGAACAATGGGTGTTGAATACGAAACATCCTGTTGGAAAATTGCAAATTTGCTTCCAAAACTGTTCTCTAGCTCCAACATGAATCCCTACGCTTTGACATAAAACGTCTGAAGATAAGATCGAATGAATTTGTATGGTATTCATCTGTAACTTTCTGTTTAAAGCACTGCGTCGCCTCCGATAGTTAATTGAAGAATGCTATCCATCTCCAACACACCCTCTTTTACAAAGTATGCTACCAGGGATAATCCATCCGTCGTGTTAGCGCTAAAACGAATTTCCACACTTGTTGTGACATTTTTCATAGAGTGAAAACCTTCTTTAAGAAAATCACCAGTCAAATCAAATCCATAAAGTGTAGTACCATCAAGGTATTGTTCTTTCGTAATACCAAGACTATCGCCTTCAAGCAAAGTTCCGGTAGCGTGTAGAAACTGATGATATTCTCTTCCAAAAATTCCTCTAGCATAATTTGGTTCAAATCTCCTTCCAATTGGACAATCACCAACTCTCAATACAATACTATCAACACTAGCATGCTGCATTCTATATGGATTCAAGGCGAAACGTCCGTTCATTGCGTTGTGATTAACTAAACCTAAATAAATTTGTTTAGGTTTTTGTTTGTTTTCTTCCAAAGTGATGTCGATCTGCGCAACACCAGCACGAATTCCATATAGTTTTATCCGTTTTCGATCAACAGGATAAATGTAGTTGTGACCTTCCAATGCCAAACTGAGTTGGGAGTTTTGTATTGTAGGATTCACCTTAACTTTACAAAGATGAAGTTCAAATTTATCAATTCTAATCTTTGCCCCTCCTGCAGGCGACTCATTCGCAGCAAACAAAGCTAGTTTGGCAGAGGCACGCTCAAACTCCAGCTGCATAGTAGGACCTGGTATTATTAGTTTTTTCTGCTGAAATAATGCGAGATGAGGTTTTCCAGTTAATTCTATTGTCTTTCCACCTATGATTAGAGCTCTCCTCTTTTTCTTATCAGCGGTTTTGTGATCAGTACCGTCTTTGCTAGTTGAATCATCATACAACCATCCTTCCATCTTACCTTGATATTTCTTTCTTTCTGCACTGTTTTCGAGTAGTTGTGAAAAGTAGGAGCGTAAACCGTAGTTGTTAGCGTATTCAACGGTGGTTCCTTCTATCGACAATTTCAACTCACTGAATAATGCATGCATTGAATCCCCCATCCACACAACCGCATCATTATCATTACCTGCAATATCGGCTCCATCATCTTGAACAACCGTGGCTTCAACTTGCAGAAACGAGTTGTAAAGATCTGTGTAATGTTCAGTGCTCCCTGACAAGGTTAACTCAATACTACCATAAGGATCTAACCTATCAGGTCTGATGACAACATATTCCGATCTTTCTACCGATATGTTTGTTGGTTCCGTAGCAAATACATCCAACGTTGGATTTATGTTGTAGGAAGAACCTCCCAACTTATTACCTGTTGTTCCATTTAGGCTAGCCATCTTTTGCGAGTGATGAATGCTTGAAGCGTTACCGCTTAATGAATATAGATATCAAGCTCAGCTGTCTTTATACCGGATTCTACTGCTATTAAAATATACCACGATTACCAACACCTCTCCTCTTCTTTCCACCTCTTGTTTTTCTCCTTTTCATTCTATCTGGACGGACTGCATTGAGCACATCTCCCCCCAGATCATTCAACTCTGCCAATCCCCTCTTCTTTGCTGACGCTGCAAAACTTTGACCATCGATGACCTCACGCGCTACATTTCCACCTACAGACAATGCTCTTTTCCCCAAACTAATTGCTCCTCTTTTCAGCATTGGTGCTGCAGATTTAAGTAAACTTGAAAAAATACTACCAAGCCCATTTCCTCTCATATTAGGCATCACTCGTCGTCCACTATACACTCCAATTCCATTTCCAGCTTGCATCTTGTAGTACTCATCAAAAAAATCTTTTGAATCCTCAGGGGTGTATCGTACCAAACTCATTATAATTCTTTCTCTCTATAGTGAACCGTCAACACAACCTTTCCACCATCAAATGGTATTCGTTGACCGTCGTCACTCGTTATAAGTACTTTAATCATATCACTATTTAGTGATGAAGCGTCAACATAGTGAGGATTTTTAAATTCTTGATACACAACACTATTCTTCTTTCCTTGAACCGGAACTACTCTCAATAAAGGTACATTCGTATCTCCTACCATTCTATTATCAACAATGTTGGAATAAACATACAGGGATGTTAAACCGGAATTTATATCAGGGGGTGTGATATTATTGTATCTACCACGAGGGTATGTAGTTTTTGATTCAAATCCAAAAATATATGCTATATCTTTGGAAAAGCTTATGGCAGTATCAGGATCACTGTTAGTTAGTAAAGCGGTGTTGGTGATCTTGTTGTAGGAGATGGCGAATTTCTTGTCTAAATCCATTTCATTCATTCTCTTTCGTATAATCTCCTCCAACTCCTCTATGCTATCATATCTTCCATTACCGATTAGGATGAAGGACTTTTCGCTTTTACCAGAGACATTAGTCTTTTCTAGATATATTTTCCCTTCGGTAACATTTTTCCAATTATTAGAATAAGTCATATCTAGCAGAGCTACCTCCCATTTACCGCCATTGATAACCAAATATTTATACAGTCTCACTGTAAATTCGGAATTGTTATTATCAGGAAACTCTTCACCACTAGAGTTTGAGGGTAAAGTTATCAGCATCGACATTTTCCCAACGTATGATGATTATATCAAGCGTTGTTTCCTTATAAACTATTCATCTACCCACTCATTGAACTTTTCTCCATAACCTAACCACTTAACCAGAATCTGTCTTTTACCTCTTCTCATTCTTCTTCCCAGTATCTTTTCAATTCTGAAAATCGTGGGTTTTTTTACTTTTTGCAACTCTTTTTCGTAAAAGGTACCATCAATCATCTCCTCAGCTAAATCTTTCACCCTATATACAACAGGTTTTTCATCAATAAGTACATCGGTGATTATAAAAATCTCAATCGTCCAATTCGGGGTGTATCCTCTTTCAAACACTCCTCTTGCCTTACTTATTCTCACATAATCCCCAACCTTTAGTTTTGCTTCTCGAGTTAAACTATGTTCACCTCCTTCATACACACGATTCCATACAAGTTCTTGATTTTGAAAATTCACATCATTTGGTCTCATACCTATAGCACCATGAATTGTGTTGTTGTATGCATTAACCATTTCTGGTAAAACATCAATGTATCTATCGTCATCTTTATATGTCAAATATCTATATATATTCTCTTTTAAAGTTCTGTTAAAACGCTCCACCATTGATGCCTTTATCGTTTCATTTTCGGTTGTAAAGCGCTTGATCTTTTTTTCCGCCAGCAGAGTCTTGACATTGACGTTGTCAAACTCTTTACCTTTATCAGATTGTAAAGCTTTATAGTTTTCCCCTTCTAGTATTCTTCTCAATCCTCTTGCTACTACCGGTCCTGATTTGTTGATGAGCGGCACAGCCCAACCTTTTCTAGATAAAGAATCAATAGCAGTCAGTAAAAATGCTGTATTATTATTTTCATCTCTTCGAGATCGAACATCCATCAAATCTACCTGTAGCTGCTCCCCTATTCCAGCTACAATTGTAGGACGACGCTTAAACTTGGTTACAACTTTTTTATGTAACTTGTAGGCATCCTCACCACTCAACCATTCAGGGATTCTTTTTTCTCCCTCTCGTTTTCTACGAGCTTTCAGTAAAGCTCTAGCTCCTCGTAGAGATGTATGTAATGCAGGATTGTAATACAACTCTTTTAGCGTGTCGATGTCCATGAATTAGTACCGGGAACGACCAACTTTTTCTTCTGAGTACGTGTTCGATGCGGGGATTTTCTAACAGTTGTGATTCCTTCATCAGTTAGCAGGCTTTTAAATCTACTGTAATTGGTATTTCCCGATTGTATTTTACCTCCTTCGGTTAGAACGTCTCGTAGTAAAGTTTTGGAAGTCCTAGGATTCAACCAATGTTCTCCAATTTTCAGTCTGTTCTTCTCCGAGTCGAATCTACCAATTTTACTCAGATTATTCAACATTCTGACAGCGATCGTTTGATCACTCTTTTTTGTTGTTAAATCAGCTGCTTTTTTTTCAAAATCTTTTAAATTTTCGCTTTCACTATCGTGCTCATCTTCTCCATCAGTAAGAAATGTACTTCCTAGTAAGGTTGTGTCTTCAGTATCAAACAACCTTCCTTTTATTAATTCCATCCCAATATCATCATCATCATCAACCACTTTCACTGATTCTAACTCATTGTCTTTATCAACATTTGGTGAAAAGACATTAGGTTTATTATCAATAACTGTGCTATTGGCCAAAGGAAAAGTAGACTCTGTCTTTTTTTTCTTAATGAGATTCCAACTATCCTTTTGTGTCTGGTTTTGGTTATTTTTAATCTTTTTGACATCAGACAAATACCTACGTAGGTTTTCAACATTTTCATCTAACTTTTCGTATGAGGATAAGTCAGAATCATAAGCCGTTTCCAGTAGATCATTTCGCTTTCGCTTCATATTTCTCACTGTTATAGCTTCCATAGGATTATAATACAATGGAGGTCTGGTTTTCTCTTCCTTTACCACTGTTTTATCATCCTTTCTTTCTGTTAATCTATAGTATTCATCTTCAGTGAGTATAAAATTACGTCTGGAGAATGTTAAAGGCTGACGATTCATCTTTTTATTGATGATAAAACAGATACAATAGGTGTTATAATAGCATCCAAAAGATTCCCTCTACCACTCTGAATCAAAATTTTACGCTTATCATCAACTCTCCCTCTACCACTAAGTTTATGTAGCTCCTTCTTGTAACGCTGCAACTCAATAAACTGCTCAGAATCAAGAGGAACATTACCTAATATAATATTTTTAACACTTTCTATCAATGATTGAAACAAATCTCAGTTAGCCTTTTCGACTATAGCGATTTTTCCTTTCTTACTCAGATCATCCAGAGCTAAAATCGCCATTCTATTTCGCATCATTCGTGTTGAGAGTTTCATCTTTATCTTCTACCTCCGCCTAGCACACTTTTAAGTAACCCAGGAACTATATTGCTGATGATAGGTCCTAGTAGAGCGCCTAAAAATCCTCTTTTTTGCAATACAGCTTTCTTATCATCTAACGTTGATTTTTTTACTAAAGCGCTAATATCCTTCACGTTTCGCTGCAACTCATTATACTGAGATGATGTCAATGGTATCGTTCCATTTATAATAGCTTTAGCGCATTCTATTAGAGTCATAATAAACTCCTTTTTGGCTTTGGCTATAACAGACTTTTGAATAGCAAAGGTTGTATTGTTGAGCGATAACAACACAGCTGCATTTTTTGTTAATTTTTTCTCCAAAGCTTTAGACATTATAATGCTTTCGTGTTGCGTCGTTGAATAACAAAATATGATTGAGGTGAAGTGAATAGTAATTGTATTTATATCCTTTCACTTGGGTACATATAATATCATAGGGAGAACTGATGTAAAATTTCCCAATAGTCTATGTTGATCATTCGTTTGTTGAGTCGTATCTATTCGTAAATAAGAGTATGGTTTCTTTGTCGCGTCTTCAAAAGCCTCTTGTACATATTTTATTTTCGATGGAAAACATTGTCGAGCCAAATAGGAAATAGAAGAAGCATCTCTAGGGTTTTTAAAAAGAAAAAAATAATGACTATTCAAGGAAATTGTACGATTTCCTTTTAAAAACAGATTCTGAACAATAAAAAACACACTTATGATCAAATGATGACTATGTTTTGTATACAAAGCATTAGCATCGGCTTTACCAGAAACTTCATCCATGAGATCATCAATTATCAGCCATCGATTTTTACCATCTCTGGGAAAACTCACTGTTATATCTATCATGCCTTCATGAAAAATCACTCCTGATACATCATCAAAGGCTTTTTGGTAGGCTCCATAACAGTAGTGAATCTCTGTTGGTGGAGGGTGTGCTATGGTCTGACTAACTTCAATCATTCGAAAAATCGCTTGCGTCTTTCCCGATCCAGTTGGTCCTGCAATCATTGCTGTAAAAGGAGATCGCATCCTCGGGTCATAATCTTCAGGTTTCCCATTCATCATAAAAAGATGTTCATCAATCAACAGTAGTTTCATTTATGATTCCAACAGGAGAGTTTCTCGCTTTTTGTATTTTTTCCATAGCTTCTTCATACATACTAAACTCAGTAACACCTCCAAAAGTGGAAAGCCCTACGACAAATACCAAAATTATCATAATTATCAATGCTTTACGCTTCATACTCGGTAAAACATCTATCATATCACGTTCAGTACCATCAATAGTATCAACTTCATTCATCGGTCTCATCTCAACATCATCCTCTGTCGACATCTTAACTTCCAATAACCATACAATCTTATCACGTTTTCATTTATATACAATGTTAAAACTATCAAAAAAATCAAATGCCATACATGCAAAATCTATATGCCATATAAGTTCAAAATAAGTAAAAAAATAATCAAAAACTCAAATGCCACTTAAATGCCACTCAAATGCCACTCAAGTACCCCTCAAATGAAATACAATATAAACTCGGCGAATTCATCCAACGTCGTAACCCATTGCATCACCTCCAAGGTCTAATCCACAAAAAAACACTTGGTAGGGAGATCTGCTCATATATTACTACTTTTATTTTAAAAATAAATAATTAGAGCTTTCTACTAGTGTTAAATAATTACTGATTATTTTTTACCTTATCACCACTTAGAGTCAGACGATTTAATTAACTAAAGACAAATAATTATTTTAGCACTTCTTACCTTGATGCTGGATGTTCTCCCAGTAGCTGTAGTAGATGATGCTTCTCCGCTTGCTGTTGAAGAACTGAATGCTTTCTGTGTGAAAACAGTGGCTCTTAAATAGCTAAAGTTGCACTGATTAAACCCTATGAATCAGCAATTTTTCCAATGCTTTCGCGGGAAAAAAAACTGTTTATTCCCGTGTGTGTGTGTGATTTCTGATCAATATATTAATTCAATGTATATATATATATCTCCTCTCTCCTCTCTGTCTATGTAGATATAAATATACCCATAAATATGTACATAATTAACCATATATACATGAATGTATAGAACATTAAAAAACCTCTCTCTCCTCTCTCTCTCCCTCTCTACTCTCTCTCCCTCTCTCCTCTATCTCTTTCTTTCAAGATACCATATGTATGTATGTATGTATGTATGTGTGTGTGTGTGTGTGTGTGTGCGCGCGCGTGCGCGTGCGCGCGTGCGCGTGCGTGGGTGTATGTATGCATTGATTTTCATTACAAGTTGTAATGCTTTGCATTACTTAGTATTTACTGACTCTAGCTATATTATATGGGAAGATTTTCCCTACTTACTATGTAATAAATGTATATAATCATATAATGATTCATTTTTGATCAATATATTTATTCAATGTAGATATATATCCTCTCTACTCTCTCCTCTCTCTATGTAGATATAAATATACCCATAAATATGTACATAATTAACCATATATACATGAGTGTATAGAAAACTAAAAAATCTCTCTCTCCTCTCTCTCCCTCTCTCCTCTCTCTCTCCCTTTTTCCTCTCTCTCTCTTTCTTCCTATCAAGATACCATATGTATGTATGTATGTATGTATGTATGTATGTACGTATGTACGTATGTACGTATGTACGTATGTACGTATGTACGTATGTACGTATGTACGTATGTACGTATGTACGTATGTACGTATGTACGTATGTACGTATGTACGTATGTAGGTATGTATGTATGTATGTATGTATGTATGTATGTATGTATGTATGTATGTATGTATGTATGTATGTATGTATGTATGTATGTATGTATGTATGTATGTATGTATGTATGTATGTATGTATGTATGTATGTATGTATGTATGTATGTATGTATGTATGTATGTATGTATGTATGTATGTATGTATGTATGTATGTATGTATGTATGTATGTATGTATGTATGTATGTATGTATGTATGTATGTATGTATGTATGTATGTATGTATGTATGTATGTATGTATGTATGTATGTATGTATGTATGTATGTATGTATGTATGTATGTATGTATGTATGTATGTATGTATGTATGTATGTATGTATGTATGTATGTATGTATGTATGTATGTATGTATGTATGTATGTATGTATGTATGTATGTATGTATGTATGTATGTATGTATGTATGTATGTATGTATGTATGTATGTATGTATGTATGTATGTATGTATGTATGTATGTATGTATGTATGTATGTATGTATGTATGTATGTATGTATGTATGTATGTATGTATGTATGTATGTATGTATGTATGTATGTATGTATGTATGTATGCATGTATGCATGTATGCATGCATGCATGCATGCATGCATGCATGCATGCATGCATGCATGCATGCATGCATGCATGCATGCATGCATGCATGTATGTATGTATGTATGTATGTATGTATGTATGTATGTATGTATGTATGTATGTATGTATGTATGTATGTATGTATGTATGTATGTATGTATGTATGTATGTATGTATGTATGTATGTATGTATGTATGTATGTATGTATGTATGTATGTATGTATGTATGTATGTATGTATGTACGTACGTACGTACGTATGTATGCATTGATTGACATTACAAGTTGTGGTGCTTTGTATTACTTAGTATTTACTGACTCTAGCTATATTATATAGGAAGATTTTCCCTACTTATTATGTAGTCAGGTATATAATCACATAATGTTTAATTTTTGATCAATATCTTTATTCAATGTATATATATCTCCTCTCTCCTCTCTCTCTATGTAGATATAAATATACACATAAATATGTACATAATTAACCATATATACATGAATGTATAGAACACTAAAAACTCTCTCTCTCCTCTCTCTCTCCCTCTCTACTCTCTCTCCCTCTCTCCTCTATCTCTTTCTTTCTTTCAAGATACCATATGTATGTATGTATGTATGTCTGTACGTATGTACGTTTGTACGTACGTATGTACGTGCGTGCGTGCGTGCGTGCGTGTGTGTGAGTGTATGTATGTATGTATGTATGCATTGATTTTCATTACAAGTTGTAATGCTTTGTATTACTTAGTATTTACTGACTCTAGCTATATTATATAGGAAGATTTTCCCTACTTATTATGTAATAAATGTATATAATCATACAATGATTCATTTTTGATCAATATATTTATTCAATGTAGATAAAACTCCTCTCTCCTCTCTCTTTCCTCTCTCCTCTCTCTCTTCTCTTTCCTCTCTCTCAAGATGCCATATGAGTTTGAATTATGTAAAAAAATTATCAAAACTTAAATGCCATACATTCAAAATCTAGCTGCCATATGAGTTCAAATTAAGTAAAAAAATTATCAAAAACTTAAATGCTATACATTCAAAATCTATATGCCATATAAGTTCAAATTAAGTAAAAAAAATAATCAAAACTCAAATGCCACTTAAATACCACTCAAATGCCACTCAAATGCCCCTCAAATGAAATACAATATTAACTCGGCGAATTCATCCAACGCCGTAACCTATTGCATAACCCCCGAAATATAATCCACAAAAAAACACTTGGTAGGGAGATCTGCTCATATAATACTACTACAGTTAACTAGCTTTCTAGAAAGGGATGGGTTGTATCCCTAATTTCCAAAGCTGGAACAGTCATAGTTAGAGGTTTGAAAAAATATACTGGATGGAAAGAGCTACAAAGCCTTACAATCAGGTAAACTGGCTTGTAGAGGTCTTTACAAGAGTCAATGTGTCAGCTAATTAGAAACCGATTGTGTACTCGATAGAAGGACTCGCCAATGAAAAACGTCGAGGAAAAAAAAATTCTTAACTGTGAAAAAGCCAACAATATACAGAATCAAAATTATATTGGGTAGGAAAATGTGAAAGGACAAAACCGCAGACTGGTTTAGTTGTTGCATTATTGAGAATAGGTCAACAAATGGATAAGCAGATAGTATACGAAGTGCTTTCATTTGTCAACAACATCATACCTGATCAGAAAGTCAATGTTGGAAACTCTACCCTCGAATTTTAACGATGTCAAATTTGCTGCGATACCAACTTTGAATTTTCAAAGTGACTGCACAGACCTGTGGTGTTTATCGGAGCTCGATGGGAGGTAGCATTACTAAATATACTGCATTCTAACAATTGGAAAAATGTCACTGAAGTTAAAATCGATCTGGAACAAGCATCAATTGCTGGTAACAAATGCAAGTCTTTCATGTTAGTCTCACATGAGAGATACCATAGTTGAAAAGAGTTACAGAGCATATTACACACAGATCAGGCAAAATGAGTTTGGATACAAAGTTTGCCACAATGTGAGACAAAATTTCCAACACCAGTTTGCTGATAAACAGCTACCCGGGTACTGTGATAATTTTTGCCAAGAATCTTGCCTGCACTTTGGATTCAATCCTAGTGGAAAAAATTAATTGTCCTCACCCCAAGTACAGCAATGACACACAACTGGACATCATTCACGATTCGACTTCTCCGTATGTCTGCTTCAACGTGTTCGAGAACGGGGTAGTTGATATTACAAATAATTCTTTCCTAAGAGTAGTAAAATATTGTGGTCTATCAAAAGTTTAAAAACCCTCACCATGTTGATGCAGCATCATTGAAAACCAATATCATCAAAGTATTTGTAACCATTGTGCATGGTCAAAAAATACAACTTGGCGGTTGGAAAGTCATCTTGATAGCACGCTTTATGCAAAATAAATCGCAATGAGTTTGATTGGACAAACACTGAAGATTCTAAAGAATTCACAACTTTTACTACATGATGAAAGCGGGAAATAGTATCAAATTGTACAGGGGATGTAAAATGATACCCAGCAAAAGATCGGAAAGTATACCTCTATTGATGAGTAAATAGGCGATGCCTTTGTTAAAAAGCGGTCTCGTAAAAAGAATTCTGGCAGTCGGCAGCAATGTTGCTTACAAACTCATTGACAGACATAGTTTTGCTTTGCTGAGAACAAAAAAGACAGAGCAACTCAACAACCTCAGAGGCATGATGAGTGCGGTGAAACCCAACAGTCGCAAAAGGAGAAGGAAATTACCTAATAAAAAGAGGAGACTACATAAAGGACTAGAGAGATCTTTAGTTTAAAGAGTGATCTCATGTCCATAGAAACGCGTGTACAAAACAATCAACTTCATCATTGTTTTTGCTTCAGAACATCGTCATTCGAAATATGGCCAGCATAAACGGTTCCATCGGAGGTAAGTTATATGGATCTCCCTATAACGTATTCCTACCTTTTGATGGGTTGGTGACGAATCCCACAAATTTTATCATCGACAGTACCGAATATATGATCATCAGATGCAACATGTTGGATTCTTACAAGTCTATCGAGCTTAGTGTCATGAGTGGCAACAAGTTAATTATATTGATCTTTCGAACGTGGCTTTGCAAATCAAACGGTACAGAACATATAGAGGTCAAAGTTGACGAGAGTAATAATACTGTTATTAATGAAAACACGCCCATGTGGATGGGCAATTCCGTTCATTCATTGTGCGACAAAATAACTTTGCAAACGAAAGGCAAACCTATCTAGTAAAATAACAACTATGGATTGCAATGTTACTTTTGGAAATTGCTCGGGATAGACGCTATAAGAAAAAATGTGAATGGAAACTGGAGGGCTGGATTTGCAATGAATCCATGAGCAATGCAATTAATCACAGCGCGGTCAGCCAAATAAAAGAGGAGAGCTATTGTTAAAGATAGAAAAAACCATCAAGTTTCCTAGGAAACCCCATCTAGCGCTGTTCAACAAAGTCCCAGAACAAATAAACACATGGTTCAAGACTGATAATAAAAATTGACAGGGTCGAATTGCACCTCTGCAAGGTGGAAGTACATCATTTGATACAAAACCCGCAATGAAATGTGGCATTGAAAGTCGACAACTACATTTAATCACTCAATCGTTAGCGAGTATAGATCTCTTGAATTTGGACTGTCGTGGCACAAGTGGGTAAAACTTTGGAAGCGAACAAACCAGAACTCAAACAAATGTATCCTGTACTGGTTGATCACAATGCTATAAGCAGAGACTTTAGCAAAATTTGTTTAGAATGAAACAAAGCAAATTGAAAAGCGTTGAATTGAAAGTAGACAATTGTCCAACCGGTAGAAGGTACAAGCCATTTATGCGGATAAGTTTTTTGACGAGAATCTCATCACTTCTTACACAAGAGCAATACTCTTCACAGTAGTGAGACCATAGGCATAAATATAAAGCAAGAATTAGATGGTACTACGCTCGAAGGAGTCCACTTGACCAGTGATTTTCCTAGAGACAAGTTTCACTCGACAAAAATGTCACCATCAGCTGGGAGATTCCATTTTATGTTCAACATCACGATCGATGGTCTCTGCCAGCCTACTTTCCAAAAAATGTCTCTTAAAAATTTGCAGAATTCTTCAACTATCTTTAGTGGAAGAGATAGTGCTTTAAGCGTGGAGACGAATGTCATTTGAATTCTGTCTATATTACCCTTAAATGTCATTTGTAGGCTTTGTCTAGTTGACTTAAGAGCGAGAGACAAGTTTTAGGAAATGTTATTTGTTCAACAGATTGGTCCAAACTAAGAGCTTGCACAAGACGAACTGTTAAAAGAAATAGATGGACTTCATGTACAATGAACTGTTATATTAGCCAAGATGCTAAAGTAAATGATAACTGTTAATTTTCCAAAAGACTATGTTATATTGATTTTTATTTGTTGTAAGCATTGGAGTGAATTTACAACACAAGTTTATAACTGAAGACTTATGTATGTCTTACGTAGTGAACTCGATGAAATAACTTCCTACTTCTTTGTGTTTTTCGCGCAAAGATTTTGCAAAAGTAACCATTTCTGTGCAAAAAACAGATAGTTTTTATTGCCATCTTTCGTGAAACCATTCCTATCGAATATAGATTCAGGCTTCTGGTGCAGCTTTAGCTATATACAAGCCCATATTTTCCGACAGAGAGCCTAGCGCTAGGGTTTTAGAGAGCAACATCTACCAAAAACTACTAGGACTGTTCAGCAATAAAGTAAGACTTGAAAAATAATTATTGACACTAAGTGAAAAGTTCAACTAGATGTGCTCGAGAAACGCCGTTCTTCTATAATCTAGAGACCGGGTTCCTCTTGAAACTCCAGAGTTTCTGGGCGTTGATAAAATGAATATTTTATTGAACAGGCGACTGAATTCCATAACTTATAGGTAATTGTAGTATGACAATTAGATTCCAATAGTTAGTTATTATGATTTCTATTCTCTGTTAGTAAAAATGGTTATTATTTTTATATCCAATTTTCATTTTACGTCATAATGAATGTTTCATAGAGAAAACTTCATCTCGGAGATCACCACAAGTAGCCCATTGAGGATTTATCAGCTATCATCTCCTGATACGAAGCTCAATGATTTAAACAGTAACTTGTTACATCATGTTGTTTTTTGAGACATAATGCCTCTTAAAAATGTTGTAGTTTGAGGGTAAAAAAAATTCTCCAAAAAACTAAAGCCAAACAACCTTGACTGATGTATTTAACGACACTTTGCATTACGGCTTATTGAAATTAACTCAAAAACTATCATTGTCTAAAGTATCTTTTCAAAGGATGACAATCAGAAATGGTTTCTTGATCATTTAGGAGTAGTTCATAGGCAGAGTGAGCAATTTTTATTTATAAGTAAACAAAGAGAAAATGCTGTCAATGGATTAGACGTCATGGTATATGAACCGATCAAATACCTTTCTTCATCAGTTTGCTGACACTATTTATTATTATTTTTATCATAAAATTTATTTTAAAACTATGCTCAAAACTTTTACTTTGTACTATGCTTCATAGTAACTTGTCATACCGGTTTTTACCAGCATATGATAGTGTTCAAACAATAGTCAGAACAGTTATAGCGTTAGCTATTTTGTATTTTTTTGTGAAAAATGAATAGAAAACTTACAGTACAAGATAAGTTTTTTTTTATTTCTATGAAACGGTATTTGCAGTTAAAAAATAGACAAGCAATTGTGATAAAGTAGCAGCAAATTTTCGAATTTTCACTGTTGTCACCAAAAATCACTAAGTTGTTTCCCTAGGCTCATGCGTGCTTGTTAACCATCACTGGAAAAAGTTGAGTAAGCTGTTCATGTATAGTATTGTAACAGTTTTCCCCGTATCTAGGGCTAACGGTCACAGGTATTTACGAGAGTGCTGTTTATGCTGACTTGTTTCTGCTTTACGTGGTAGCGTGGCAACAGAAATGAAAAGGCAGTGTAGTCTATCCTGATATGGGATAGAATCCGATGCTGCTACTAGAGCAGGCACAACTGTGTATAAGGCAACCGGCCACACAGATTTCACAATGTTGAGGGTAACAATGGTTTTATTGCTACTTTCACAATACAATAACGTCAATGATACACACATAAATGAATACTAGCACAATACAGAATAAACGGTATGACTATATAGGCAAGGATAACAGTCCACTTGCTAGTCTCTCCTGAGTCTCTGTGTGTTCAAGCGTCTTCCTCTAGCGCTTAACAAGGACTGAACTAAAATTGAACTGCTGGGCTTCATACAGGTCTATTTATACAAGTCAACAAATCATGCAAGCGTATAAATATATGATTGAATAAAATAGCTACTCCTAGTGAGGTACAAAAAGCAATACAATAGCTGGCACACTAAATAATGAGTCATAATAGATAGAGATGTAAATAAGTGTCACTAAATGCGGGAAAGTCTGTCCTGAGCTTGGCTGGGCTGAGCGATAGTTCAGCTGCACTCTGTATCCACCCAAGCGTAGCCACTAGTATAGTGTTGGGTATATAAATGTATAAGTATAGCACCGGCTGATGATGAGTTAGCTGCCCTGTGCATTTGCATTACAGTATTTAGGTGCAAAGGAAGGAATAAAACTGGCAACCTGTTTTCAAACTAAAAATTACTGCATTGTTAATACTAGATGGTTTTAGGTCAATCGCGTAATTCTACGGAAAGTTATGATTCACTATTGACTTCCACTATGCGTAATTCAGCTACTTTTATTTTTGAAAATTTAGCATATTTACAGTAGCGACTGAAGAGAAGCTAGTGTGATGTTTTAAAATATTTTACTTGGAATCCAATGAGTTTATGCTCGCACACCAACGAATTAAGTTTGCTTTTAAACTAAGCAAGAAAGACCAACGAACCAAAAATATAGAGGATAGAACAATTTAAAGGGTGAGAAGTAGAACTTGGCACTGAAAAGTGGGTTGGAGAGTTGGATTATTGGAGATGGGAAGGAGTAGGTGAGGCAAGGTGAGTTCAGGGAACAGTGTACGAGGGTGGAGCAATTTGGAAATGAAGCATGTAGCCTCGCTTGAATGAAACAGGCAAAGATTCTTGTTATAACATAAATCAAATGCTTTGTTACTAACAAAAGTGATCAGAATGCTTCTAAAATCATTATTTTTCCTTTTTTTAAAATAGAGTCTACAGTGCACCTTTTCAACATCAACAGATTTTATCGGGGCTCATTGACAAAGTCAATTGCTAATGTGGCTTTAAATTTCATTTAAATCCCATTCCAATCATTTCACTATTGCTCCTGAAGCACTTGCATGTAAGTAGTAATATATGAGCAGATCTCCCTACCAAGTGTTTTTTTGTGGGGTCAAAATCCGGGGTGATGCAATGGGTTACGGCGTTGAATGACTTCGCCGAGTTGATATCGTATTTCATTTGAGGGGCATTTGAGTGGCATTTGAGTGGCATTTAAGTGGCATTTGAGTTTTCATTATTTTTTTTACCTAATTTGAACTTATATGGCATCTAGATTTTGAATGTATGGCACTTGATTTTTTTGATAGTTTTTACATTGTATAAAAATGGAACGTGATATGATTGTATTGTTATTGGAAGTTAAGATGTCGACGGAGGATGATGTTGAGATGAGACCGATGAATGAAGTTGAGACTGTTGATGATACTACACGTGATATGATAGATGTTTTACTTAGTATGAAGCGTAAAGCATTGATAATTATGATGATTTTGGTATTTGTCGTCGGATTTTCCATTTTTGGAGGTGTTACTGAGTTTGGTATGAGTAGTAATATATGAGCAGATCTCCCTACCAAGTGTTTTTTTGTGGGGTTATAATCTGGGGTGATGCAATGGGTTACGGCGTTGAATGAATTCGCCGAGTTTATATTGTGTTTTATTTGAGGGGTACTTGAGTGGCATTTGAGTGGCATTTAAGTGGCATTTGAGTTTTGATTATTTTTTTACTTAATTTGAACTTATATGGTATATACATTTTGAATGTATGGCATTTAAGTTTTGATAATTTCTTTTCATAACTCGAGCTCATATAGCATCTTGAGAGAGAGGAGAGAGGAGAAGTATCTACCTTGAATAAATTCATTGATTAAAAGTGAATCAATGTATGACTATATACATTTATTACATAATAAGTAGGGGCAAAATCTCCTCATATAATATAGCTAGATACATAATTCGAACTCATATATACATTGAATGCTATAAAATATATTGGATGATAAAGTTAAATATTCATTTATTCGTTATCGATATTTATAAGGATGATGAAAGATTTTTTGTATTTTATATATATATATATATATATATATATATATATATATATATATATATATATATATATATATATATATATATATATATATATATATAGTTATAGTAACTGTGGTAAAAGAAGTCTATTATGAAGGCTTTTATTTAAGCCAAAGTAGGCTCGGTAGATACTCCATCAGAACACACTCGTCTTTTAGCATAAAAATATGTGAGTCCTCGTTTTATTTGGTTGTATGTCAACATTTTTTGATCCTTTACTACAAATCCTCGATTTTTACCCATAAACGACTTTTTTGTGTTCAATACATTTAGATAACTGTCTTTGTTCAATTGATTAATTCGTTTGTTCAACCTTTTGAGCTAAACTTGTTTCCTTTTTCTCCCCAGCAGTAATAGGATTTAGAGTTAAGTGCAACAATTCCATCTCCGGTAAATTCCTCTTTAAACAACCCGGGTGTTCTTTTTCCGTGTTTTAGTACTTTTTCACAACAGTCTTGCGTGCTCCATTCTAAACCCATTGTTTTGGTTCTTAAAAACTCATCCCTATGTTTGTCACAGTATGGGCGTGGAAACCAATCACCATATTCATTGTAAAACTCTTTTTTCATACTTGGTTTTACCAGTGTTTCTAATGTTCCGCTCAACGCCATGTATGCGCTATCTGTATCCATTTCAACATATTGGAAATCACTTCTGTCAATATATCTATAAATAAAAAGATTGTTACGATTTCAATTATTTGGAAGTTTTACTTACTTACACATAATAATGGTAGGGAATTAGGTTTTACTTACTTATCCATAAAGTCGTAGTAAAACTGTAGCATTCTCAGTTTAGCATACTGTAGCACGGAAAAACCCAAGTGTACTGGAACGTTCATAGTTAGCTGAAATGATGGTGATACTGATTAGCAAAGTAAACTTGGAGAATATAAATTTTGAATTGCAAAATAATTGTTTTTAAAACTTACTAGTCGTTTACAGGTTACGATTTCATAAAAATCATCTGCTATCTCTTCCATGGAGATGAATTTGTTCCCTCTGATACGAAATGAAGCTTTTCTCGCCCCTTCGATGAACTTGATGGTGGTGTGTTTTTCTTTATCAGTGATTGTTTTTCCATAAGCAGCATTTCCTACCAACTTGCTAGTAGTAGCGAGTTATTCTTGACTAGGATCTACATCTCCCATTCGCCTAGCGTCTGAAACTGATGTTCCAAAAGCTTCAAAAGCTTTTCTAGGAATATATTCTATTAGCTGATAAACTTTGGTGACTTTCAATCCTTGTTTCAAGTACCATTTTAACAAAGGACTCATTAACAATATCTTATCTCCGAACATACTTCCAACTAATGAGCGTTGAGGAGTCTTTAAAAACCCTTCGGCTTCAGCAAAGACTTTCATTTCTTCGCTCAAGTGTTCTCTGGTTAACATCGTATTTTTAAAAATCGGAGGCATTTCGGAGAACTTTTCTTCCTCTTCCTCAGGAACTTCGATGTCACATTCAACAAATCCGAAGAATTCCTCTGATTGAACTCTCGACAACACTTCTTCTTGATTTAGTTTTTTTTCAAGTATTTTAGGGTAGAAAGAATCGTAAAACGTGTTGACAAATTTTTGTAAATTTGTATGAGTTTTTACACGTTTCATCCAGTCACACTCCCAAATCGAGATTACAGTGTAACCTAGCGCTCGAAGATATTCTTCATTTTCCATCGTAGTTTTAAACAGATTTGCTTTTGATTTTCTTCCACTAGCTTGAAGCTCTTGTTCTTTAGCATTGTTATAAGAGCAGTCGTGTCCATGCCAAAAACACCCGTGGAATTGAAAGACATGACGATTTTCAACACAGAATCCGTCAACTGGTAATCCTCGCTGTCCAAGAGCAACTTCTCCTCCATTGAGCTGATGCTTGATATTGATTTTTTTTGAAAACATTTGGAACTGTAACCAACTATGAGCTACCTTGCTAAACTTTACTGGTTCAGCAACAAAGGAGTTTTCGATTTTTCTTCTTCGATGATAACCAGTAGGCATTGATTGCATCATACACCATAAATAGAGCGCATTTGCATCAACTCCATAGATTCTATCACAAACTTTTGCTTCTTTTCCCAACCAATGTTCTCTAATTTTAGTTATACCTTTTTCGTGATATCTATGCGTCACTAGACTTGGTCCACCAACTATGTTTTTCTTTATTAGAGGATAAAGTTCTGCATTGCTGTTGTCAATCAGACAAATTGGGAGAGTCTGTCGAAACGAGTTACAAAGTTCATGGAAATCCAAGCGTGTAGAGAGGTATGGAGGAGGTGGTTGAGGAGCTTTGTTGAACATCCATCGAACTGCTAATCCTGGTAAAGATATACCCTCTTTTAACATATCAATCCCATGCTCTCTGTAGATCGATCTTTGTCTTTCCAACGCTTGAACAAATGGTTTTACATCCAAGTTGTTGTATCATTTTAAAAAATCCCTCATTGTCCTCATGTTCTTATCTTTCCATGCTTCTTGACAAATTATGTACTCTTCCTCACTGATGTTCTTTTGTTTTAAAGAACTGTAAAAAGCTTCTCTTGGGGGTAGATGTTCTTGATTAAGTTGTTCCAAGTCTTTCATCCATTCATAAGGACAAAATCCTTTTCCGGCTTCACATTTGTATGCTTTGAGATACATTTCATAGCTATATCCAGGAGCGATAAAGTTTGTACATCTAAAAACAAAAAAGAACCTATTCCGATAACAGGCATTTTTTTTCCTTTTTTTATAACAAAATCAAAATCTTTGCCGGAGACATCTTTCAATTTTTGAAGCAGTTTTCCTTTCATCACATTAACATCATAAGTCTGTGAATTGAATCCTAAAATAGGAAGTTTTTTCATATAGCTGTACAAATCATCCAGAACTTTTTCAGCTCCTAATCTCCGTCTGAAACGATTTTGTTCATAATCAGTACGAAACTTTTCTTCAGCTTTTTCCAATCGTTGTAATTCGCCTTCTATCTGTTTTATGATTTGTGAAAATTGTTCTTCCAATCGGCTATATGATTCTTCACTAATATCTTCCAAGTATTCAGTGAACTTTCCAACACACTCATCATCATCCCCGTTATTGACAATACAATGTGGGTTGTTGAAGCCCGGTACATTTGAACAAATTGAAATACTTAAAAGTTGATGCTCGTTAGTGTAAATGGTTGTGTCTGTATCTCGATCTTTTTCGCAATTCGGTAACAAACACTCTATATTGAATGTTGCAAAAAACGGAACGTATCTCAAGGAATCATCTGACCCGATATCTACCCCGAATTGAATCTTCAGTTTGTCGAATATTGTAGCGGTAGGTTTGTATTGCCCTGCAGAAAACTCCAGATTTGTTGCGCCTGAGATTGAACATCTGTGTCTTTTCAAATTCCCCAATCTGTCATAACAAGTAGAACACGTTGGACATCTGTAGTTTCTGACATATCCTTCCAAGTTTGTAATAAGACTGAAGTGATTGATATAAAGATCCAAATATAGATTCTCCTTATAACTGGAGTTTGAATTCCAAATAACTGTTGAAGTCATATCATCATTTAAAAAAACACCGTTATCTTCAGTTGAAATGCTCGCTCCAAAAGCAATAAATCAGCTTCTGTTACTCCTTCCTCATCACAACTTTTAGCACTATCACCATAGATGAAACTATGATATTGTTGTTGGTACTCCTTCACCTCCTTCATTGTCGGATCTTTTGCAATTCCACGGTTTTTTTGTAGTTCTTTGTATAATGCTAGACATCTGAAAAAACAAAGATTGTCGGTAATTCGTATTCCTTTTGTGTTTTTTAACATGGTTCGTATGTGTCTGTTGTTAATGAGGTGAGAGGGTAAATGCTCTGGTGGTGATCCAACTTTTCCCATTCCAAGTAGTTTGTAGAAATAAAACGAAATGTTTGTGATTAACATCAATCTCCAAGTCGTATTTGGTCTCCGTCTCAAGCTATTTGTACGATGATCAGTCTCCATAACATCAACAAAAAAGGCATCAAGATCTCCTTCACTTTCAATCAGTTTAGCTTTTGGATATACGGTAGCATTGTTTGATGATGAGTGAAAGTATCGGAGCTCACCATCATTTTTATTTTCTAGTATACAACCTACGCTACAGTTGACTTTTGCTCTCGAGCTCAATTGTCTCCAAACTTTTTTTAGCAATTCTAACACTCTTGAATCATGATAGTCGTTTTGGTAGGTATCAGCTTGGTCTCTTGGAATCCCATCCCAAAGTCTTACATTTAAAAGTTCTATGACTTTTCCAGCTCTATGTTTCGTTTTCATAGCTCCCCAATATCTAGCTATCAAATCATCCCATTCTTCATCTTGGAAGGTTGGAGCTGTGCTATCATCAACAATACCTAGGGTTGATGCTCGGGTAGGTCTTTCAAAATTTAAATCTTCCATTTCTTCTTCTTCTTGTTCTTCCTCTTGTGCTTCTTCCTCCTCCTCTTCTTCTTCTTCTTCTTCTTCTTCTTCATTTTCTATCATTGGATCATTGTCATTTTCTTCAACTATCTCCTCCACAACCGGCTCTATATCTTGAGCTATTATGCTTGTCTTTGGTGGTGAAGGCTCAGCACCAAATCCTATTTGATTGATTGTTTCATCGGGTAAACGAAAACAAATGAGAATTTCTTCTAACCATTTCCAATTAGGGGAAATTTCAGGGTTTTTTTCTTCTACATTCTACTCCTGATAATTTAAACTTTGTCTACAATAGAAATGTTAACACATAATAGTTGTTCTATAAAACATTCATATACATTTTGTATGAAATTTAACAGAAGAAAAAATGACTTAAACACCATTATCAATTAATTTTTAAAATGGAATTAGGAAAAAAATGTCTCAAACATTATTATTAGTTAGGTTTTTAAAAACTTACTGTGTACTATGACATGAATTCTCAACTCCCTCTTTTACATCAATTCTCTGATATTCTGAGTCCTGTCTACAATAAAGAGATAACGCATTATTTTTGCTGATTCATGATATGACTATAAAAAAACAGCAAAAAAAATTACTCTACTAACGTTATTAATTTATGATTTTAAAAACTTACTGCTTATCAAAGGCTATTGTATTTTCAGTAGTTGCTGAAACTTGAAAAGTCGAAGGTTTGTCTTGAAAAGCATTTTCAAGTTCCATCTCCATTTCATTTTCATATTCAGCATCGCATTCATCATTCATGTATTCATTATCAGCGTTTGAAAAACTGATATCATTTTGATTTTTCATGAGCCATTCCCATTCCTTATGTATGTCTACATCAGTATCATCCTCTTCTGTTTCCATAGCACTATAATAACAATAAAATCATTACTTTTTAATAGAAGTGACAATAGCACATAAAAAGGTAAGTTAAATGTCTCAGCTAATAAATTTTACCTTGTGAATAAAACTCCTAGTAGTCAGTTGGTATATTATATAGTGGATGTTGAGGCTTCAGTTACTGTTGTTAGAACGAGTGATTTATTGTGTGAAAGCATTACTTTTTAAGCAGACAAAAATTTAAGTGAGATAATTAAGTCAGATAATTAAGTCTTAGGTTCAATGAAAATTTTCAAATTCACACAGAAAAACTTTTAATAGTCAGTGGATGTAGTAGTAGATGTTGCTCCTCCGATCACTGTTGTATAACTGGATGCTTTCTGTGTGAAAACAGTGGCTCTTAAATAGGTAAAGTTGCACTGGTTGAACTCTATGAATACCAACCTTCTTTATAATATAACTATGAATCAGAATTTTGTCCACGCGAAAACCAATGCTTTCGCGGGAATAAATAATTTATTTTCACGCGAATGGAAACCATTGCTTTCGCGGGAATAAATATTTTATTTTCGCGGGAATGGAAATCGTTGCTTTCGCGGGAATAAATAATTTATTTTCACGCGAATAGAAACTGTTGCTTTCGCGGGAATACAAGTTTTATTTTCACAGGGATACAAACCAATGCTTTTGCGGGAATAAATACTTTATTTTCACGCGAAGGGAAACCGTTGCTTTCGCGGGAATAAACAATTTATTTTCACGCGAATAGAAACTGTTGCTTTCGCGGGAATACAAATTTTATTTTCACGCGGATACGAACCAATGCTTTCGCGGGAATAAATACTTTATTTTCACGCGAATGGAAACCGTTGTTTTCGCGGGAATAAATAATTTATTTTCACGCAAATAGAAACTGTTGCTTTTGCGGGAATACAAATTTTAGTTTCACGCGGATACAAACCAATGCTTTCGCGGGAATAAATACTTTATTTTCACGCGAATGGAAACCGTTGCTTTCGCGGGAATAAATATTTTCACGCGAAAGCATTGGTTTGTATTCGCGTGAAAATAAAATTTGTATTCCCGCGAAAGCAGTGGTTTCCATTCGCCTGAAAATAAAATATTTATTCCCGCGAAAGCAACGGTTTTCATTCGCGTGAAAATAAATTATTTATTCCCGTGAAAACATTGGTTTTCGCGTGGAAAAAATTCTGAATCATAGTTATATTATAAAGAAGGTTGGTATTCATAGAGTTCAACCAGTGCAACTTTAGCTATTTAAGAGCCACTGTTTTCACACAGAAAGGATCCAGTTCTACAACAGTGATCGGAGGAGCAACATCTACTACACTTTCCATTGCAACTACTAGAAACTTTCTCTTTATAAAAGGTAAAATTTAAAAAACTTATTATTCCCTACCTAGCAAAGATCAAAATTAGTTTAGCTATAATGTAAAGTATGAAATAAATAATCTTTTAGTTCCACATGAAAAGCTGAATTATATATTATTTCTTTCTTTTTTAGAACACTATGGAGGATTTTTCTGCTTCTTACACGGATTTAAAGCCAATTGAAAACAAACAAAAAACATTCAAAACACCCTCCAAAAGAAAAAACTCTAACTCTGTCACAAAAGAAGCAACAATAAAGAGACGAGCTCTTCCAAAACTGGTTTTACCCACAACATCAAACAATATGGAACAAAAAGAATTGCTCACTGATGCTGACAGAGCTCTCAAGATGGCCAAATCTCTCCAAAAATGGAAGGCATGTGATTTGAAAAAGATTGGAGGGTTTCTTACACTAGCATCACTTCCTGCTCCATCAGTTTTGCAAATCGTTTCTATTGAACAGAGTACTGGTGCATACGGAAACTACTACATTCTCACTTATCTTGATAATTCAACTGGATCGAGTTTTCAGAAAGTTGTTTGTCCAAGTAGAGTAGTTGAAAGCTTCAATGTTGATAACTACCCATTACCTTTCAACATTTTGTACTTGGGTGAGATGGAAAACTCAAAAAAACCAGAGACTACTTACTACAATGTCAAACGTATCAGTACAAAACGCTTAACCACAATGGAAGCTACTGCTGAAGCTGAAAAATTGAGAAAAATGAGTGAAGAAGAACTCAAACTCGCTTACGACATCGAGTATCTCAGTAATTTCAAAGATTGTTCCATTTTTGCTTACATCGAAGTTGTAGAAAGATTCATTCCTTTCCGATTCAATGGAGAAGAATCCATTGTAAATTGCATTCGCTATGTCCCTGAAAAGAATGGAAAAAGAGAGACGAGAACGCTTTTACTACCAATCAGATATAACGAGGAAGCTAAAAGATGTGTACCTGGTGTGATGATTTACAAAGGAAAAAAACAGATTAAGAATGGAAATCCTATTCCATACCACAATGTTGTCTTCATTTCTTTAACCAACGCTAGTGATTGGGAGCAATATTGCACACAAACAAGTTCCAATGAGGTGCTAACAAAAACGAATAATGAGGATGAAGTTCTTAAGGAATTCCTAGAAAACGAATTACAAGATTTTGATGAACAGATTGGTGTTGATGGTATGTAAACTCAATATCAAATGCTGACAACAGGTAGTCTCAAGCGGATAATGAATGAATAAAAAAAAGCCTTTGTATTCATTGACATTACAAGTCGTACTGTTTTGTATTACTTACTATTTACCGACTCTAACTATATTATATGGAAATATTTTCCCTACTTATTATACAATAAGTGTATATAATCATATAATAATTCATAGAAAAGTCTAAAGGTTCTCAGGTGATTAACTCACCAAAAGTTCCGGTTTGCAAAACATTTGAAGATCTTCCTATCCTAAGTATTATACGAGTGACTGTACTTTTTTATCCAGTTGAAATAGCTAAAAACTTCAGTTACTTAGTATTTACTGACTCTAGCTATATTATATGAGATTTTCCCTACTTATTACACAATAAATGTATATATTCACATATTGTTTCATTTTTAATCACTGTATTTATTCAATGTAGATATATTTCCTCTCTCTCCTCTCTCTCAAGATATCATATGACTCGGAATTACAAAAAATTATCAAACCTTAAATGCCTCACATTCAAAATCTAGACATCCTATGAGTTATAATTATGTATACAATTATGTAAGAAATTATCATAACTTAGATGCCATACATTCAAAATCTATATACCATATAAGTTCAAATTAAGTAAAAAATAATCAAAACTCAAATGCCACTTAAATGCCACTCAAATGCCACTCAAGTACCCCTCAAATAAAACACAATATAAACTCGGCGAATTCATTCAACGCCGTAACCCATTGCATCACCCCAGATTATAACCCCACAAAAAAACACTTGGTAGGGAGATCTGCTCATATATTACTACTGGTATGTATGAAGAAGCTATGGAAAAAATACAAAAAGCGAGAAACTCTCCTGTTGGAATCATAAATGAAACTACTGTTGGTTGATGAACATCTTTTTATGATGAATGGGAAACCTGAAGATTATGACCCAAGGATGCGATTTCCTTTTACAGCAATGATTGCAGGACCAACTGGATTGGGAAAGACACAAGCGATTTTTCGAATGATTGAAGCTAGTCAGACTACAGCGCATCCCCCCCTACTGTTATGGAGCCTACCAAAAAGCCTTTGATGATGTACCAGGAGTGATTTTTCATGAAGGCATGATAGATATAACAGTGAGTTTTCCCAAAGATGGACATAATCGATAGCTGATAATTGATCATCTCATTGATGAAGTTTCTGGTAAAGCCGATGCCAATGCTCTGTATACAAAACATAGTCATCATTTGAACATAAGTGTGTTTCTTAATGTTCAGAATCTGTTTTTAAAAGGAAATCGTAGAATTTCCTTAAATAGTCATTATTTTTTTCTTTTTAAAAACCCTAGAGATGTTTCTTCTATTTCCTATTTGGCTCGACTATGTTTTCCATCAAGAGTAAAATATGTACAAAAGGCTTTTGAAGATGCAACAAAAAAACCATACTTTTATTTACGAATAGATACGACTCAACAAACGAATGATCAACATAGACTATTGGGAAACTTTACGTCAGATCTCCCTATGATATTATATGTACCCAAGTAAAAGGATATAAATACAATTACTATTCGTTTCACCTCAATCATATTTTGTTATTCAACGACGCAACACGACAGCGTTATAATGACTAAAGCTTTGGAGAAAAAATTAACAAGAAATGCTGCTGTGTTGTTATCACTCAACAATGCAACCTTTGCTATTCAAAAGTCTGTTGTAGCCAAAGCCAAAAATGAATTTATTATGACTCTAATGGAATGTGCTAAAGCTATTATACATGGAACGATACCATTGACAACATCTCAGTACAATTAGTTGCAGCGGAACGCGAAGGATATTAGCGCTTTAGTAAGAAAATCAACGTTAGATGATAAGAAAGCTGTATTGCAATAAAGAGGATTTTTATCCGCTCTACTAGGACCTATCATCAGCAATATAGTTCCTGGGTTATTTAAAAGTGTGCTAGGAGGAGGGAGAAGATAAAGATGAAAGTCTTAACACGAATGATGCGAAATAGAATGGCGATTTTAGCTCTGGATGATCTGAGTAAGAAATGAAAAATCGCGATAGCCGAAAAGGTCAACTCAGAATTGTTTCAATCATTGATAGAAAGTGTTAAAAATATTATATTAGGTAATGTTCCTCTTGATTCTGAGCAGTTTATTGAGTTGCAGCATTACAAGAAGGAACTACATAAACTTAGTGGTAGAGGGACAGTTGATGATAAGCGTAAAATTTTGATTCAGACTGGTAGAGGGAATCTTTTGGACGCTATTATAACCCCTATTGTATCTGTTTTGTCATCAATAAAAAGATGAATCGTCAGCCTTTAACATTCTCAAGAGGTATTTTTATACTCACTGAAGATTAATACTATAGATTAACGGAAAAAAATGAGAATAAAACAGTGGTAAAGGAAGAGAAGACCAGACCTCCATTGTATTATAATCCTATGGAAGCTATAACAGTGAGAAATATGAAGAGAAAGCGAAATGATCTACTGGAAACGGCTTATGATTCTGACTTATCCTCACACGAAAAGTTAGATGAAAATGTTGAAAACCTACGTAGGTATTTGTCTGATGTCAAAAAGATTAAAAATAACCAAAATCAGGCACAAAAGGATAGTTGGAGTCCCGTTAAGAAAAAAAAGATAGTCTACTTCTCCTTTGGCCAATAGCACAGTTATTGATGATAAACCTAATGCCTTTTCACCAAATGTCGATGAAGACATCGAGTTAGAATCAGTGAAGATGAATGATGATGATGACATCGGGATAAAATCAATAAGAGGGAGGTTGTTTGATACTGAAGACTCAACCCTATTTGGAAATACATTTCTTACCGATGGAGAAGATGAGCATGATAGTGAAAGCGAAGATTTAAAAGAGTTTGAAAAAAAAGCAACTGATTTAACAACAAAAAAGAGTGATCAAACGATTGCTGTCAGAATGTTGAATAATCTGAGTAAAATAGGTAGATTCGACTCGGAGAAGAACAGACTGAAAATTGGAGAACGTTGGTTGAATCCAAAGATTTCCAAAACTTTACTACGAGATGCTCTAAAATACAATCGGGAAATACCAATTACAGTAGATTTAAAAGCTTGCTAACTGATGAATGAATCACAACTGTCAGGAAATCCCAGCATCAAACACGCAGGAGTCAGAAGAAAAAGTTGGTCATTCCCGATACTAATTCATGGATATCGACACGCACGCTAAAAGAGTTGTATCACAATCCTGCATTACATACATCTCTACGAGGAGCTAGAGCTTTACTGAAAACTCGTAGAAAACAAGAGAAAGAAAAAAAAATTTGTGAATGGTTGAGTGGAGAGGATGCCTACACGTTACATAAAAGATTTGTAACTAAGTTTAAGCGTCGTACTACAATTGTAGCTGGAATAGGGGAACAGTTACAGGTAGACTTAATGGATGTTCGATCTCGAAAAGAAGAAAATGATAACACAGCATTTTTACTGACTGTTGTTGATTGTCTATCTAGGAAAGGATGGGCTGTACCACTCATCTCCAAATCGGGACAAGTTGTAGCCAGATGATTGAGAAAAATACTAGAAGGGGAAAACTATAAAGCTTTACAATCCTTGGGGAAAAAAAACCATACGCTCTACAACCGAAAATGAAACAATAGAGGCATCAATGGTGGAGCGTTTTAACAGAACTTTAAAAGAGAAGATATATAGATATTTGACGTATAAAGATGACGACAGATACATTGATGTTTTACCAGAAATGGTTAATGCATACAACAACACAATTCATGGTGCTATAGGTATGAGACCAAATGATGTGAATTTTCAAAATCAGGAACTTGTATGGAATCGTGTTTATGAAGGAGGTGAACACAGTTTAACACAAGAAGCAAAACTAAAGATTGGGGATTATGTGAGACTAAGTAAGGCAAGAGGAGCGTTTGAAAGAGGATACACCCCGAATTGGACGATTGAGACTTTTATAATCACTGATGTACTTATTGATGAAAAACCTGTTGTATATAGGGTAAAAGATCTCGCTGAGGAGATGATTGATGGTACCTTTTACGAAAAAGAGTTGCAAAAAGTAAAAAACCCCCGATTTTCAGAATTGAAAAGACATTCGGAAGAAGAACGAGAAGAGGTAAAAGACAGATTCTGGTTAAAAGGTTAGGTTACGGAGAAAATTTCAACGAGTGGGTAGATGAATAGTTTATAAGGAAAGAACGCTCGATATAATCATCATACGCTGGGAAAATGTCGATGCTGATAACTTTACCCTCAAACTCTAGTGGTGAAGAGTTTCCTGATAACAGCAATTCCGAATTTACAGTGAGACTGTATAAATATTTGGTTATCAATGGTGGTAAATGGGATGTAGGACTGCTAGATATGTCTTATTCTAATAATTTTAAGAATGTTACCGAAGGAAAAATAAATCTAGAAAAGACTAATGTCTCTGGTAAAAGCGAAAAGTCCTTCATCTTAATCGGTAATGGAAGATATGATAGTATGGAGGAGTTGGAGGAGATTATACGAAAGAGAATGAGTGAAATGGATTTAGACAAAAAATTCACCATCTCCTACAACAAAATCACCAACACCACTTTACTAACTAACAGCAATCCCGATACTACCATAAGCTTTTCCAAAGATCTAGCATATATTTTTTGATTTGAACCAAAAACTATGTATCCTCATGGTAGATACAATAATATCTCACCCCCTGATATAAGTTCCGGTTTATCATCTCTGTATGTTTATTCCAACATTGCTGATAATAGAATGATGGGAGATACAAATGTACCTTTACTGAGAGTAGTTCCGGTTCAAGGAAAGAAGAATAATGTTGTGTATCAAGAATTTAAAAATCCTCACTATGTCGACGCTTCATCACTAAATAGTGATCTGATTCAAGTACTTATAACGAGTGATGACGGCCAACGAATACCATTTGATGGTGGAAAGGTTGTGTTGACGGTTCACTATAGAGAGAAACAATTATAATGAGTTTGTTACGATACACCCCTCGAAAGATTTTTTTGATGAGTACTACAAGATGCAAGCTGGAAATGGAATTGGAGTGTATAGTGGACGGCGGGTGATGCCTAATATGAGAGGAAATGGGCTTGGTAGTATTTTTTCAAGTATACTTAAATCTGCAGCACCAATGCTGAAAAGAGGAGCAATTAGTTTGGGGAAAAGAGCACTGTCTGTAGGTGAAAATGTAGCGCGTGATGTCATCGATGGACAAAGCTTTCCAGCATCAGCAAAGAAGAGGGCTTGGCAGAGTTGAATGATCTGGGGGGAGATG
The DNA here is from genome assembly GCA_945261195.1 of Cryptosula pallasiana. Taxonomy (NCBI): domain Eukaryota; kingdom Metazoa; phylum Bryozoa; class Gymnolaemata; order Cheilostomatida; family Cryptosulidae; genus Cryptosula; species Cryptosula pallasiana. The sequence goes on along the minus strand of OX183132.1, from coordinate 42,068,102 downwards.
TGCTCAATGCAGTCCGTCTAGATAGTATGAAAAGGAGAAAAACAAGAGGTGGAAAGAAAAGGAGAGGTGTTGGTAAACGTGGCATATTTTAATAGCAGCAGAATCCGGTATAAAGACAGCAGAGCTTGATATCTATATTCATTAAGCAGGAACACCTCAAGCAATCATCACTCGCAAAAAAAGGCTAGCCTAAATGGGACATCAGGTAATAAGTTGGAAGGTTCTTCCTACAACATAAATCCATCGATAGATGTATTTGCTACGGAACCAACAAACATATCGGTAGAGAGATCAGAATATGTTGTCAACAGACCTGATAGGTTAGATCCTTATGGTAGTATTGAGTTAACCTTGTCAGGGAGCACTGAACATTACACAGATCTTTACAACTCGTTTTTGCAAGTTGAAGCCACGGTTGTTCAAGATGATGGAACCGATATTCAAGGTAATGATGATGATGCAGCTGTGTGGATGGGGGATTCAATGCATACATTATTCAGCGAGCTGAAAATGTCGATAGAAGGAACCGCTGTTGAATACGCTAACAACTACGGTTTACGCTCCTACTTTTCACAACTACTCGAAAACAGTGCAGACAGAAAGAAATATCAAGGTAAGATGGAAGGATGGTTGTATGATGATTCAACTAGCAAAGACGCTGCTGATCACAAATCTGCAGATAAGAAAAAGAGGAGAGCTCTAATCATAGGTGGAAAGACAATAGAATTAACTGGAAAACCTCATGTCGCATTATTTCAGCAAAAAAACTAATAATTCCAGGTCCTAGTATGCAGCTGGAGTTTGAGCGCACCTCCGGCAAACTAGCTTTGCTTGCTGCAGATGAAGCGCTTACAAGAAGAGCGAAGATTAGAATTGATAAAATTGAACTTCATCTTTGTAAAGTTAAGGTGAATCCTACAATACAAAACTCCCAACTCAGTTTGGCGTTGGAAAGTCACAACTACATTTATCCAGTTGATCGAAAACGGATAAACTATCAGGAATTCGTGCTGCTGTTGCGCAGATTGACATCACTTTGGAAGAAAACAAACAAAAACCTAAACAAATTCATTTAGGTTTAGTTGATCACAACACAATGAACGGACGTTTCGCCTTGAATCCACATAGAATGAAACACGCTAATGTTGATAGTACTGTATTGAGAGTTGGTGATTGTCCAAGTGGAAGGAGATTTGAGCCAAATTATGGTAGAGGGATTTTTGGAAGAGAATATCATCAGTTTCTACACGCTACCGGAACTTTGCTTGAAGGTGATAGTCTTGGTATTACGAAAGAACAATACCTTGATGGTACTACATTTTATGGAATTGATTTGACTGGCGATTTTCTTAAAGAAGGATTTCACTCTATGAAAAATGTCACAACAAGTGTGGAAATTTGTTTTAGCACTAACACGACTGATGGATTATCCCTGGTAGCATACTTTGTAAAAGATGGTGTGTTGGAGATGGACAGCAATCTTCAATTAGCTATCGCAGGAGACGCAGTGCTTTAAACAGAAAGCTAGAGATGAATACCATGCAAATTCGTTCGATCTTATCTTCAGACGTTTTATGTCAAAACGTAGGGATTCACGTTGGAGCTAGAGAACAGTTTTGGAAGCAAATTTGCAATTTTCCAACAGGATGTTTCGTATTCAACACCCATTATTCTCACCAACCGGGAGAGCATTGGTTGGCTGTGTACGCTAATGATTCAGAGGTGGATTTTTTTTACTCGTTTGGACGTTCTGTTTCCTTTTACCCAGATGTAAATGAAATACTAAATATTCATGGAGGATATGAAACAATACAAAGTAATGAAACACAACTACAAAGTTTTTTGTCAACTGTATTTGGCAATTATTGTGCATACTTTTGTTTACTGAGAAGTAGAGGGTGGAGTATGGATGAAATTGTTAGAAGTTTACGAGATATAGGAGATAGTGAGATGAGAGATCACTCAATACGGAGATTTATCATACAGACTTATCCTAACTTCGAGTTCATACAAGATAATACAGTAGAAGGAATAGATGGAGTGCATATAAAAGGAACTAATTTACTAAGTAAATTGTTAAAATAAATTATTATAATAGATTTTTATTTGTTATATCAAATAAAATGAATAAAATACAACTTATCTCATTATTTGTGCTAAACACTACAGAACCTATAAAAACTATTATTTTGTAACATTCCAAGCAAGAAGTAAATAAGATCTTCTCATTTTCTTCCTCAGGAGCGCTCTTTAGTTATATCTAAAAGACATAGTAACTAATGACTCTATCATACATAGTTATATGAGTTAATTTTACAAAAATACTTCGGAACCTACTTGAAATAGATATGAAACTTACCATCATAGAAGACGAGACATGTCCTTTGTGTTATCGATTAAGGTTTCGATGTGCTGTTCTGGACAATTCTCTTTTTCATTTTCATCAAAGTAGGAGAGAAAGGTGTGTTGCAGCAAAGTATCAAACAGTTCTGAGGCTTGAATGAAAGCTTGAAGAGCCGAGAGTAGAATGACATCGTAGGAAATCATGTTGTTCGTATTTTGTCTTAGTCCTTTGAATACGATTACACCGCTTTTTTCCGCCACCACAGATGAAACTATTTGAGCAGGGATGTTAATATCTCCAATTAATAGCTCTCCATTCACCATACATCTGTAATTAGCCACTATAATATCGGCAGTCTTGTTCCAACGAGTCTCATTTTCTTAGCATTCCAGGATTCTCATAAGCTATAACACTTCCTGCCGGAAAATCGTGTAGGTGAGGAACACTGAAATAAGCCTGTATTTGTCTCATACTCTTGCCGTACAATGAGTTGAATGGATCGTTGATCTTTCGATTACATCCTTGAGAATCAGTGGTACGAAAAATCGCATCTCCTGTCTTTCCTTCTCCCATATAAATTAAAACAATTGGACGTGTTTGCTTAGCTTTATTAACAAGCAGTCCTATTTCGGTTGAAACATCACTCTTCACTCGAGTTCTCTCTTTATCCTTTCGATAGTTGTAAATGATGACACACTTTGATTCATCACAAAATTCAACAGACAACCCCTCCATAACTGTTGGTACTGGTAGTTCGCAGATTTCCATGGACTCTTCAAATTTTTCTAGACTATCTGGAGAAAGAGAGTTTATTAACCCGGCGCTCTTGTAGGTGAGAGTGGTTAGTTCTTTACTTCCGGCATCTTGAAGGGGTGTTCTGGTGTGACAAAAATGCGTTTCGTCTCCAACATCCGTCAAAACTAGTTTTTCGCACATCGAGCCAGTTTCAATATCATCTTTTGTCTAATCAATGAAAGGTCGTTTCCTCATCGATGTTCTTTTTGAAGACAGCTTGTTAGTAGGAGATGTGAATGAAGTAAACTCTTGTTGGGATTCTGGTTCATCAACCACCAATTGACTTTCTGTCAGATCAAAGATAGGAGAAGGTGATGGGGAAAGGGTTTGCTGGGGTCCTGCTTCTTCATTCATCGGTTGACTTCCTTTGTCTTGAGTATTCGTTCTGAAAAAAAAACAAAGATTTTGTTTGATTTTTGGTAATTAATTTTTAAAAGATCATAAAGATCATAAGCCTTCAGCTAGTTGTGTTAGCTAACAGAAAATAAATATTTTTACTCTTACCTTTATGAAGAAGGTGAGCTCCTAGTAGTTGCAATAGAAGGTTTAGTAGATGTTGCTTCTCCGCTAGCAGTTGTAGAACTGGATGCTTTCTGTGTGAAAACAGTGTCTCTTAAATAGGTAAAGTTGCACTGATTAAATCCTATGAATCAGCATTTTTTCACGCGAATTCAACCCAATGCTTTCGCGGGAATAAATAATTTATTTTCACGCGAATGGAAACCGGTGCTTTCGCGAGAATAAAAAATTTGTTTTCACGCGAATACAAACCAATGTTTTGGCGGGAATAAAACAAATATTTTCACGCGAATAGAAACCGTTGCTTTTGCGCGAATAGAAAATTTATTTTCACGCGAATAAAACAGGAATATTTCACGCGAATAACACTATTATGATAGAGTTTTCGGGTGAGTGTTTTTAATGGTTTTAAGCTTAATGAGTAGGAGTGGCTTATAGTATATAAGAACAGCTCTCTCTGCATATAAATCATTCTCTCCAGCAATAACCTCAGAAGCATCAACTACTACAACTTTAACCTCAGGAGCATCAACTACTACAGCTGATTTCTTGGTGAAAAGATAAGAATTAATAGAAAAACTATTTTAATAGAAGTTAAAATGTAATTATTTTACAACACTGTTTAATCATCCTGTACTAACACATAACTTTTTTTATTTTAGTTCTTTATGAGTTCAAAGTCATATACAATAACAGACTTCCTCCCGGAGATTTATCACAAGTATATTAAAGAAAATGTAGGCGTGCAGGAAAATGCAAAATATCCATTAACATTGCAAGCTACATTATTCTGTATAACGCAGCATTTGCTAACGTTTGCATCTTTATACGGAGAACTATCACCCATACAGTACCGACCACATACATTACACCAAAATGCTGACAATCAAGAAACATTATTACAACTAACAATTCAAAACAATTTTGAGACAGTTTTGAAAATGTCTAAAATCGTGAATACTAACCATTTTCTAAAAAAAATTAAAAGAAAGGATTGGGATCAAGATCTCACTCAAAGATTAGCTAAAGCCCAATGGACTGAAAAATTAATGCTTGAGTTTAAGCCTAATATTTTACGTTATATTCAAACGGATGAATGTTTATATACATCTATTGCTTCGTTTGAAGTTATTTTATGGCTTTTTCAAGAATATAAAATTTAATATATACAATCATACAATGTTTAATTTCTATTCAATGTACATAAATATATATAGCTATCGAAAAATTATCAAAACTTAAATGCCATACATTCAAAATCTAGATGACATATAAGTTCAAATTAAGTTCGAGTTATGTAAAAAAATTATCAAAACTAAATGCCATACATTCAAAATCTAGATGTCATATAAGTTCAAATTAAGTAAAAAAATAATCAAAACTCAGATGCCACTCAAATGCCACTCAAACGCCCCTCAAATGAAATACAATATAAACTCGGCGAATCCATCCAATGTCGTAACTCATTGCATAACCCCCAAGATCTAATCCACAAAAACACTTGGTAGGGAGATCTGCTCATATATTACTACTCATGTAGTTTAGTGTTATTAATCAACCGTTTGGCACCATTTTTGCTTTAAAAAAACACTTAAGTATTTAAAGTGTTGACAAAAGATGCAAAGTTTAGATTTTCTTTTTCATTGACCATTGCATAACGGTTGAACAAGCTTTCTTCCTACAAATTAAATGAATGTGACCTATATGATCAGTGCTATAGTGGCCAAGAGGAAGGACTATTGTAGTGGATTTTGGTCCAGTTTCTACAAAACACCACTAATCTTGAGTATTCTACTTCTCTCAAGAGGAGGCACTGCTGGTATGATAGTGAAAACTAGCAATATTTTGCTGCCGGATCTGTTCGCAAACACAAAGCCCACGGCTCAGACAAACTACACAGATTGTCAGCTTTATAAATGATGTTATTTATAATCACCAAGTCCTATGTAAGCGATCCTCCAGAGTGGTTTACTATACATCAATGCATGCCAAGAGTATAGCAAAAGCCAGACTTTATATATATGCTGGCAGGAAGTTATTTGCATTTATAATATAAAACAGTGCATTCATAGAAAGTGATTCAACCAATACAAACAGATATACGAATAGATATTCAAATTAAGACAATAAATGATTAAATTTTTCGGCCGTTAAGTGGCTAAGAACAAGAGTTATTTCTCTATTGTCCAATAAGAGGCTTCGGCCAGTTCTAGGGCTATTGCTGGCCTGAGGCCAACAATATCCTCCGTGTATGGAAGGGTGCTTGGGGACTCAGCGCCAATGAAGGATATCATATTATTACCAAGCTCCTTAGCCAAGGCAGCAGTTTGGTGCCGGCCTAGTATGCACATACTGAGTCAATACCAACAATGCAAGGGGTCAATACCAACAATGCAAGGGGTCAATACCGGCACTGCAAGGGGTCAATACCGGCCCAGTAGGCTGTACTATTAGCCCATTATCTTGTTTAAAGACTGGGGTGGCAGTTTATTATTTCTCGCACATCCATAGCTGGGGTTTCTCAGGCAAGCACACGTTTAAACACTTAAAATGCACCAAAAAACTACCAGACCATTTACAAGAGTCAGCTCCAATAACTTTATATAGCAATGTAAGACAGCTACGTGATAGATTTTAATCAACTGTCCAATTGCAAATTAAATTCCAGAAACCCCGAGTTTTATTATCCAGTGCTGGTCAATTATGTTTTCTCAAAGCGATACCACGTGCATGTACTTCACATTTGTCTTTCGCTTTTTTTAGTGTGAAAGATAACAATACCGATAATATGACTTTAATGATTTAATACTTTTATGTAAGACTGATCTGAAACCGTACTAAGTTTATTGCCTACGCAATTTTAAACTTGAAAACTAACTTGTTAATTAAACATAGGCGCTAGCATTTTTTCACCCTGCTCGTAAAAAATGATCACAAGAATGTCAGTGCGCACACAATTGCATCACTTTGAAAACCAAAAACTTTCTGGTCTGAGATGAAACTCGAAAGCTTTTGCAATTTTTTCTCCAGTCGCAAAACATTCCTGTTTAACAGAAAAAAAAACAAGTTTTAACTTTGTAGCTCTAGGGAGTGTGTTGTATTTTTTTGGCAAAGGTTGCTGTCTTTGGCAAGGGAGCCACTACCTGTAAGTTTCTTTTGACAAATGTTAGCCTAAGAAAGTTTGAGTTAACCAATTTTAAACAAAATATTCTGCACACTTGGACTTATTTTCACTAGTTTTGAAGTTAGTGTTTAACAAGCTCTCTTCTTTGTTAACGTTGCAGTTTGGACATGTACTGGAATATTTAAAATGAAAACAAATCAAAGCAGACATCTGGCAGCAGTTATAGTTCCAAGTGCAGACATCATGAACAACCTTCCAAGAAGCTGTACGTTTTGGGGGACCGGGCTAGCTTGGCGTAAATTTGAAACAAGCACTCAGATTATCGAAGGAGCTGAAGTAGTTAGTCAAATTGTTTATAACGGAGAAAAGTATAAGAACCTGAGAAATGGAGATGCCGCATCAAAGATCACAGGAGGCCAATTTAATTACAAGTTGTCTATTCAGAATATTACAGGGTATTTTGTTCTGAAGTATCAAGGTAAGTAAATTTTGCAAAGGTTTTTTTTATAAAACAAAAAATCTATTCAGAATAGTGTCATCCAAGAAAGCATATCTTATTACTGTTTTCAAAGAGGGAATTTATTCAAAATTAGAAAAACTACCGTAAAGATTGTCGCTTTAATTTGAAGAAATCGCAACGTTTTAAGACAAATTTGACAAGCAAAATGGAACAATGTCACAGTACTTTTCAACTTGAGTTCACTTTTTCAGAAAGATAGCTGAACAAGCTTCAGTTCAGCGAATTTTATAACTGTCAAGAGATTATGTTATAAAAAACTAACCACATAGAAAACTTCTGTCCTTAATATTGAAATCATTGCTAAGTATAGATTAGACATTAGTTTAAGAGAATTTCTGTAGCAGCGAAATAAAGTTTACTGATAATCTGATGACAGCTGGTGTAGAGCTGTAACTTCCAGTGGAAAAATTTACTAGCCTATTGTCAGCTATTTGAATTCTTAAAAAATAAATTATTGTAGTGCACTACTTTAGGCTGAGTTGCCTGGTGTTGAATAAACAATAGTAGACAGCAAATGTTTCTGAGAATGTGTGTCAAGTTTGTTCACAGTATTACTTCATAGTACTGTTTATAGAGCATTTTTTTAGGTTCAATTTAGAGCTAACCTCCAAACTTCCTTCCCTGTCTAAGGACAGTATGGTTCTCCTGGTTCCATATGCCTTTTAATTAGCACCAGGTGTCTAGGAGAATCTGTAGACTATTTTTTGTGCGCACCAGGTGTTGAATGCAAGTTGATATTGTAGTGTTCGATTGTATATGATTAAAATTATTTTCTATGTGTTTACTGTACAGGGGTTGTTTATATTGGGGTTTGTATCACGGTTTTGATTGTTGTTTGACCAGTGTATGAGTAATAGAAGTGATTGTTTGTCAATTATAGTTGGCGTAAAGAAACTATTGTTTTATTACAAAGCTACCAATAGACAAGATGTCGGGAGAATTAGATGCGGAGAAAAGAGTGATGAGTTTGAAAGATACAGTTGATTGTAGTTGGGGGGGAGGGGTGAAGTTGTAGATATAGTTGTGCTAACTCTGAAACAGAAATCAATAAGAGTTATACTGATAATGGTACTAGTTATATGTTTTTGTACTTTTGGAGGTATAACTTTACGGAGTATTTATAAAAGCGCTATCAAAGAAATGCACAAGTCGAAGAATTGTACCGTTTGAATCATAAATGAAGCAATAGGTAAATGATGAACATCTAAATTGTCATGGACGGTAGTGCTGAAGGATTTGGTGTGAGGATGTGTTCACCTCTTTGTGCAATGAATGTGGGGCCAACTGAGTCTGGGAAGAAGCAAGAATTTTTACGAATGATTGAAGCTAGTCAGGCTTCAGCTCATTCTCTGCCGTTAGACGTACATTACTGTTATGGTGCCTATCAAAATGCCCTTGACGATGTATCTGGGGTGAAAATTCCGGAGGGAATGCAACAGTAGTAATATAGGAGCAGATCACTGTCATATATTCTAAGGAAAAGCTTTTCCTGGTTCCAGGTGTACTTAAAGTAGGCACCAGTTACCATGAAAACTTGTGAGGTACCTTTTTGTGTGCATCAGGTGTCTAGAATGTATGGTATTTATTGGTGTGGTATGTTGATTTGTTAGAGGGTTCTCCTAGTCCCTGATGGTACGTTTTTGTGTGCACCAGATGTTTTGAATGTTTTGGTAGGGGTTTTTCTGATGATTTAAATTTGGGTGTTTGAGTATTGTATAAAAATGAAGTGTTGTATTATTGTATTGCCATTGAAAGGTAAGATGTCGACAGAGGAAGATGTGGATATGAGACCTATGAATGAAAATGACGCTGTTGATGGTGCTACGAGCGATATTGTAGATGTTTTACCAAGTCTGAAACAAAAAGTGCCAATAGTTATGATAATCTTGGTAATTTTCATAGGGTTTTCTACTTGTGGAGTTAGTATTGAGTTTAGTATGTGTGAAAATGCTATCAAGGAAATACAGAAAGCAAGAAGCTCTCCCGATTGAATCAAAAACGAAACTATTGTCGGATTACGAACATCTCCTTTATCATGAATGGTAATACTGAAAGTTCTGACGCGATGGTGTTTTTTCATTTTACAGCGATGATTGCAGGACCAACTGGTTCAGAGAAGATGCAAGCCATTTTATGAATGGTTGAAACTAGTTAGACTATAACATATCCTCCACCAGTGGAAGTACATCACTGTTATGGAGCCTATCAAGAAGCCTTTGATGATGTACCAGGAGTGATCTTTCATGAGGGAATGATATATATAACGACGAGTTTTCCCAGAGAGTGACAAAACAGATAGTTGATAAGTGATGACTTGATGGATGAAGTTTCTGGTACAGCTAATACCAATGCTTTGTGTACAAAACCTAGTCATAATTTGAACATAAATGTCTCTTTTTTGTTCAGAATCTGTTTTTAGAACGAAATTGTACAATTTCCTTAAAGCATCACTGTTTTTTTATTTTTGAAAACCCTAGAGACGCCTATTCGATTAAGTATTTGGCTCCTCAAGGCTTTCCCCCGAGGACAAAATGTGTACAAGAGTCTTTTGAACCAGCGAAAAAGAAGTCATACTCTTTTTTAAGAATCGACACCCTTCAGCAAACGGATGATCATCACAGACTATTGGGAACCTTTACATCAACTGATCGGATGATATTATATGCACCCAAGTAAAAGCATAAAGAAAAAATACTAGCCGTTTCATCTCACACATTTTTTGTTATTTCAACAGTGTAACACATTAGTAATATAATGACTTAAGCTCTGTAACAAAAATTAAGAAGAAATGTGGTGTTGTTGTCATCACTCACTACTGCATCCGCTTCAATTCAAAAGTCTATAATAGCTAATGCAAGAAAACATCCTAATATGACCCTAATTGAATGTTCCAAAGCTAATATAAATGGAACAATACCATTGTAAACTGCTAAGAATAGTCAGTTGCAATGAATGGCAAAGCAAATTGCTATTCTGGTTAGGAAATCAATGATAGATGATAAAAAAGCTCTATTGCAAAAATGAGGATTACTAGCTTCCCTAATAGAACCTATTATCAGCACAGTAATTCTTGCATCGCTGAAAACTGTATTAGGAGGAGGAATAAGATGAATCTCTCACCAAGAATGATGAGGAATGGAATGGCTATTTTAGCTCGGGATGATCGGAGTTAGAGATGAAAAATTGCTATAGTCAAAAAGGCCATATCGGATCTGTTTCAATCACTGATAGAAACTGTTAAAAACACTATATCAGGTAATGTTCATCTGGATTCGTAACAAATTATTGAGTTGCATTGCTACAAGAAGGATGGTTGGTTGGATCCTTACTGCTGGGTTAAGTTGACCTTCGCAGGGAGTACTGATCCTTACGCAGACCTTTACAACTTGTTTCTGCAAATCCAAGCCACACCTGTCAAATATGATGGAAGTGATATTGAGGGTACCGAGACAATGCACCTGCAGAATGTTCAGTGAGTTGAAAATGTCTATGGAAGGTAATACTGTAGGACACGCCAACTTTTATGGTTTGCGATCCTATTTTTCACAACAACTCGAAACTAATGTGAAAAAAAAAGAAACATCAGGGACGGTTGGAGGGTTGGATGTGCAATGATTTGACGGGAAAAGACACCTTTCAACACAGCGCCGCGGACAAAATAAAGAGAAGAGCGTTAATCAGAGGTGGAAAGACATTGGAGTTTACCGGCAAACCTCATCTCACGCTTTTTCATCAGAGAGAACTTATAGTTTCTGGTCCTATTACCCAACTGGAATTTGAACAAGTTTCCAGCAAAATGTCTTTGCTTGCCGCTAACGGATCACCAAACGGAGGTGCGAAGATCGGAATTAAAAACTTTGAGCTACATGTTTACAAAATCAAGATAAATCCTAAGATACAAAACTCTTAGCTCAGTTTGGTGTTGGAAGAACGCAACTACATTCATCCAATTGAGCAAAAGCAACTAAAGTTGTATATGGACTTTGCAGTGGAGTTGCTCAGGTTGATATAAAATTTGAGCAGAACAAACAGAAAACCCTAACAAATCTGTTTAGGCTTGGTTGATCACAACGCTCTGAGTAATTGTTTTGTCAAAATCCCGTATAGGACGCAGCACACTGATGTCAAGAGTATTGTATTGTAATGGAAATGCACAGTGTTCCCATTCATCCGCAGCCAGCACTGCATCCATTTACTCAACTATTTAACCAAGTATTATCCAAGAATGACTCATACGCTTGAGCGCCCAGCAGTGCGTTTGCACTATAGTTCTAGCTCAGCCAGCAGACAAGACATTCCTGCTCTTTTGTTATTTATAGCATTGACAAGTGTTACATGCAGTGTTGCTTACTTTTTACTAGCCTATCAAACATTTACACACTTATGTGATTTTATGCTCATATTTAAGCTCTTGCATGCAGCCCAGCTGGGCAGTATTGTTTAGGTAGCAGTAGCGCAGAGATATTGTAAGCGACTGTATAGTACTCGTGGGTGCTTTGCATTGGCAAGGCAGCTGAGGAGAGATTCACACTACCATAGAGAAGATCCCACAAGCCAGGAAGACGCTTGGACTCTCGTAGGAATCCATACCAACTTAGGACCACGCCACAAGACGCCCACTTACCCGTACAGGCAACAGTATCTAAGAGACCTTACTACTTTCTACTGCTAACTTTTGCAATTATCTTTATAGAAACTTTGTGAATTCTAAAGGAGTGAGGAATAAAGTTTATGTTCTCACTTCCAACTACTTGAGATCAGTTGGGCCGGTTGCCAACTATCATTGTGACTGCAGTTAAACAGTACTTTATCTCGTCTCATATAGAGAGATACTAAACCTTGCACTCTGTAGCCACGCTACCACAAAAGCACAGAATAGGCACAAATCAATAGCTTTTTGCAGTACCTGTTGCAGTCTTCTTGCATCTAACGCAGAAAACCGTTACAGTATTGAGAGTCAGTGAGTGTCCGACTAGAGGGAGATATGAATCAGACTATAATAGAGAATTTTTTTCCTCAATACTGAAAGTATTGGTGTTGCGAGAGAACAATATCTAGATGGCATCACGCTTTACGGATTCGACTTTACAGGTGATTTTCTCAAAGAAGATTTTCACTCTATCAAAAATGTCACGGCGAGTGTAGAAATTCAGTTTAGCACCAACACAACTGAAGTTTTGTCCCTGGTAGCCTACTTTGTAAAGGATGGTGAACTGGAGATGGGTAGCATTCTTCAATTGACTGTTGTGGGAGACATCGTGCTCTGAAAGGTGAGCTAGAGATGAACACCATACAAATACCATTGATATTATCTGCGGATGATATTTTTCGCAGTGACAGTGACAGTTTTGGATGCAAATTTGCAATTTTCCAACGGGTGTTTCGCATTCAACCCTCATTATTCTCATCAACCCGGAGAGCATTGGTTAGCTGTGTACGCCGATGATTTTGATGTTGGTTTTTTTACTTATTTGGAATTCTTGCTTAATTTTGCCCAGATGTAAGCAAGTTGCTTAGGAGACGGAGAGGAAATGATTCGATACAGGCTAATGAGATGCAAGTTCAAAACTTTCTGTCAACTGTATGCGGTGATTACTGAGTATACTTTTTTGTTCACCGAGAAGTAGAGGCTGGAGAATGGATGAAGTTGTTAGAAGCTTAAGAGCTATATGAGACAATGAGAGAGAGATCACAATACAGAGATTTATCCTACAGACTTATCCTAGCTACAAGTTTACACAAGAGATTACGCTAGAAGGAATAGATGGAGTATATGTACAAGGAACCGTTTGCTAAGTAAACTGTTAAAGTATAACAATATAATTAAGTTTTATTGGTGCTTACAAATAAAATGAATATAAAATACAGACTGACTTAGTATTTGTATTGTTTACTACGGATCCTATGAAACTATTGCATAATTTCCAAAGTTAACGCTAAGTTCATCTCTTGCAAGGTGCAAATAAGAATCTCTTTATCTCTACTTCTCAGGAAACAATTCTTGAGTTAGATCTAAAAGACATAGTAAATAATGAGAGTAACATACATCAGTGTATGAACTAGTTTACAAATTACTTTTGACTCTATGGTAAATCGAATGAAACTTACCATCATTGATATTGAGATGCATTCTTTGAGTTAGCGATTAGGTTCGGAATCAGTTGTCTTGGACATTCTTGTTTTTCGACATCATCAAAGTTGGTGAAAAAGACATGATGACCCATAGTATTTGACAAGTCGGAGGCTTGAATGAAAGCTTGAAGAGCTGAGAGCAGGACAAAGTTGTAGGAAGTTCTGTTGTCTGCACCTCGTTTCATTCCTTTGAATAAAATAGCTCTCCATTTTTCCGATGCCACTGCAGAAGTTAGTTGAGGAGAAATGTAGATATCTCCAATCAGTAGCTCTCCATCTACCATACACTTGTATTGAGCCACAAGAGTCTTGGAAGACTTGCTCCATCGGGTGTCCCATTTTCTTAGCATTCCCATGTTTTCAAAACCTACAACGCTATCTGGTTGAGAATTGTACAGGTGAGCTACGTTGAAATAAGCCTGGATATGTCTTATACTCTTGCCTGACATTGCGTTGAATGTGTCCTTTGACTTTAAACTGCTTCCGTATCCATCAGCAGTACAAAAGATTGTTTTTCCGAACTTTCTCTCACCATGTAGATCAAAACCGTTGAACATGATTGCTTAGCTTTATTAGCGAGCAATCTTACCTCACTGGAAAAAATTATCTTTGCTCGAACTGTCTTTTCATCCTTTCGGTAGTTGTAAATGATGGTGCACATCGCTTATTCGCGAAATTCAAAAGGTAAGACCTGCATAATCGTTGGTGTTTGTAGATCTTGAGTTTCTGCTGTTACTTCAATGTTTTTTCAATAAACTGGAGACACAGAATTTAACAGAGCAGCACGCTTGTAAGTGAGAGTAGTAATATATGAGCAGATCTCCCTACCAAGTGTTTTTTGTGGGGTTAAAATCTGGGGTGATGCAATGGGTTATGGCGTTGAATGAATTCGCCGAGTTTATATTGTATTTTATTTGAGGGGCATTTGAGTGGCATTTGAGTGGCATTTAAGTGGCATTTGAGTTTTGATTATTTTTTTACTTAATTTGAACTTATATGGCGTATAGATTTTGAATGTATGGCATTTAAGTTTCTGATAATTTTTTTACATAACTCGAACTCATATAGCATTTTGAGAGAGAGGAGAGAGGAGTTATATCTAGCTTGAATAAATACATTGATTACAAATGAATCAATATATAATTATATACATTTATTACATAATAAGCAGGGGTAAACCTTCCCATATAATATAGCTAGTGTCAGTAAAGACTAAGTAATACAAAGCACTAGGTTTTGTAATGATAATCAATGCAAAGTCTTTTCCTTAACATTGCATCTTAAAAAATCCTCAAATTAGCCTTCTATATGGTTAAAATTTACAGTATTTGGGAAATAAGTGTAATAAGAAACATTATATTTATTAAAATTTACTGTAAATTTTATGTAGTACGATGTAGTATTACCTTCATTTATTCACTTGAGACTACATATCATCAGCATTTGAGATCAAGTCTATTTATATATATATATATATATATATATATATATATATATATATATATATATATATATATATATATATATATATATATATATATATATATATATATATATATATATATATACATATATATATATATATATATATATATATATATAGACTTGATCTCAAATGCTGATGATATGTAGTCTCAAGTGAATAAATGAAGGTAATACTACATCGTACTACATAAAATTTACAGTAAATTTTAATTTTAATATATATATATATATATATACATATATATATATATATATATATATATATATATATATATATATATATATATATATATATATATATATATATATATATATATATATATATATATATATATATAGGCTTGATCTCAAATGCTGATGATATGTAGTCTCAAGTGAATAAATGAAGGTAATAGTACATCGTACTACATAAAATTTACAGTAAATTTTAATATATATATATATATATATATATATATATATATATTTATATATATATATATAGTAACTCTTCTAAAAAGCAGACTATTATGAAGGTTTTTATTTCAGCCAAAGTAGGTTTGGTAGATACTCCATCAGAACACACTCGTCTTTTAGCATAAAAATATGTGAGTCCTCGCTTTATTTGCTTGTATGTCAACATTTTTTTATCCTTTACTACAAATCCTCGATTTTTACCCATAAACGACTCTTTTGTGTTCAATACATTTAGATAACTGTCTTTGTTCAATTGATTAATTCGTTTGTTCAAACCTTTTGAGCTAAACTTGTTTCCTTGTTCTCCCCAGCAATAATAGGATTTAGAGTTAAGCGCAACAATTCCATCTCCGGTAAGTTCCTCTTTAAACAATCCAGGTGTTCTTTTCCCATGTTTTAGTACTTTTTCACAACATTCTTGCATGCTCCATTCTAATCCCATTGTTTTGATTCTTAAAAATTCATCCCTATGTTTGTTACAGTATGGTCGTGGAAACCAATCACCATACTCATTGTAAAACTCTTTTTTCATACTTGGTTTTACCAGTGTTTCTAATGTTCCGCTCAACGCCATGTATGTGCTATCTGTATCCATTTCAACATATTGGAAATCACTTCTGTCAATATATCTATAAATAAAAAGATTGTTTCGATTATTTGGAAGTTTTACTTACTTATACATAATAATAGTAGGAAATTAGGTTTTACTTACTTATCCATAAAGTCGTAGTAAAAGTGTAGCATTCTCAGTTTAGCATACTGTAGCACGGAGAAACCCAAGTGTACTGGAACATTCATAGTTAGCTGAAATGATGGTGATACTGATTAGCAAAGTAAACTTGTGGAATATAAATTTTGAATTGCAAAATAATTGTTTTAAAACTTACTAGTTGTTTACAGGTTACGATTTCATAAAAATCATCTGCTATCTCTTCCATGGAGTTAAATTTGTTTCCTCTGATACGAAATGAAGCTTTTCTGGCGCCTTCGATGAACTTGATGGTGGTATGTTTTTCTTTATCAGTGATTGTTTTTCCATAAGCAGCATTTCCTACCAACTTGCTAGTAGTAGCGAGTAATTCTTGACTAGGGTCTGCATCTCCCATTCTCCTAGCGTCTGAAACCGATGTTCCAAAAGCTTCAAAAGCTTTTCTAGGAATATACTCTGTTAGCTGATAAACTTTGGTGACTTTCAATCCTTGTTTCAAGTACCATTTCAACAAAGGACTCATTAGCAATATCTTATCTCCGTACATACTTCCAACTAATGAGCGTTGAGGAGTCTTTAAAAACCCTTCGGCTTCAGCAAAGACTTCCATTTCATCGCTCAAGTGTTCTCTGGTTAACACCGTATTTTTAAAAATCGGAGGCATTTCGGAGAACTTTTCTTCCTCTTGCTCAGGAACTTCGATGTCACATTCAACAAATCCGAAGAATTCCTCTGATTAAACTCTCTCCAACACTTCTTCTTGATTCAGCTTTTTTTCAAGTATTTTAGGGTAGAAAGAATTGTAAAACGTGTTGACAAATTTTGTAAATTTGTATGAGTTTTTACACGTTTCATCCAGTAACACTCCCAAATCGAGATTACAGTGTAACCTAATGCTCGAAGATATTCTTCATTTTCCATCGTAGTTTTAAACAGATTTGCTTTTGATTTTCTTCCACTAGCTTGAAGCTCTTGCTCTTTAGCGTTGTTATAAGAGCAGTCGTGTCCATGCCAAAAACACCGTGGAATTGAAAGACATGACGATTTTCAACACAGAATCCATCAACTGGTAATCCTCGCTGTCCGAGAGCAACTTCTCGTCCATTGAGCTGATGTCGGATATTGATTTTTTTTTAGAACATTTGGAACTGTAACCAGCTATGAGCTATATTGCTAAATTTTACTGGTTCAGCAACAAAGGAGTTTTCGATTTTTCTTCTTCGAGGATAGCCAGTAGGCATTGATTCCATCATACACCATAAATAGAGCGCATTTGCATCAACTCCATAGATTCTATCACAAACTTTTGCTTCTTTTCCCAACCAATGTTCTCTAATTTTAGTTATACCTTTTTCGTGATATCTATGCATCACTAGACTTGGCCCACCAATTATTTTTTTCTTTATTAGAGGATAAAGTTCTGCATTGCAGTTGTCAATCAGACAAATTGGGAGAGTCTGACGAAACGAGTTACCAAGTTCATCGAAATCCAAGTATGTAGAGAGGTATTGAGGGGGTGGTTGAGGAGCTTTGTTAAACATCCATCGAATCGCTAATCCTGGTAAAAATATACCATCTTTTAACATATTAATCCCATGCTCTCTGTAGATCGATCTTTGTCTTTCCAACGCTTGAACAAAGGGTTTTACATCTAAGTTGTTGCACCATTTTAAAAAATCCCTCATTGTCTTCATGTCGTTATCTTTCCATGCTTCTTGACAAATTATGTACTCTTCTTCACTGATGTTCTTTTGTTTTAAAGAACTGTAGAAAACTTCTCTTGGAGGTAGATGTTCTTGATTAAGTTGTTCCAAGTCTTTCATCCATTCATAAGGAAAAAATCCTTTTCCGGCTTCACATTTGTATGCTTTGAGATACATTTCATAGCTATATCCAGGAGCGATGAAGTTTGTACAATCTAAAAACAAAAAAGATCCTATTCTGATAACAGGCATCTTGGTTCCTTTTTCATAACAAAATCAAAATCTGTGTCGGAGACATCTTTCAATTTTTGAAGCAGTTTTCCTTTCATCACATTGACATCATAAGTCTGTGAATTGAAACCTAGAATAGGGAGTTTTTTCATATAGCTGTACAAATCATCCAGAACTTTTTCAGCTCCTGTTCTACGTCTGAAACGATTTTTTTCAAAATCACCACAAAACTTTTCTTCAGCTTTTTCCAGTCGTTGTAATTCGCCTTCTATCTGTTTTATGATTTGCGAAAATTGTTTTTCCAATCGGCTATATGATTCTTCACTAATATCTTCCAAGTATTCAATGAACTTTCCAACGCATTCATCATCATCCCCTTTATTGACAATACAACACGGGTTGTTGAAGCCTGGTACGTTTGAACAAATTGAAATACTTAAAACTTTATGCTCATTGATGTAAATGGTTGTGTCTGTATCTCGATCTTTTTCGCAATTAGGTAACAAACACTCTATGTCGAATGTTGCAAAAAATGGATAGTATCTCAAGGAATCATCTGATCCGATATCTATCCCAAATTGAATCTTCAGTTTGTCGAATATTGTAGCAGTAGGACTGTATTGTCCTCCAAAAAACTGCATAGTTGTTGCGTCTGAGATTGAACATCTGTGTCTTTTCAGATTCCCCAATCTGTCATAACAAGTAGAACAGGTTGGACATCTGTAGGCTCTGACATATCCTTCCAAGTTTGTAATAAGACTGAAGTGATTGATATAAAGATCCAAATATAGATTCTCCTTATAACTGGAGTTTGAATTCCAAATAACTGTTGAAGTCATATCATCATTTAAAGAAAACACTGTTATCTTCAGTTGAAATGCTCGCTCCAAAAGCAATAAATCAGCTTCTGTTACTCCTTTCCCGTCACACCTTTTAGCACTATCACCATAGATGAAACTATGATATTGTTGTTGGTACTCCTTCACCTCCTTAATTATCGGATCTTTTGCAAATTTGCCGTTTTTTTGTAGTTCTTTGTGTAATGCTAGACATATAAAAAAACAAAGATTGTCGGCAATTTGTATTCCTTTTGTGTTTTTTAACATGGTTCGTATATGTCTATTGTTAATGAGGTGAGAGGGTAAATGCTCTGGTGGTGATCCAACTTTTCCCATTCTGAGTAGTTTGTAGAAATAAAACGAAATGTTTGTGATTAGCATCAATCTCCAAGTCGTATTTGGTCTCCGTCTCAAGCTATTTGTACGATGATCAGTCTCCATAACATCAACAAAAAAGTCATCAAGATCTCCTTCAGTTTCAATCAGTTTAGCTTTTGGATATACGGTAGCATTGTTTGATGATGAGTGAAAGTATCGGAGTTCACCATCATTTTCATTTTCTAGTATACAACCTACGCTACAGTTGACTTTTGCTCTCGAGCTCAATTGTCTCCAAACTTTTTTAGCAATTCTAACAGTCTTGAATCATGATAGTCATTTTGGTAGATATCAGCTTGGTCTCTTGGAATCCCATCCCAAAGTCTTACGTTTAAAAGTTCTATGACTTTTCCAGCTCTATGTTTCGTTTTCATAGCTCCCCAATATCTAGCTATCAAATCATCCCATTCTTCATCTTGAAAAGTTAGAGCCATGCTATCCTCAACAATACCTAGGGTCGATACTCGGGTAGGTCTTTCAAAATTTAAATCTTCCATTTTTTGTTCTTCTTGTTCTTCCTCTTGTGCTTCTTCCTCTTCTTCTTCTTCTTCTTCTTCTTCTTCTTCTTCTTCTTCTTCTTCTTCTTCTTCTTCTTCTTCTTCTTCTTCATTTTCTATCATTGGATCATTCTCAGTTTCTTCAGCTATCTCCTCCACAACTGGCTCTATATCTTGAGCTATTATGCTAGTCTTTGGTGGTGAAGGTTCAGCACCAAACCCAATTTGATTGATTGTTTCATCAGGTAAACAAAAACAAATGAGATTTTCTTCTAACCATTTCCAATTAGGGAAAATTTCAGGGTTTTTTGCTTCTACATTCTCCTCCTGATAATTTAAACTTTGTCTACAATAGAAATGTTACCACATAATAGTTGTTCTATAAAACATTCACATACATTTTGTATGAAATGTAGCAGAAGAAAAAATGACTTAAACACCATTATCAATTAATTTTTAAAATGGAATTAGGAAAAAAATGTCTCAAACATTATTATTAGTTAGGTTTTTAAAAACTTACTGTGTACTATGAGATGAATTGTCAACTCCCTCTTTCACATTCTTTCTCTGATATTCTGAGCCCTGTCTACAATAAAGAGATAACGCGTTATTTTTGCTGATTCATGAGATAACTTTAAAAAAAACCAGCAAAAAGAATTACTCTACTAACATTATTAATTTATGATTTTAAAAAATTACTGCATATCAAGGCTATCGTATTTTCAGTAGTTGCTGAAACTTGAAAAGTCAAAGATTTGTCTTGAAAAGCTTTTTCAAGTTCCATCTCCATTTTATTTTCATATTCAGCATTGCATTCATCATTCATGTATTCATTATAAGCATTTGAAAAACTGATATCATTTTGATTTTTCATTAGCCATTCCCATTCCTTGTGTATGTCTACATCAGTATCCTCCTTTTCTGTTTCCATAGCACTATAATAACAATAAAATCATTACTTTTTTAATAGAAGTGACAATAGCACATAAAAAGGTAAGTTAAATGTCTCAGCTAATAAAGTTTACCTTGTGAATAAAACTCCTAGTAGTCAGTTGGTATGTTATATAGTAGATGTCGAGTCTTCAGTTACTGTTGTTAGAACGAGTGATTTATTGTGTGAAAGCATTACTTTTTAAGTAGACAAATAATTAAGTGAGATAATTATGTCAGATAATTAAGCCTTAAGTTAAATGAAAACTTTCAAATTCACACAGAAAAACTTTTAATAGTTAGTGGATGTAGTAGTAGATGTTGCTCCTCCGATCGCTGTTGTAGAACTGGATGCTTTCTGTGTGAGAACAGTGGCTCTTAAATAGGTAAAGTTGCACTGATTAAATCCTATGAATCAGCATTTCTTCACGCGAAGACAACCCAATGCTTTCGCGGGAATAAATAGTTTATTTTCACGCTAATGGAAACCGTTGCTTTCGCGGGAATAAAAAAATTATTTTCACGCGAATACAAACCAATGTTTTCGCGGGATCAAATAATTTATTTTCACGCGAATGGAAACCGTTGCTTTCGCGGGAATAAATGTTTTATTTTCACGCAAATGGAATCCGTTGCTTTCGCGGGAATAAAGATTTTATTTTCACGCGAACGGAAACCGTTGCTTTCGCGGGAATAAACAATTTATTTTCACGTGAATGGAAACTGTTGTTTTTGCGGGAATAAATACTTTGTTTTCACGCGAATGGAAACCGTTGCTTTCGCAGAAATAAATATTTTATTTTCACGCGAATGGAAACCGTTGCTTTCGCGGGAATACAAATTTTATTTTCAAGCGAATACAAACCAATGCTTTCGAGTGAAAATAAAGTTTGTATTCTCGCGAAAGCATTGGTTTGTTTTCGGGTGAAATTAAATTTTTTATTCCGGCTAAAGCAACGATTTCGATTCGCGTGAAACTAAATTATTTATTCCCGCGAAAGCATTGGTTTTTATTTGCGTGAAAATAAATTGTTTATTCCCGCGAAAGCATTGGTTTTCGCGTGGAAAAAATGCTAATTCATAGTTATATTATAAAGAAGGTTGGTATTCATAGAGTTCAACCAGTGCAACTTTAGCTATTTAAGAGCCACTGTTTTCACACAGAAAGCATCCAGTTCTACAACAGCGAGTGGAGAAGCAACACCTACTACACCTACCATTGCAACTACTAGGAGCTTTCTCTTTATAAAAGGTAAAATTTAAAAAAATTTATTATTCCCTACCTATCAAAGATCAAAATTAGTTTAGCTATAATGTAAAGTATGAAATAAATAATCTTTTAGTTCCACATGAAAAGCTGAATTATACATTATTTCTTTCTTTTTTAGAATACTATGGAGGACTTTTTTGCTTCTTACATTGATTTAAAACCAATCGAAAACAAAGAAAAATCATTAAAAACACCCACCAAAAGAAAAAAACTCTAACTCTGTCACAAAAGAAGCAACAATAAAGAGACGAGCTCTTCCAAAACTGGTTTTACCCACAACATCAAACACTATGGAACAAAAAGAATTGCTCACTGATGCTGAAAGAGCTCTCAAGATGGCCAAATCTCTCAAAAAATGGAAGGCGTGTGATTTGAAAAAGATTGGAGGGTTTCTTACACTAGCATCACTTCCTGTTCCATCAGTTTTGCAAATCGTTTCAATTGAACAGAGTACTGGTGCATACAAAAATTACTACATTCTCACCTATCTTGATAATTCAACTGGAGCAAATTTTCAGAAAGTCGTTTGCCCAAGTAGAGTAATTGAAAGCTTCAATGTTGATAACTAGCCATTACCTTTCAACATTTTGTACTTGGGTGAGATGGAAAACTCAAAAAACCCAGAGACTACTTACTACAATGTCAAACGTATCAGCACAAAACGCTTAACCACAATGGAAGCTACTGCTGAAGCTGAAAAACTGAGAAAAATGAGTGAAGAAGAACTCAAACTCGCTTACGACATCGAGTATCTCAGCAATTTCAAAGAATGTTCAATTCTTGCTTACATCGAAGTTGTAGAAAGATTCATTCCTTTCCGATTCAATGGAGAAAAATCCATCGTAAATTGCATTCGCTATGTCACTGAAAAAGATGGAAAAAGAGAGACGAGAACACTTTTACTACCAATCAGATACAACGAGGAAGCTAAAAGATGTGCATCTGGTGTGATGATTTACAAAAGAAAAAAACAGAGTAAGAATGGAAATCCTATTCCATACCACAACGTTGTCTTCATTTCTTCAACCAACGCTAGTGATTGGGAACAATATTGCACACAAACAAATTCCAATGAGGAGCTAACAAAAACAAATAATGAGGATGAAGTTCTCAAGGAATTCCTAGAAAACGAATCACAAGATTTTATGAACATCTTGGTGTTGTTGGTATGTAAACTCAATATCGAATGCTGACAACATGTAGTCTCAAGCGGATAAAATGAGCTATAGTGCTTTGTATTATGCAAAATTTACTGTAAAATTTTAATCATCTAAAGTGTTAATTTGATGATTTTCTCAAAATTTAAGAATTTCAAAAAAAATTAGATATAATGTTTTCTATTGCAATTATTTAACCATCTAGAGGGCTAATTTGATGAGGTTTTTCCAAAATTTTATACAGAAATAGTCATAAATATGCACATAATTATCCATACATGAATGAATGTATAAAAAAGCCTGTGTATTGATTGACATTACAAGTTGTACTGTTTTGTATTACTTACTATTTACTGACTCTAACTATATTATATGGAGAGATTTCCCCTACTTATTATACAATAAGTGTATATAATCATATACTGATTCATTTTTAATCAATGTGGTTATTTAATGTAGATATAACTCCTCTCTCCTCTCTCTAAAGATAGTAAAAAATTACCAAAACTTGAAAGCCATACATTCAAAATCTATATACCATATAAGTTCAAATTAAGTAAAAAAATAATCAAAACTCAAATGCCACTTAAATGCCACTCAAATGCCGCTCAAATGCCCCTCAAATGAAATACAATATTAACTCGGCGAATCCATCCAACGTCGTAACCCATTGCATAACCCCCGAGGTCTAATCGACAAAAAAACACTTGGTAGGGAGATCTGCTCATATATTACTACTAGTGAGGATGGTCAGGTTGTTTATTTTGGCATCTTAAAAGGGAATCTTAATGTTTTGAAGAAGTGTATCGTCTCCAAAATCCATCACGACTCTTCTTTTGCAGTTCGAGCCATCATCAACATTATAAATTGTATCTTCATCTTCTTTTGTCAAATCAAACATAGGACAATTTATCGCTTGAGATTGAGAGCTCTGTTTAAAAGCGGAGAGCTGATAGGAGATGAGGGTGGCGAAAAAACTTGCTGGGATTCTGACTCTTCAATTATCAACAGACTTTCCGCGTCTTGACTATTCATTTTTAGTGGAATATCGAAGATGGGAGGTGATGGTGGAGAAAAACTTCCTGGAAGTCTGGTTCGTCATCCACCAATTGACTTTTATCATATTGACTATTCATTCTGAAAAGATAAAATAAAAATGTGAGTTATTGATTATTATTTCTTTGTAATTAACTTAAAGATGCACACTCCATAGCGCAGCGAGTTGAGTGTATCAGCTGGTAAAGTATAATTATTTATTATTTCTTACCTTAATACAAAAAATTCTCCTAGTAGTTGTAGTAGATGGTGTAGTAGACGCTGTTCCTTCAGTCACTGTTGTTGAAGTGAATGCTTTCTGCGTAAAAGTGATCCTTCTTAAATAGCTAAAGTTGCACCGATTGACATAAGCTGAATAAAATTGAAATTCTCAAGTGAAAATCTTTTTACAACATATAAGAAATTGATTTAGTTTGGTCATTTTCGCAAAAAAAAACTTACATAGCATAAAGGGCTTTCGCACGAAAGAATTTTGTCTTCGTGCGAAGAGTCCCTATATAACATAAAAAGGTTTTAGCATGAAGAACAACCCTTTTTGTGCAATTATAACGACATTGTCCGTCTGAAAAAATCACATTTTTCGCGCAAAAAAAACAATATTCTTCTCGCGAAAATCCTGTATAATATATACAGTTTTTATCACAGATAAAACCTTTTTTGGCTAAATCAAACAACACTTTCCATCTGAAAAATAACTTTGTTGTCTGAAACAAACACTTTCTTCGAGCTAAAGAAAACAACATTCCACGTGTGAAAAGCACAAAATTCTTTGCGCAAAAAAACGTTTACAACATATACAGTTTTCTGCGCAAATAAAACAACATTTTCTGTCTAAAAAACACAACCTTTTTGTCAGACAAAAAAATTTCATCACGCGAAAAAAAAACTTCTTTGCTCGAACACCCTTTCTAATATAAACAGTTTTCCATGCAAAAAAACCTTTTTCTTTTGCCTGAAAAAACCAAAATTGTTCGCGCAAAAAATTAGCATTCTTCCGACAAAAAACTACATTCTTTGCACAAAACCCTTCATAATATATTCATGTTTTCGTGCAAAAAAAACTTTTTCCTCGCGTGAATAAATTAATATGATATAAAGAGCATTTTCCGCAAAAAAAACAAACTTTTTCGCGAGAGTAAAACAACATTACCTATCTGAAAAAAAGTACATTTCTTTGCGCGAGCAACCCTTCATAACATATACATATTTTTCGCGCAAAGAGTTTATTTGTCGCGCGAATAAAACCTATTCGCTCGAAAATCTATATGTATTATAAAGGGTTTTCGAGCAAAAAAAACATTATATAGAGGCTTTTGCCCGACTATTCTCGTTGATTGTAGGGTTAATAAGTGTAACTTTAAGTCTTGAAGAACTGCTTTCTCTACACAGAAATCATTCTCTACAGCAACAGCTCCAAAAGCAATAGCTTCTGAAGAAACAACATCCAGTAAAGTATTCATAACACAGCTATCAGCATGATTCTTGGTGATGAGGTAAGACTTAATAAAAATATTATTTAGCACCAGTTGAAAATTAAAAATACTTTTATTATTTTACGTCAAAACTTATTACCCTTTACTAATACATCCGTTTTTTTAGGTCAAGATTTCATCAAGAACGCTATACCTAAAAGATTTCATTTCGGAACTTTATCACAAATATATCACAAATACGTTTTTTTTACAGCAAAAATCAGTACATCAAGTAAAATTTCAAGCCATAATATTTTGCATCACACAACACATGCTAAACATGGGAACTTTGTACAGAGAACTTTCACCAATTCAAGGCAAACGAAATATGTCTCAACAAGAAAATGCTATAGAGTTTGTCCATATGATGTGCCTAAAAACAATCTTGAAACCATTCTAAGAATGGTAAAAACTTTAAATATTACCGAATATTTAAAGAAAATTAAAAAATCGCTTGGGATAAAGAGCTTTTTCAAAAATTGTATCAATTGAATTGGACTAAAAAAACTTCGTACAAAATCCATCCGCTTTTTTATAGATACGTGCAAAGAGATAACAAGCTATGTTCTTCTGTACACACTTTCGAACTCCTGATAGAAGTTTTCCATGCCTATCTATAACTTTTCCTATATAACAAACTTACTCAATATTACAGCGCTTCATTTTTATACAATACTCCAACCCCCCAATCTAAATCATCATACAATCCCATCAACATACCAAAACATTCAAAATACCTGGTGCACACAAAAAAGTACCAGCAGGGACCGGGAGAACCCGCTAACAAATCAACGTACCGCATCAATAAACACCACACATTCTAAACACCTGGTGCACACAAAAGGTACTTTGCAGGTTCTCATGGTAACTGGTGCCGAGGAAAAATGTTCACTCTTTCAACAAGATGTTGCTGCTCTTTGTATTCCCAAGTTGAATATTCAAGAGACGATACCGACACAAATATTGTTTGAAAGCAAAAACTGGGTTGTGGATTATAGCGAAGATGTCATTGATGATGCTGGGGAAGGTGATGAAGAGTCAAAGAAGATTATGCAATGAGCGGACAACTTTGAAAAAATTAATCTGGTATGGCATTTAGATGAGGTGATTTAGCGATTTAGGTCGGATTTCTGCAGCAGTTGTGCAACATGCGGAGCTACGATGTTTATACTCACAAACTCAAAATTGGGAACAGGTGTTTGAACCCAAAAAAGTTTTCAAAAGGTTTTTTTGCGGGTTGTTCTAAATGACAAACGTTTTATAAAAGCAGAGCACACAAACTCTTGCAAAGTCAAAACTCTGCCATCTGCTCAGGGAATCATAACCGTCAGGAAATCACCATGGCAAAATTTGTCAAGGAGATCTTATGACCACTACAGGAATAGAAAACTGGGTGGCGATGCATTGAATAAGTTGTATTACAAGCCCAAGTTGTATACATGCTTTCGATGAGCTAGAGCGCTACTGAACGCACACTGAAATGAAAAAGAACACACCTTCACGGTACACAAAAATAACAACAATGAATTTCAAAGGCTGTCTTACACTACTTGCCAGAATTGGAGATTAGATACAAGTCAATCTGATTAATGTGCAATCTCAAAAAGAGGAAAATAACAGCAGCATTTTTTGATAATAGTTGTCAATTCTTTGTCTAGTGAAGAATGGGCCATGCCCCTCACATCTAAAGCCGGAGCTGCTGTAGTCAAAGGTTTGAAAAGATACTGGATGGGGGAAACTACGAGGTCTGAAAATCGGAGGAAGGTAAGGGTTTGACAATCAGCAGGTCTGCTAGCTGAAAAGAGGAGCAAGAGTTTCAGACCAAAAACAAGACTATAACGGCATTGATGGTATAGCGTTTCACCAGGTTTTTGAAAAAAAGAATTCAATCTTCATAGCCATGATAGATACATTGATGTTGTACCTGAGATGGCCAACTAATACAATCACACTATTTACACGGCTATTGAGGTGCAACGCATGACGCAAATTTTTTCCAAACAAAGAAAGCATATGGAATCAAGTGTACGAAGGAGGTAAACACAGCTCTCGTAAAGAGCTGGATTTATAGTTGGAGATTATGTGAGAATTAGCGAGGTTGGAGAAGCTTTTGAGTGCAAATATACTTCAAATTGAACAGACGCGGTCTGTATAATCACTGATGTATTGAACTTCAAGAAAATCGTATTTTGTACAAAGTGAAAGATCCCGCCGAAGAAAAACTTGAAAGAACCTTTTATGAAAAACGATTGCAAGAAGTAAGATAGCTAACAAGTTACAGAATAGAAAAGATTCTATCTTCAAATACCTGAACAAAAACTTGAACTGGTAAAAGAAGGATATTGGTCAAGTGGTTGGTTACAGGAAAAGTTTTAACAAGAGAGTAGATGAATAGTCTGCAAGGCATGATTGTTAGCTTTTACAGCCATATGTCATCGACGTGTGTAGGTTGGTGACCTTACCCTCAATCTTTAGGGACAGTTACTTCCCAGATAATACAAACTGAGTTTTTATGGTGACACTGTAAAGATGTTTGGAGATTATCGACGTTAAATAGGAGGTGGCTCTGCTAATACTCTTGTATTCTAACAGTTGGAAAAAAAGTTATCGAGGGTAAAATCTACCTGGAAAATAAAAACGGTCATCTCGGGCAGAAGCAAGAAGTATTTTATCCTAATTTGCAGTGAAAGATCTGATAGTGTAAAAGAGTTGAAGGAGGCTATATGAAAGAGATTTTGTGAAATAAGTTTGATAACAAGTTTTCCATCTCCTACAACAAGGTGACCAACAAAAGTTTACTGAAAAAACAGCTACCTTTATCCAAAGGCATAACCTACATACTTGGATTCAAACTACGTATCCTCGAGGTAAATGTGACAGTGTCACACCGCACAGTATAAAGTACGGCCTGACTTCTCTCTTTGTCTATTCCAACATTATTGAAAACAAAATGGTAGACAGTATGAGCGTTCCTGTGCTAAGAATAGTGCCAATGCAAGGACAAACAAATAACATCATGTATCATCATCAGTGTTTAAAAACCTGCACTATGTCGACCCGGTTTTGCTGAAGAGCGATTGTGCTCAGGTGCTGATGAGAAGCAACCAATTTCAGCAAGCATCATTTGGTGGTGGAGAAATCATCCTGACGGTTCACTTTCTGGAATAACCGACACTGTGAGTGTGGTCCCATACACCCTCAAAGACTCGAAAGGTCTTTTTGAGGAGTACAACAAAATGCAATCTGGTCATAAATGGGAGTGTATAGTTGAGGACGAGTTATGCCCAATATGAGTGGCAATGGAACAGGTAGCATTTTGTTAACCAAATCGGCTACGATGCTGCTGAAGAGAGCAGCAAAAATTCTCAGTAAGAGGGTGCTGTCTGTTGGCAGAAACTTTACATGTGACGTACTTGATGGTCATCATTTGGCATCCTGGTAAAAAAAAACTCGACAAACTGGTCATTCTTGGAGGGAATATCCTCAGTGTGGTGCTTCCGAACCACATCAAGAGTAGGAAAAAATTAATTTCTAGAATGAGAAGACAGGGAAAGAAATGGGACTCAATATTTCAGCGGCCAACGCATCGACAAAGATGCGAATTGTTCTCAACTGACTTTGTTACTCATAAGCGCTTTCGGCAACTTTCACTCAAAAAAAGATAGCCAGTTACAATGACACAGAAAGTAACAGGATGGAGGGGTCCCCACAATATATTCTCTCCATTGGATGCGTTAGTGACGAACCCCAAAAAAATGGGTAGAGAGATTGAATACATCATATCAGAGCCGACATGTTGGATTCTTAAGGCTGGGTCAAACTCAGTGTGCACAGTAGCAATGAGTAATACACATACTTTCATAACTCATCCATTTGAATTGAAGCTACGATTGTCCAATATGATGGAACAGATTATACCTCCAATGACAGTTTTGCATCCGTGTGGGTTTGTTTCCTGTTATAGGACTTGAAAATGTCTATGGGAGGTAAACTTATCATGTACTCTAACAATACAGGTCGCAGAAGTAGTTCGCACAACTTTCCGAGACCGCCGCAACTTTAGAAAAATAATAAAACCAGTCACAGGGTTGGATGTACAATGACTTCACGAGTAAAGTTGCTCAAAAACACGCTGATGCTGACAAGAAACAGAGGGGAGGTTTCCCAAGAATGGAAAAACCATGAATTTTGCCGGGAAACTGCACTTCGGGCCCTTTCAACGGAGGAAACATAGTTCCCGGACTGATTATTCAACTGGAGTTTGAACGAGCTTGCAATGAACTGGCTTTGTTTGCAACTTACGAGGCACCAGCCAAAAGAACAAAAATCAGAATTGACAAATCCAAATAGTATCTTTGCAACGTTGAAGTAAACCCCTTGACACAAACCTCTCAACTCGGTTTACGTGGGAAGATAACAACTACATTTATCTGATTGAGGAAAAGCAATTAGGTTAGACAGGATCCGTAGCATAGTGGGTCAGGTGGATGTGGCTTTCAAAGCAAACAAACAAAAGCTGAAAAAGGTCCATCAAGGTTTGGTTGATCACAATGCTGTAAGCGGAAGTTCCACCAAGAACCGGTTTAGGACACAGCGCACTAATGTCAAAAGCAGTGAAATTAAGTAGATGATTGTCCCGTTAAAAAAAGGTACGAGCCGAGCTATACCGAAGAAGTTACTGGATGGGAATATCATTAGTTACTACAAACGATTGGCTCCTTGTTTAACAGTGGAAGTATTGACATTGGGAGAGAGCAACATTGAAGTGGGACTATAATTTAAGGAATATACTTGACCAGTAATTGTGCCAAAGAAGTATTTCACTTGATGAAAACTGTTAAACTGTTACAGTGAGCCTGAAGGCTTAGTTTGGTGCCAACAAAACCGAGAATTTTTCCTTAGACTTCTACTTTGTAAACAAAGATGTATTGAAGATGGACCGCATTCTCCATTTGTATGTCACCAATGATGTGGAGCTCTCAGCAAAAAATAGATATGAATACCGCTCGGATTCAGTCACAATTGTCTTCAGATGATATCTGTCACTCTGATCAGTTTCGCATAAGAGCTATAGGCCAGTTTTGACCCAATCTTACAATTATCCATTTGGTTGTTTTATTTTCAACCCTTACTTTTGCTATCAGCACAGAGAACATTGGTGGTGGTGTACGGTGACGAATTTGTTGTGGATTTTTTGACTCCTGCAGTCTCATCACTTTCTATCTTGAATTATGGAACCTTTTAAATAGAAAAATATCCAAAATGACATGCACTAGCAAAGTTCATTGGTCATTTAATAGGTTACCCTTGAATGGAGCATTGGACACTTAGTCATTCACATTGGCATCAAAAACCTTTATCAAAGAACATTTCCCATATTTTTATTGAATTGTCAAACGTTGGTTTTGTTTGTTTCTATCCTGGCGTATGGAAATTAATAAAGAAACTGCGAGCTAAAATGACATGCGCAAGCAAATGCCATTAGTTCTTTAAAAGGTTACTCTCAAATGGAGCATCGGAAATTTAGAGGCTCACATCTGTATGAAAAAAACCTAAATTAAGGAAAAATTTGCATGTTTTTGCCTTTTCCCAAGTGCTTAATGTATTGAAGCGTTGATAAGGAGTAACAGTATGTGGTTCAACAGAATCTTGTCAACCCCATGCTGCGGTTACTGCGTATGCGACTGCTTACTGAGAAGCAGAAGGTAGATCAGGAATGATGTTGTGAATATTCTGCTAGCTATATAATACGATGAGATTAGAGACCATGCGAAAAGAAGACGGTTCCTACAGACATCCTCCCTGGGATTTTACACACGACAATGCTTTACATGTAATCGATGGAGTACACATACAAGGAACCGCCCTGTTGAATATTGTGGGAAATTTTTGTAAAACCAGTGACCCTAGCTCCTTCCCTTCCCCCTCAACCCCATACCTTACACCCCTTGTCACCCCTGAAAGAGCACAAAAGAACACCTCCCCTTTGATTAGAAGTGTCCCTAAATGATAGCAGTTAAATAACTCAACTATCCATCATGCATGATCGAATATATATGCTATACCAAGATACTCTGTCATAAATGGCCACCAATGGACAAGCCTGAGCGAATACTAAACATAGGAGCCTGCTGAAGCCACACAGGAGATGAGGGCGTTGGAGTGGAATCCAAGCTAAAGGAGGAGGAGCCCTGGATCTAGTGATCAATGTGCCATGTGTGCACTACTCCTATTGATTGTCCTTGTGTACATTTTTGTATTGGTTGTAATGATTTGCTATTGTCTTGTAATAACCTGTTAGATTGGTTTACCCTGATAAGGGAGTGTGCCTTACTGATCTCTTCCTATAAAAGGAATTGCTGGAGATTAGGGAGGCAGAAGTTATTGTGGATTGCTGAGAAGTTATTGTGTATGGCTTATAGTATTAGTGGATTTGTTAGCATACTTATATCTTGCTAAACAGATTGTGTATAATAAATTATTATTAACAAGGAACTGCTTTATCATTGTCTGGACATTAGCTATTGCAATCAGGAGTACATGGAGGCCATTGTGTCGGTGGTGTAAACGCAAAAACACTACAATATTATTCTGAAGCAAAACATTATATCATAATTTTGTTAACTATAACAAACAAAAAAACATTATACATAAAATACGATGTTGCGCAATGTTTGTCAACTCCAGGAAATGAAGTTGATATAATAACTAAAGTCTTATAAGAACGGATATCTGACTAAACTATAATGTTTAATGCTGCTGTTAAGGTCTTATCTTACAACGTGTGAAGTTTTTTTTAAAAAATCATTCTTCAGATTGATCTAAAACAAAATAACCATGCTTACTATTACATTGGGTAGCTTATAAATTACTTCTATTTTACCCCGGAACATTACTGATAACATGAAAAACTCACCATCAGATGTACTGGATAGCATCCTGTTTCTTGCTGACTAGTACGTTGGGCTTTGTTCCTTGCATAGGTAGTTTTTTGCATACTCAAAGTTGGACAGGAATTAGTGATGGAATGTATAATCTAGCAGACTGGAGAGTTGAAGAAAGGCTAGAAGAGATGCAAGTAAGACGTCGTCGCTTGAAATTGCAAACTCAGCCGCGTTATTATTTCTGTTGAACGCATTAAGTCCAATATTTTGCAGAACAGCCTTTTGTAGCTTTTTAAGCAGTTATGAATCGATATCCAATAAAAAAAATCTCCTTCCATAATGCATCTGTACTGAACCACAAAATTCTGACTGGTTTTTCTCCATTGAGAATCAGATTTTTTCAATGAACCAGTGTGTTTGTAACCTATGACATATTCAAAGGCCCCGCGCTAGCGGAAAATTTGAGAAATGTCACTTCTGAGATGTCTAGAAATGCTTTCTAAGATACCAAATGTTTTTAATAACATACATTACTTTGCAACACAAACATACAGGGAAACTGATGTAAGAGTTGAGTGTTTTAGATGAAATTTTTCAAGCATGCATGAAGATTAGCTTTTGAAGTAAATTTTTTGTCATTTTCAAACAATCCAATCAACTTGATTTTTATAGATTTTGCCGACCCTTACAATCAACAGCTATTATTTGAGATGTTGATTGCTCAAATGTCTTTTCGTAATTGTAAACTTCATTATTTAATCAAAATTAGTTGTGGTAAAAAATTAATCCAGCTCTTAGAACTATTATTATTGCCATAACCAGCTCACTACTTTTCTTGAATTTTAATAGCAAAAAATCCTGCTGTGATGAATATTGTTATTATTATAAATTCAATCAAACCAAAAACCTAAAGGTCATAATGATATAG
Source organism: Cryptosula pallasiana (assembly GCA_945261195.1). Taxonomy (NCBI): domain Eukaryota; kingdom Metazoa; phylum Bryozoa; class Gymnolaemata; order Cheilostomatida; family Cryptosulidae; genus Cryptosula; species Cryptosula pallasiana. The sequence continues at coordinate 42,034,673 of OX183132.1, read as the reverse complement.
TTTATCCATCCAGATGTATTCAGAGATTAATCTAAACAAAACGATCTATTTTAAAAATTAATACACGGTTAAATTGTCCACTTGAACTTTAAGAACTAAAAACATCACTATCAAACGCAAATATAAGTTTTAAAATGGTACTTGATATACTAAGCATCGAAATTTATGTATCTTAGCTTGGTATGCATTTATGACCGATCCTCTCATCTAATAATATGCAATAGTTCAGCCCCATTTGCCTTTGATGAAGGACTGAAGATTTGACAACAGTTTCTTAAATATCAATTTCTTGGTCACAGTGAACGTGCATTATAACTTATTATATAATAATACTTCATTATTATTATTGTTCGTGTACATTTATTATAATTGTAATAATAATTATTATTATTTACACACTTTAAAATCGTTAAACCGCAATGAACAGATACAAAAACAATCATGATTAATAACAATTATAGTAATATAAAAGTCTTAACAACAAGTAAATAAATAATTGTTACTATTATAAATTATTGTTATTTTTTCAATTGAGTTATTAATTTGATTTATTAATATTCTAATAGTAATAATAATTGTAATTTATTATTATAATTAATAAACTCAATTAATAATTCATTTAAAAAAGATAACAATTAACGATAATAATAACAATTATTTATTTACTTGTTGTTATGAGTTTTATATTATTATTATTATAATTTTTTATATTGTTATTAATTATCATTACTTATTATTATTAATTATAATTGAAAAAAACTAAAGTTATTATTTTAGTTATTATAATTAGACTGACTTAGTCAAGTTTTAATTAATACCCAACACAGACTAATACTATTGCTATGCTATTCTTCTATGTAAGTCCAAGTTCAACATCATCATCATCATGCAAAGCAGGCTCACGTTATCTCTGGCTTTTGTTTTTGGATCAGAAAGTCTTTTAAAGTTCTCTTCATGATGATTGTAACCACTGAATTATATTTCAGTGATTGTGACTATTGATTGAGTCTCTGTCTACCCAAACTTACGTTTCGTTGGTGCAGAACATTGTAGATTGAGCTCTAGAGAATGTTTTGTGATTCAATAATTTATTACAAACTTGATAGAAAAAGGGTAAGAACAAAGGCCAACCAGTCTCTTTAGTGAGAGGTTATAAAAGTGTTCACTTCGAAATACCGCTCAAACTGAACATAGAGTAGAACATAACTCCTGCTGGATCAAGGTTAAACAATGTTAAATGAGAATGGCTTAAAATTTTTTTTCATCCATTTTAGGGGGGCTCTGCAGAGACCCACAGAGCCCCCATGGTGACGCCCATGTATATGTTATCGATATTGTTCTGGTGTAAAATCAGAGGTAAGTTGTAAGCTAGAGTATATATTAGTGATAATAGCTATTGTGGTCTTCCATGTCTGGGGCATGAATTTTTGTCAATAGGAAGTGTAGAGGGCTGTTGGGAGGCAATATCTTGTCATAGCCAGAATCTTCCACTTCATAGACTGGAAAAGGCAATTCCCAAATCACTGGCTCATCAAGCATAAACATAATTTTAATCATTTTCCTATGCGATGCAAAAAAGGTTACTTATTATTGTATATTTATATAGGTAGGTAAATCTTAGTTGTCAGACAAATAATAAGTAAAACCTAGTTGCTACCTCTCTGACAAAAAAACGATTTTGACAACGTCAAAGACTTTGCCGTCTTGAAAAACAACTGGTTAAACTCTAAGATTATGCCTTCACCTAAGCACAAACCACCTAAGCACAATTTAGAACAAATAAGTAATTCCCAGTTGCTTCTCTGTAAAAAAAAACTCCAATTTCAACAATACCAAAGACTTTGGAGTCTATAGAGCAAACTGGGTACGCTCTAGGAGTACATATTCTACACAGTGCAACTAGTCGAGTTCCTAAACTAGTGTAAAATAATTTTTTTAATTCTTCCCTTACAGCTGTGTTTACACTGGCCGTTTTGTCTGCGCTTTTGCTGACTCCTCCTGTCGGCGACGGGACGTCACAATTTGGGTTTCTTGCCGTTTTGGCTTTTACATTAAACAACATACTGCCATCGCCAACTTTTTATCAGCCAATGAGAGTAGACCATCAACATTAGCGACTGTCCTGGCTCGTTTTCAGTGGTGAATATAGCAGTATTGTCAACTATAATTATTATTATAAGTTTATTATTATTATTATTATCAATATAATAATATTAGTATCTCTTTTAGAATTATTGTTATTATCATTACTGTTACTAAAATTCTTATGATTAGTAATACATAATATTGTCAATGATGTTAGTAATTAATTTAATATTTTTCTTTTTGTGGTTGCTAGGCTCTCCATGTCTGCTGCACCGGAACTTCGTAATGAAGGGTGTTACTGATTTTGATTGGCTCTCTTGTATTTATCATGGCCGATTTGTCGAAGCTCTGTGACATTGCCATAGTGCTCCTACATGTACCGATGACGGAATTTTTATGGCGTTTTGCCATTTACACTGGGCGTCAAACAGTCGGAGTTGGCAAAAGCGCAGGCAAAATGGCCAGTGTAAACGCAGCTTAATGCTTAGAGTCCTAGTAGTTGTATTAAATGTTGTTTCTTCCGACATTTCTTCAAGAGCAGATGCTTTTTGTCTGAAGACAATTGCTGTTGAAAAGCTAGACTTGTGCAAGCTGACCTGTCTCTACAGCCCATGAGAGTTTTCTTGTGAAAAGCCGTATATAATACATTCTCGTTTTCGCATGAAAAAACTTAGCCACGCAAAAATACCTATACATGATATAGTCCAGTTTTTGCACAAAAAAAGTTCTTCGCTCAAAAATCCTTATGTAATGTAGTCTGGTTTGTGTCTGAAACTCTTGTAGATTGAGCAAAAGCCGGTTTATAATGAAAAAAAGTTATATGCAGTTTGTCGCGTGAGGATTCTCATTGGCTGTAGGGATAGGTCGGCCAGTACAACTTTAGCTGTTTAAGACAGTTGCACCATACATGTAGCGTATGGCCGATTTATAAGATGAAACAGATTCAATATCGGAAACATTTGCTAACACTTGCCCTACTTTTCAATGCATACAGAACATGTTCAAACTAGCTGATGAAATAAATTCAACATGGGAAACATTTGCTGTCAACTTTCATATTGCGCTACATATTTCAAATTATCAAGAGGTCAATAGCTATTTAAATTATTTTTTTCAATAGCCAGCTTTTGATAAAACGTATTTTAAAAGTGCAATTGAATATAAATAGACAACAACTTGTTTGTATGCTACCAAACCTCCAATCACGAGGTATATACAGATAAATAGTGAAACAATAACATCTGTACATTCACTAGAATGGCTTGAATGAACGAATAAATGTTCAACGTAGTTTTATTTTTGGTCTACACGTTGTACGTATACCCGCAGTAACACCTATACTTTCATACAGTAGCTATTGCTATGTACAATGGTATCTTAACATTTCGAAAAAAAAAAATTGTACCAAATTATTTAGTTTACACTAACACACCCTAGTCAAACAAAAATCAAAATGGTGACACAAACCCCGATATAAACAACCGCTGCATAATAAGTACAACGAAAATAGTCATAATCATATACAATCAAACACTACAACATCAACTGGCATTCAACACCTGGTGCGCACAAAAAGTACTCTACAGGTTCTCCTAGACACATGGTGTAAATAAATGAACTCTTGAAGCCAGGAGAACCATTTTGTCCGTACACGCCAGTATGAGTATCCAGCCCTATTATCAGAAAGCAATGTGTTACCAGGGGGTTTAAACTGCATGTGAGCTCAAAATTGAATCAAAAAGCAAGGGGATTTGAACTGCTCTCTAAACGCTGTTCCTAATAGGGCTTGTCGGATTCCTGCAACTAAGCAATGGGACTTCTGATTTTAAAAACATAATGCTTGTGTCTGATAGTTTTTAACACAGCTGACATAGCATAAGACAAAGCTATGTAGCAACTCCCAGAAAGCATGCCCAGACTCCTGTCAACTCCCAACTCCCAACTCTCAACTCTATATTACAGGCTTCGCAACGTGTAAAGAAATCATGATCAGAATGCAGTACTAAAATTCCTTCTGATGCAACAAGTATGACATTGCTTAGTCAAAACACTTCATTCTTGTAACATTCATCTTTGTTAGCTTTAGCTAAATTGCTCAGTTTTTCACTCTTTGGGTCAATTTATTTTCTATGTACCAGTATTGTACATGGAAATGATAATAATTAATAATAATAAACAACATATATAACTATCAATAAAATAAAATAATAGAATAACAATAAATGGTGCCGAGAACAAACTTTTTTGAAACTAAAGCCACCCACATGGGCATGGATTAATTTTTTATGTCATGCATAGGTAGTGTTTGCCACCTATGAGTATGCTTTGCAAAGTAATATTTTGTTGCTCACGGAGATGGTATTTTGCCATCCATTACAAATATTGCTACCATCCCATTTGCATTACATAAATTGCTAAAAAGATCATTTATTAAATATATTGTACGGATCGATCCAGGTCCCGAGTATACCTATCGCCACAGACTAAATGTGACAAAATAACATTTTTTTCTGTTAAAAGAGTTTAGTAGCTTATTTATCAGCAGAAGCACGTTCTCCAAAGGGGATAAATTAGCTACAAGTAGCGGAAAGAAATCCGATATGCTTTGAGAAGTGGACACCCTGTCTCAAAAAAGATAATTTACAAGGTTTACGTTATTAGCACTGCATGAATTGCGACCTCTCAATCGCGTGATGTTATTTTTCCTATAAATTCACTCAAAATGGAGGAATGGTTAAGCATGAAAATTATACTTACATCAATGCCCTGTATAGCACTATAAAGCCTGTATAGCCCGCATAGCCTGTATAGCAACATAGAATATAGTATCTCACTGTACAAGCATGGATGACCAGGGGTATGCGAGGGTAAAACTGCAAAATCTATCATGTGGATATCAAGTTTTACTTGAGCATTGTGCGACAGAAAACTCTTAGATTTATCCTTTTGATGCTAATTCAAAGAGAGACACAAAAGTGAGATGTGATCATAAAATCCCGGGCATTTTTCCTCTACAAGCAGATATATACTGATAGGGATTTAAAAATACCAAAAACTTTCAATCCATTCCATTAAACACAAATTTTTCAATAGAGCATAATTCCACTTCAAAAGCTTCTTAAACAAAGAAATTGTAGAGCATCAGTAAACAGTCAATGAATAAAAAGTCAGCGAACAACTAGTAACCATTGTGGTTTTGAAAGCTGTATAGAAATTTCAAACGCCAAAAACCTGGGAGACTTTCTGAAATGTTAGATTGTATTTAGTGAGACACTGCAAAGACCCTCCGCCTGAAGTGACGCATGCTACTACTACCAACCTAAATGGCCCATGGTTCATTGGGGATGCTGTAAATTATACATGTCAGCCAGGATATCCATCATCTGTACCAAGTTTGAAGGCGCGCTGTGTTGAAGTGGACGCTGTTGACACTAAGTGGCAATTATTGAACGAAGGAAAATGCATATCAAGTATGTCTTCAAGCTTTTCACGGCTTTGATTTCTTTGGTGATGATTGATCTGTAACTGATGCGTCTTAAAAACTGCTTTGTTTTTGTACCCAATTGGTCAAAACAGTGGAGAGCATCAAAACAACTAGTTCAGAGCCACAATGAAACCTCTAATTTGTGAAGATTTACGTTAATAAAAATCTTCAACAAGTGCTAGAGAACATTATTGTGAGCTCACTGAGCAACGAGTAAACAACTTTGAATAATATTTGGTTTTCACTCAACAAAGTATTATACTTTAAAGGTTTATTAGAATTTCGCTTTCAAACATAAATAACTCAAAGTTTCAGTGGTATTTTCTTGTTCAATCAAAGATCCAATTGCTTCAAATATTTTGCTCTAAAACAGAAATGGAATTCATATTAACATGTTAAAGTCTCTTGTTGGAAAGTTTCAGGTCCGTCAGAGAACTCAGTTATAATCATTGTTTTTTCTCGTCGGTCAGATTTTGCCTGATGCTTTAAAATCGTTATAGCAAGACCTAAATTGAATTTGATAAAAAAAATCATGTCTGTCTCTAAGTTTATATTGTGCTTTCTGAAAAAAATTAATCGCAATAAAAGCAAATAAACAACAAAAACACGAGAGACAGCTTGTATTTTATTTTTCTACTAAGTTATAATTAGCTTGTGTATTTTGTGGTAGTTAGTATTTTAGATAGAATCTAAAATATTATTGTTTGACTTCTTTTTTTTCTTGTTATTATTCTTATTATTTTACACAAATCTTGCCAAACTGTGGCCACTTTTTCTCAAGAACCATTATGGATAGAGCTACAATCTTTTTCGCGACGCAATTCATAGGCATCGGGAAAGAAGTAAGTTGGTTTAAAAAGTTACAAAACATTCCAAGGTATCGCAATTCAGGTGCGAAAACAGGTGAAAAATGGTTTCTGAAAGCATGAAAGTGGTTGATAAAACGTGGACGCGATTGTCGACAGAACACCAAAATTGGAAAGAAAGTGGATTTAACTCACCTTCTGATTCGACATCATGACACGGCGTTACAAAATCGTTTGTTGGGAACAGTTGATTTGTGCCACATATCCCATATGTAAGTACCATATTGAATGGTCCTTAGAGACAGTAACACTTCTGCGGGGGCTGAGAGGATACCCTTGAGGAAGTCTTTTGACATTGGACAGAGAGCTCCACGCCAATTTAGTACAACGGCGCCAACTTTGATCTCTTTGACTCCAGTTTTAGTACGGCAGGCCGCTAGAACCTCTGGCTCACTATATTTGCGCACCTTATTGCCGTACACTTCAGCTGGGTCAATGGCGTCTGAGCACACAGCCACATCGCCTTTGTGTGCTAATAAAACTGGCTTGAGAACTCCTTTAGAAGTCTTGAGACGACGTTCCCAACAAAAAAAAAACAGTTTTCAGCACAGAACAGCTTCCCATTAAAAAACCAAAGAGCCAATTTAGCTGAAATTTTCTGCCTAGGTGTGAATTAGTGTGTCAATGCATCATTTTAAAACTGACAGTGATCGCATAAAACCAGTTCAGATTTTTCTATTTTCCATTTACAAAATTGCAATGAAAATAGCACTTTTCAATACTTTCCTGGCCAAGGGTGAAGTCAGTCAAAGACAAAATAAAAGCTGAGTTGTGTAGGGCTGTGTGTGGTCTTTCAAAAGTCTGATATTCCAAAGTTGTCTCAAAGTTGCCAACACAGCAATTCCACTTTGAAAATGGCACCACAAAATCAATTTTTTGGCCGTAGCACAAAAACCGCAACTCTGATCAACTTGTTTTTTGTACCCAAGAATTCCCCTTGAAATGCCCATTCAGAATAGCCATCACTTGACACAATTCTCTGTTTGCATAGGCTCAATCCGTGTATGAATACGCTAACTGTCATTTGGTACATAGAAAAAGCAAACCCCTTTTTAACAACACATAGAAGAACACAATTGTTATGTATACTGATGGGCTTTATGGTTAGTGCTTAGACCTGTAGCGTGTAAGGTATGGGTATGATCCCTTGCTGTGGAACTACTTTTTTACACAAAAATGATTACTCTGATGCTTAACATTATTCAGGTGGTTACAATACACTTCATCATAAAAAATGTCTTGGCGTAGTTGGTCGAGTGCTTGTCTTAACTATATAGGTGCGGGAGTTCAATCCCTTCTGGTGTCATATTTTGTATCTATTCTCTAAAACACACTTATTTTTGCTCGCTAACACAAATCAATATCTAATGTTGACTTTTTCTTTCTATACGGTCAGTTTTCAACCGCTGAGAAATTTTATGATGAATAAGGTATGATTATGTCAACAATTGGGAAGAAAAATTGACATATTAGCTGGGATACGAACCTGAGTCTAGTTGGCAAGAGTTGCCAGTACAGTAGCCAAATACTGGCCACTTCACCAAATAGTTTGCCTGAAAAATGCTTCGCTAGTAGCTGCTATGCATACACTGGATCAACTGAACACAGGGACACCAAGAATGTCCACATATTTATTAAATATAATCTGTAAATATACACCTTTCAATACCATTGATTCGGTGGCTGATTGAGAATGTTTTTGGAAATTTCAATTTACATTCACAAACAAGTTTTTGTGGTTGCCTCTTAATAAAACTTCTTCCCTGCCTTCACGAGCAACACTCGTGAAGGAATTATCTACCAAACTTGTCTTTCACCAGCAATGCTCGTAATAAAAATTGTCCGCTTTTAGAAACGAATTGCACAAGTTTGTAGAAATAGACCAGAATAATTCATGTATTGTCATGTAGAACAGAGTCTTGCCTATATTTTTGTTTTTGTTTGAAGACTCTACAACCTTCCAAACCAAAAATTTTTTAAATGTTCTTGACCGTATCACTTCCTGTACTCAATCTCGGTAATTTTCTTCATAATGATGTGCGGTTTTCTTCTGGAAAGGAGCAAGCACATTATTTTTTTATCTTTCTGATATAATTAGTTTATTTTATCTTAGCTTGTTTGAGCTTTCTGATTGTGGAATTGAAGGTTAGTAAGCTGTTAATTAATTATTCAGAGACGGCGTTTTTAATGAGTAATGAATTTAATTTTTTTTTTATTTTTGTAAAACTGGTGGTTGATATTGTTTGTTATATCAAAATGTAGCTCTGAATGTTGCTAGTTCATTCATACAACAATAAAGGTTTGATATTCGCTAATAATCAAGTCATTAATTATTTTCAGAAAAAAAAGTTCCGAAAATTTCAGTAATCTGTGCAGTCAGTGCTAGATTGATGTTACAGCGTTCTAACTCTTGTTTTCCATTATTTTGCTTCGAAGTTTGCTAGTCTTTTCAAAATTTTGTTCTCTTTTTAGATATGCTAGAGTTTCACGTTTAGTTTAGTACTTTTCTTGTTGCTGGTTGATCTGTAAGGGTAACTACTAAAACTGGTCTCAGAACTAAAAAAATAATAAAGTTAGTTTAGACTAGTGTAATCACTATGTTTTTAATTACCCTTAGAAAGAAGAGAATGTTGATTCATGTGAGCAAAAACTTATCGGCATATAATCTAAAGATGAATTACAATAAAAATTCGAAAATTGGATTTTTTGAATAAAGCAGGTGACCATTGAGCTCGTTAATTGGTGGGAGCGATAGAAAACCAAAGATTATTAAATGAAAAATAGCGTGCAAGTTAATTTTTGCAGTGACTGGGCCATGTTCAGTTCCTTGTTTCTAGAACACAAACTAATAAGCCGCTATCTATTGTCTGTCCCATGCAGCCTCCACAGCAGCAAGGCCGACAGCTACGTCTACAACTTCAAAAAAAACACCGCCAACTACAACAACACCATTAACAGTAACGGAGGATACAACAACATTGAGGACATCTGAATCTATAGCACCCACAATAGTTACACTGACAAGCGCAACAAGCGCAACGATTACTTCACTTCCTGTACTCAACCTTGGTAATTTTTTTCATAATGATGTGCGGTTTTCTTCTGGAAAGGAGCAGGCACATTATTTTTTCTTCTGATATAGTTAGTTTATTTTATCTTAGCTTGTTTGAGCTTTCTGATTGTGGAATTGAAGATTAGTAAGCTGTTAATTAATTATTCAGAGATGGCGTTTTTAATGAATAATGAATAATGAATTTAATTTTTTTTTTTTTTGTAAAACTGGTGGTTGATATTGTTTGTTATATCAAAATGTAGCTCTGAATGTTGCTAGTTCATTCATACAACAATAAAAGTTTGTATTTGCTAATAATCAAGTCATTAATTATTTTCAGAAAAAAAAGTTCCGAAAATTTCAGTAATCTGTGCAGCCAGTGCTAGATTCATGTTACAGTGTTCTAACTCTTGTTTTCCATTATTTTGCTTCGAAGTTTGCTAGTCTTTTCAAAATTTTGTTCTCTTTTTAGATATGCTAGAGTTTCACGGTTAGTTTAGTACTTTTCTGGTTGCTGGTTGATCTGTGAGGCTAACTACTAAAACTGGTCTCAGAACTAAAAAAATAATAAAGTTAGTTTAGACTAGTGTAATCATTATGTTTTTAATCGTCCTTAGAGAGAAGAGAATGTTGATTCATATGAGCATAAATTTATTGGCACATCATCTAAAAATGAATTACAATAAAAGTTTGAAAATTGGATTTTTTGAACAAAGCAGGTGACCATTGAGCTCGTTAATTGGTGGGAGCAATAGAAAACCAAAGAGTTTTAAATGAAAAATAGCGTGCAAGTTAATTTTTGCAGTGACTGGGCCATGTTCAGTTCCTTGTTTCTAGAACACACACTAATAAGATGCTATCTATTGTCTGTCCCATGCAGCCTCCACAGCAGCTAGGCCGACAGCTATGTCTACAACTTCGAAAAAAACACCGCCAACTACAACAACACCATTAACAGTACCGGAGGAGACAACAACATTGAGGACATCTGAATCTATAGCAGCCACAATAATTAAACTGACAAGCAAAACAAGAACAACAAGCGCGACGGTTACTTCACCTTCAATAATTGCAGGAAAGTCGGAGGACAAAGGTGAGGGAGACGCATTTTCACTATAGATAACACTATTGGAATTTCGGTTGTGAAGTGACAAAAAAAATAAATTTTATGAATCGAGCAGTTTGTGAAACAAAAACCCATAAATTGACAGAAGATAACAATTAGCAATGGAAAGTAGCAAACCTAAGATAGTCATTAACTCCATGATTTGTTTTTTTTTGTAATTACTTAGCAAAGGCTGTGCATATAAGAGTTGAATAACTAGAGTGAAAATAATAAGGAGCATTTATAAAAGTGTAAACAGTCAACCTTTTAATTTTGTATATGGAGAGAAAGAAAGCTTTTCCGAGTTCAATGATTTAGTGACATTTTAACATAATTTGCCACCATAACTTTCTCAGACATGAATCAAAATTGCCTTTCATAAAGAAAAATTTACAATTTGTTGACTACTAGCAACATGGCTGGTAATGAGAAACTCAGGAAATTCCCGAGTCAGAAACATTTCCAATCAATACTAATGGAAAGCCCCTAGCTAGACTAAACTAGCTTTGTTGAAGTTGTATAGGTATATATCCTCATAAATAGGCTAGAATTGGCAAGCAACTGCAAAGCATGCGGTAAAGACCCTGTTGCTAGCTCACAAAAATGCTTATAACATATGAGTTATAACAGTGTGGATACATATCATGAAAAAGCAGTTGAAAACCATTGTGGATGAAAGATAAATATGAGTTAGGAAACGATCACAAAAAGGTGATCATGAAAATTGGCTGACTTCAGAAAAAAACCAGCCTCGGGAGAAGATGACCATTGGAAGAGACATGCAGCAACAAAGCCAATATTATTACAAAGGTAATAATATTGGCTGAAATTAAACTTGCCAATGAGGTTGTGACATTAGGAGTTATCTCTCTTTGAACTTTCTACATCCAACCAGAAGTTACCGTTGTTCGCAGTATAAAATATAGTTACTTCATGCAGACTTGTGACAGTTTTTCTTTGATAGCTTTCATGCTGCCAATTGTATACTATAATGACATGTTCCTAAAAACACTTTACACTATTTTTAAAGACAGCGGCATCAAATCTAACTGCAGCAACAAAGATTTATATTTTTTTTACAGTTTTATCAATTATTATTTTATTACAGTTTTTATCCACGGAACTCCGGGGGCTTGCCGAAAAAAGTAACAGAGACGATGCATCCTGTAGTAAAAACTATTCGTAGCAATATCTGGTTGCTCGCAAAAAGTTCAATATCACAAACCCAATTCATTGAAACTGAGTGAAAAAGCTAGGTTCTTACTAACACATTTACTAACGGGCACATTGTCTTCTTTCTGTTTCTCGGCAAGCCTCTGATGCCCGTGTTATCATTATTCTAACTATTTTTTTACAGTTATTATTGAAATCTTATTTTTATTTTTATTTATTATAATCATTTATAATTATGATTCTACTGTTTATGATTGCAATTGTAACTATTAAGGTAGTATTGAATTGTTATTACATAATAATGATTATTAATGTGATGCTTCTTATAGTTTTATAATAATAAATAATAATTTTAGTAGTAACAACTTATTATTACATTATTATTTATAGCCATTATATTAATAAATAAATTATGATAAAAAAATTATCACCACATTAAGTTCTTTTTTTCATTTATAATAATAGTTTCATAGAGGCGTAGTTAGATGCTAATGATTATTTACTTGTATTATTATTATTTCCAGACAATCCATTTACACATAGACGTCGCGTTGAATAAATTAATTATCGTTGGTGTCTCATCGTATTTATTAAATATTGTAGCAACGATCGTATATAATCGCTGACCGCATCGTGGTTATTTAATGATTATTATGCTCTATAGCTACACTTGTGTGATTAAAAACTTATGTACGTGTAATCTGCTGTGGCCCTGTAAACTCTGTGGCTTGTTCAATTATATCAATCGCATTGCAATAGCCTATTTATTCCAATTGAAACATCATAATTCCGTGTTTGTGCATTGTACTCTATATAAAAATTTTAACAACTCCCGGTGTGATGTCCACAGCGCCCCCTATAAGAGGGGATAACCCCAGTCACAACCCCATTGGTATTGAAATTTGCATTTCTTATTGTTCCAGCTTGTTTGTCATTTTACTTTAAAAGTATCACTACCGCAACTTGCAAGTGTCAAGTGCACCAGTCGATCTTCGAGGGCTATTGTTTCTCTTTTCCCTATAAGTGCCACAATCATATTGCCATGACAGATGCATTGTCTCTCCAGCAGAACTCTCTGCTGATAGTTACTCATTTGTGGTTTAGCTGAATGCACAAAACAGTAAACCGCTCGAGGCGGAGATGCAAATACATCACAATAGGCAGCTCCACATAATGACGCTATAGGCAAAATGAAAATAGTAATTATTAAATAACTAAATACTGTACGGGCTGCCACTAGCTTCGTGGGGGCTGGGAATGGGGCTAGGGAAGCTCTTACACAGCCAAGTTGACTTGTAGAGAAGGAACTCGCCATGATTGGCTTGACTTGTACAACTGAAAGAGATAGAGGGGGGGGGGGGGTTGGTAGGGTGCAATTGGAGAATGAAGGTTTCTTAGAGACTTTTCATGTTTGGGTCGGCCTGGCTCTTTATTCTGTGATGACAAACAGGTAGGGGCTTGGCTAAGTCATGATCCCAGTTGTATCTGGTACCTAGTGACATTGTTTGTAGATGTATATTTTCTGTTTTGTCCTTATTGGCCACTTGCTAACATAGGATATTGCGATAATGCATAGTTGAGCCTATAATCTTTTGCACAAAGGGCCTAGGCCCAATTCTCTCAGGCTGTGCAAGATTGACCAGGTTTATAACAGGAAAAGTGGAGGAGTTCTGCAGAGTTTTGCCCTCACCAGATAAACCATTGGGATGACTAGCTTGAAAATCAGAAGCAGAGCAGGTGGTGTTGCAGTCATCTGCATCATGGGCCCATCTATTGTAGCCACACTCTCATAAAAAGAAACGGGGCATAAGTGCAGGGTGTGGGAAGTTTTGGTTAAAGCAGAGATGGTATAGTGAGTGAGGGAGCAGCTTGTGCCCAATTACCCGAACCTAATATGTTAGAAAGCAGCCCGAGTTCCTCTGCCTGAGTTCAGCTGGTGCAAGGCCAGGCTTCAACTTAGACTGAACTGAATTTTGACTGTGTCAGTTGATAATGTGTGTGTAGTTGTTGTGCGTCTTCCACTTCAAACAACCTGCTTAAATTTTCCTGGTTTTCTCCACGTCATCTACAATGGTTTTTTATCTGCACCTGGTCTTCAAAAATGTATAGAGCGGGATTTTCTTTATTATCACCTCTGACCTTATGCACTTTCTATTGCTCAAGCTTGAGGGTCTGTGTAAACTCAGGGACCAGCATGGAACTGGTCAGAGGGGTGGTAAGATAGTTAATCCAACAAGTGCAGCTCTCTGCCCAGCCTTCCACAGTTCATCATTTTTCTGGTAGTGGCATGCCGGGTAGCTCTTCACACTCTTATCAATTAAAGGAGCCACAAGAACAAATCGTCTGGAATGCTCTTCACAAGCAGGGACCGGGGACAGGTGTGGGGTGAGGAGAGGGGGTGTGGGCTGCATCGCCTAACACATATTGCTTCTTTCAATGATATTGTTGACCTGAGAATAACAAGAGAGCTATATTGATTTTTCTATTTCTAAAAGAACAACAGCTCTTGGACCAGATGATAGTCCAAGTGCGATCTAAATCTTGGTGCATCTGTTCCGTGATGCTTAAGTAGCAAAAGATTTTCTTCCCAAGGGCAGTGGTTACTACTGGGGCTGTGGCATTTGGAAACAACAGAGCACCATGCTAACTAGATACATGGTAAGTCATCAGGAACCATGCATTACCAAGCTCTACTTCGGGGGAAGGGTCCAATTAATTTACCACTAGCTTCTGCCAGGAGCAATCAGCATATCTACGGTCACAGTTAAGGTGTCTCTTGGTGTCATCAGTCTTCACTCTATGGCACACCTCACAACTGCTGACCATACCTCATGAATCAGACAACATCACAAGGTAATGACATATCAGTTGAAAGCACTTGAGGATCTGGTCTACTCACTGATGTGCTAAAGATTAAACTGCCATAGGAAAAGGTGATGCCATGTAGACCTGCTAGACAGATCACACACACCATCAACAGCACCAGTTACAGGGTACAGTAGGCTCAAACATACCATTTGTCTAAAGTTTTATAGCTCTGAAGCTGTTTTAGAGCAATCTCAGCTTCCAACTACCTAGCTTTAACTGTTCTACAGTCAGAGAACACTGTGAAGACACTGGTTTCTGATTGCAGAAACAGCATAGTTCCCCTTTTTTGACCTGGGACCAGATCAGTGGTAGCTTGAATAGGCTGCAATGCCCTTGGTAGTGCCTAAAAGTCAGAAAGGTTGACTGGGCTTAGGGTGGTGGAGGGACTGAAAAACAGTTTAAGGACAAAGGAAAAGATTTAGTGAAAAAGGAAGGAGTCACTTCCATCTGCACTTTTTATTTATTGGCCCACAAGCGCTCTGCTCGATGTAGCCACACTGCTTACACTCTGGAAGACACCAATCTGTGTTCCCCTGTCTGGACCCACTCTTAATCTCAATGGTATGCTCAAATTATGATAAAAGTTCAAGTCATCTGGTGACATGGCTTGTAGGCTCTCTGTGATGACAAAGCCACAGTAAGGAGGCATGGTCAGCCCAAATACAAAGCTGTTGGTCACATAGTGGATACAGAAGTTTTCAACAGCCCTATCACTGCTAAAACTCATTTTGGGTACTACAGTTATTGCCTTCTTGTGGCGTTAGCTTTTTAACGAAGTAAGCAAACATTCCCTCTTTACATTTTCAACCTAAACAAGAAAGTTCCTACTCTGACATTGTATAACTTGGAGTATCGAGTATACTGAACCTTAGGATCATGTTCCCCAAAACAGAAGCACAGGCCATTGTTGTTTCAGCTGCCAGAAAGCCATCAATTGTTCCAATGATTACTCTTAGGGGATATGCTCACTTGTCAGCTGGGTCAGGGGTTCACTAACTGTGGGGGAATATGTAATGTGCTGCATGCAGCATCCTATGGGACAGAGAAAAGCTAGGAGTTCTCTTAACTCAGTAGGGATTGCAATTAGGCAATGGTGGCAACCTTCTCCTGGTTGATGGTTACCCCTGCATTGTTCACTATGTGTCGCAACTATTCTACTTTTTGTTTGACCACTGCACAGCTGCTTGGTTAAAGTTTCAAACTCACTGCTGTAATCACTGAAAGGTTCCTGCCAGATGCTGTATGTGAGTGGGAAATGACAATAATGTGATCTAGGTAGAGCAGGTGAATTTTCCAGTGGAGGCCTTATAGGCCCATAGACTGGAAAGTGGCTTGGGTTGTAGAAGCGACAAAAGTGACGATTATTCACTTTCAAAGCCAGGTTGGGTAGCAATAGGACAAAACTCTCTGGCCTGTCTATAATGGGAGACGTGCCAGTAATTGCTGACCAGGTATAAGGTGCTTCAGAATTTGCTCTTTGAAAAACTTTGAGGGGTTCATCAGTGTCGGAAAAACGGTGAACACCCTGATACCGGATGGCATTCAAATACTTGTAGCCAACACAGAAACACCATGTACCATCTGTCTTTCTCACTAGAATGGTAGGGCAGTTCCATACCTGAAATTCTGGTTCCGCAAATCCTCTATCAAGCTTCTGTTTAATTTGCTGGTCATCTTCCTTTTTCTCTTTGTTCAAGGCAATGTGGGTCTGGTTAATTGGCCTTATTCAGTGGAGAAGAAGAATGTTGTAAGTGATCACGGTTTTTTGCCAAATCTTGTGGCCTCCAGTGCTAAAGACAGTAGCATATTTCTATAGCAAACATGCAAGTGGCTGTACTTTTTTTTGGTTTTGACATTGAAAAATAGCGGCTGGGCATAATAAGCCAATGTGAACTGCAGAGCAAGGCTTGTTGCTAAAGGAATATGCTTAGCAGTGACCCTAGCTTGACTGATATCTTCACATCTGTGCAGTAGCCATTGGTGGTTCCTGCCTTGAGCCTAACAGTCTTAACAGTAGGGCTCATACACATCACTAGAACGTTTCCCTTGTCATCAGGTTTATTCCGACTGGTTGGTATGGGGGACCTCCGTAGCAGGGCTCGTCCAAACCTTGCCGGTAGGTAACTCTGTGTACAGACTTAACACATTATAGTGGTCCATACAAAAAAATGGATGAGCTTGAGGTTTCGGGTTAGATTTTGTGTGCACCAACAATGCGCCAAGCGTGTCTTTAACACACATTGCTCCACCTTCTGTCACTGTGGCTTACTCACTGAATTCCATAGAGAAATTTTGAAAAGTGAAGAATAGTATACTGATAACAACATCTTCAATAATGAGGCATCTAACAAGGATCATTCAGTCTCCGCATCAAAGAGCCGCAGTTCTATGAAAGGAGATCTGACTACTCTCAGCCAGGATGATACCACGTGATCAAAGCTCCAGCACAGTCTGATTGCTGTGCAGCCTATGTCCAATAATAAGGTTATAAGTTTGCTTTCTACCTGCTCTAACAAAATAGCTGGCCTTGAAAGGCCTATCAATTGGGGAGCTGGATATCTGAGTTGGCAGGTCTTCAAAGCTTTGGAGAGAGACAACTTCCTTTCTTTGCTTCGCAAAAGGTGCTCATCTGTTGTGATTGCTGCAGTGATTGAAAGCTCGCAGCTCTCCTCAGGAGAGTGCCCCATTTCAAGGGACATACCGGTTGGAAAAACGTACGTCAATTGTAAAGTGTAACAAGGCAGAAGTCTCGTGAAAATCTCAATTGCCTCTTTTATGTTGTAAGTAAGAATTATGGTTGGATGTTTGAATTTGAAACTGCGGAAAGGAAACCAGCATCTTCTCACAATGGCCTAGTCCTATAAAGTGAAAAGGTGATCTAGAAGTTACTAAATTGTATGTCTCTACTTTTCTAACTGCCTTTTGCACTTTTGTGCCCAACCACAGCTACTTACGGGAGCAACCGCTGTGGGTGCTTGCCAAATACCCTGGTTGTAGAAAATTTGTCTAGAAGAATAACTTCTCTGTTAACTTTCATTAAAAGCATTATTAACAAAGAAATGAAGTTTCCCAAAGTTGTTTGGTTCAAAAACAGTAACAAAATATGGCAATTGTTAACAATGAAAACTTTATTCTTGCTAGTAGGATTGAAACAAAAACTGCTTTTAATGTGTAATAAGAATGGGAGTCTTGAAACTCGAATTTAGTTTAATTTTGGTAATGGTTTCAATCAAAAATTTTGGCTCCGCGAATAATTATGAGTTTGATAATAAATATTGAAAGAACTTCAACTTGAATCAGTTTTCAAGCATGGCCTAGTCCCTTCCTATCTCTATGAAACCTGGTAAATACCATCACTAGGCCGTTTTTAATTTGTGTTTTGAGACAGTTTTTGTGGTAAATCTCTCCTATAAACAGAAGATTTTCCAAAAAAATAACATTTGATAATGATAAATCATTATTAATCATCCCTAAAAGATTAGAGTAACTACATTTAAACTGCTCGAAAAATCACAAAAGCAGATCACTGCGCATAAAACAGGCTGCTTTCATTGAGTTAGTTTGTAAATTGTTTGAAAAGTTATTTACAACCTCTCCTTCTGCGACCCAAAATGTTCAAAATCATTTTTAAGGAAATTTATGAGAATAAAAACATTGAAAAAGTCCAAACATGACCTCGAATCTTGATTTGTTACAAAAGTAAAAAAATTCTGCAAATTGGTTCCACAACACTGATACATAAGTTGAAAACTTCATATTTTTTGTGTTTGAACTCAAAAAATTACCATAGGAAAATTACCGCATTATAATTAGTATGCACGGCTTGACAAAATTTCACTGAGTCATTCCGTCAACTTTCCCTGCAGAATCTAAAGGAGCAGGAATGATAGCAGGAATCATAGCGCCAATTGTCGCTTTAGTTCTTCTGGTTCCCTTGTCTGTTTATCTTAGGAAACGATACAAGTGAGTATTTTCAGTCCATTAAAATGTTTTCATGTTCATATGTTGATTAATCACATTTATAATCCTGTCACTGCAATCGTTCCTCTAACTGAGAATGAGTCCTATGTTGATGGTCTCTCGGGTAACTTAAAATGCATTTTTGTTTTACAAGATCTAAACAGGAAGAAGAAACTGAAGCATCCGCTAATTCAGACGTTAACCAAACAGATGAGATATTAGGGGATGAAAACCTGAATAAAACAAATGCTGGGGCATCAGACAAATCAACTAGCAAAAGCAAACAAAGTGAAACCAAGAGGTCTGAGTCAAATAACAAAATACTGATGAGTTCCTCTGATGGAAAGCTTGGAACAAATTCAACTAGTATGAAAGATGTTAATGAGTTTAAATCTAGTGGAAGTAAAAGTATCATACCAAATGAAAAGGTTGCTCTCACAGCAGATAATGGAAAAGACACAAAATCTCTTGCACCAAGTGTGAAAAAGATGCTGGATTCAGGTATTAAGGGAAATGATGGTAAAACAGATACTAAGTCCATTAAATCAAGCAAGAAAACCAAGACACAGACCAAAAAAGCGTAATTCGCTAACCAACAAAAAAAGCTCCAACACAAGATGAGCAACCTGTTGAATATATGTGACAATCAGCAGTCGGTTCAAAAATTTGAAAGAAAATGATGCCAAGCTATCACCACTCTCTTATACATGTGTGAAAATACGTGAAAAAAGTCATGTTGAAACAAGTTTATGATAATTTAATTATAGTTCATTGACTTTCCTTTATGTGTGTATCTCTGAGTTTTCTTTATTGATTGATAGCCAATTCCATTTTGTTTCTGCCATAGCTAACTAAATGCGTTTATTACCCCATGCAGTCTTTCTTGTAAAGTTCAAATATCAGTACTTCTAAGGTTCAAGTACCATAGAAATTATTTTAGAAGTTTCGAGTTTGGCACTTGTCGCTTTGTGATAATTTTTTCACTTATCACTAAAGTTCATGTAGCTACCAGTAAGGTGAAGCTGGTCACGGTTTTCTTGCTTTGATAAAAAGTTCAAAAAAAATAAAGGCCCAGACAAGTACAATTAGTAACTTTGAACAAAAATTAGTATTAACAAAACATGAAGTACTCACTGCGCTTACTAACAATCTTGTCAACTTACAGAATTAACCCTGAGAAATGAAACAGAAGATTAAAAATTTGCAATGATGAAAGGCTCAATAATTTTTTTTGGCAGTTAAATGGGCATTTTTAAAATAAACCAGTGTTTACCAGTCCATTCAGCCAAGCGAGACAATGCTAAGTAAAGTCAAGATAAAAAAAACACAAACAATCGCTACCATGGAACTTAATAAATATGAATACTAAAAAGAGTATGTGCATTATAGAGAGACACACCCTCAAGGGTTGGACTAGTATACCATATTATAAGTTGTAGTAGAACTCACTAGTAAACTCAGTCGAAGAAGGTACTCCATTTACTCTTCAATGCTAATCCCTTATCCGTCATTTGATACAAGCAAAAGCACCGGACACTGTCACCATAGGTACTCACTATGTCAGGTAAACATCACATTAGCCCATGTACCTGCAAGAAGGTACATTCACATATATAACAAGTGTCTTTTTATAATCAGGTTGGAGTTTATAGGCTCTATTTCTCAAAAATTTTTGTCAAATTTGGCAATGAAAAATGACGTTTTTGATGCTTTTGCAGCCACAGACTCATTTACCTTTCGTAATCGTCATGTGTGTCGATTGTCAAGCATTTACGAATACCACAAAAATGGCTGAATTGCAGCAGATGCTAATTTCAGTCACTAGGACAAACGATACAATCATTTTTTCTTCTGCAAAGGTCGAGTAGGGCTACAAAAAACCTTCGTGTTTGATGGATCACTTGCCCTCTAAATTGCACTTCATCATTAATATTTTTCCTGTTTAATTTCTAGTTGAAAAGTACCATTAAGAGTATCTTGTATTGAAATATGACCTTCACACAAAAGTTGGATGCTTGTGGTACAAAAGTCTATTGATTTGAAACCTTATACAAAAGTTTCCAATGATGAAAGTGTTCTGTGAAATTTTCACGTGAAAACGCCGGAGTATAAGAGACAAGATGTTTGGAAATCTATCACATAGATCATTTTATTAGTCAGAAACTGTACAGCAAACTAGAGGGTGAGTAAATACTGATTTTGTGGGGAAAAAAAGTGGTTAAACAACAAGACTTGCTACTACTTTGAAACTACATAACATTACACTTCCAATAAAAGTTTATCATTGCGCTGAAAACCTGAACCGTTGTTTTTCTGCCTCTTGGGCAAACCTTTGTGGTCTTCACTCCGATGACCTTATTGTTTTGGGACTCTCTGAACTGCTCACAAAACTTTTGGTTGAACTAGGGGAAGCAAACATTTCTGGTTTTGGCATAATGTCCATGATGTTCAAAGACTCCGATAGAAAATAAGGACTCTTCCTCTGGGATATTTGGAGTGCATGCTGAGATGATAGCGAGAAATACCTTGGCTACTTTAAAATGAGACGATATCATTGGTGATGGAAGATGTACTGGGAATATAGGAACTCTGTTTCAAGTATTGAGTTTTAAAGGCACGATATATTTATTGATTTGGCAGTTAGGTACAACTGCATCAGAGAAAGACTGTAGAGCCATAAAAAATGATAGAATTAGTAGGTACATATGACTCTCTGGGGCTTTTACATGCACTTTTCATCATCATCTGACAAACTTAGTAGTTAGCAGGTTATAGTAACTGTTTTTCATACTATGTGTATGTAGAAAGTGGTCCGACAGTGCTTTTCATCAATATAGGTATTCATCTATGTTTCTAAATGCATATGCTGTCCCTTATGTAGCACAAAAACAACAGTGACAGTAATATTTAATGTATATGCTTGGAGTAGTCCCTAGCATTTGTGGGCTGGAAAGAAAGTATTTGGCAATGGCTACAATTGCTATCTGCAGGTGACCTCGTGTTATCTAAGTTTGCAGCATGAAAAACAGGTACAAATAGTGACACAACAATGGGGTGCCAGTTCATAAGTTCTCTATCACTGTTGTGTGCCACATCTAACAAGGCAGGTGAGTGGGAAAATCGGACGGCCATTTTGACTAACCAAACAATAGGATTCAGGACGGTGGTAATAGGATTGATCGTGGATGAAACGACAGTGCTGCAGCTCCCAATTTGCCAGTTTTTCCCACTAGTGAATTGTGCTGAAAGAGCAAGACATTTGGTATGGTGGCCAAGGAAACCGTGTTTGAAAGAAAAGAGGGTGTGTGAGTCGTTTACTTGGTTGGCGGTGGTAGGGTGAGGGTCAACAAAAAATTGATTGAATGAAAACAGTGCTTTCCAGCAGTTTAGAGGTGAATTTTTTTTCGATACTGAAAAGTTGACATAGAGGTTGTGTGGGGATGAAAAACTGGTTTGCCAGACAAGTGCAAGCACTAGGTTGCCAAAGACAAACTCGCAGTTGAGGTTTGTCACTTGAACACCTCAGTGTCGCAAAAGAATCAAGAGTATAGTCATATACAGCATATGTTAAAATTTGGCATGTGTGCTCTCTGGTTGGAGTCGAAAGAGTACATGCAGTTCCACATGTGTGGATAATGAAGAAATTAGAGCAGAGAAAACCTGTACATGTTTGTGTACGGGAGAAAGTTACTTTCCCAGGTGAATGGATTTATTTTTAGGGCTATGCAACTATACCCTATTAGATACTTGTCATAACTGCTGTTATGTATGCGTGTCGCTTTTTCAAAAACTCTTTCCTTCGATTCATATCTCACATAAGCAGGTTTATGGTATGCTGGGTCGCAATGGGTTGATCTCTGCCATGTTTCTTTTCAATAAGAGATCTTCAGCAGTTTGCGCTATCAATTACAAATTGTTATTTTCATATTGGCTAGCCAAGGTGCCTGTAGAACAGTCTACTGTATGTCTGCCTTGGTTCCTGTCATTATCAACAATGAGAGCTGTGGTGGCTAAAATGCTTGGCCTAGCAGGTTTTCATTTCCACCAAAGGGTGCTGACACCCAATCAAATGAGTGTTTCTAGAAGGATATGGGCATTATTTGGCAAACTGGAAAATAAAATGTCCTTGAAAACCTTTAGTGAACCAGCAATCTAAAATTTTTTCTCACATTCATCGTTTGAGGATGCTACTTCCAGCAAGGTTCCATACTGATTTATATGGGGAAGAATTATGTGTATCTTTCCTTTCTCATTTGAATGTGTTTTGAGGTCACTTTTAGGCTATGGCATTTGAACAAAAGCAGCTCAACAAATCAACTAGAAAAAAAAAATTACCCTATTTTCTGGTCTTCATGTGCTTTCTAGTTGATATTGCTTAGTCATTAGATCAACAGAAAAAACTATTTGTGATGCTTCTCACTGAAAATTGCAACTGGCTCATGTTCTATTCTGTAGATAGCAGTTGGCAAATCGGTTTCAGAGGGGCAAGATTTTTGTGGGGGCAGTGCATAGAAGGCCTTAGTTCATGATTCTAAAGCAGTGGGAGCAAAAGAGTGTTGCTGGTGGGAGACGAGCAAGCGATGCCATGTTCTCTGCTTTAGGGGCTAAATAACGCTGTCATTTTACTTCAACTTTGTGCGGAGGACTTGTAGGCGTGAGCAGCTGTTGCACTTAGAGTTTTATGACTGCAGGATGAAAAATGGCTCCAGAGAGGAAATCTTTCATATTGAAACTTCTCTTGTCTGCACTGCTGTGGGTTCTTGTGCAATAGGATTTACACGAGCACTGTCGGACTTCAAATGGGCCTGGGTCAGTACGGAGCTCTGGCCATTGCGGCTTAAAAATGTGTAAAGGGTTTTTATCTGCTTTTTCAACTTGGTATGGCCAAAAATCATTAGCTTGGCATTTAGGACTCTATTCTTTTGTTCAGTGTGGATCTTCACCCATGTTTAACCTTTGGCAGTAAACGCATGCCCATCAATCTTTCCTCTGCCCTGATCCTCCACTGCTATTCACACAGCATATAATGAACATTATCTCCTGTGTATGAATGTTATTAATACTCTTGTACAAGTGTGTTATTATTCAAAAAGGATATTCTGATACTCCATCCTTCACTCCTTACTGTGTCCTGTTTCACTGATGAGATACGCCACCAAATTGCAAAGCTTGGGCTAGTTTTTTTTTGTATTAAGAAAGGACCCAATTTTTTTCTGCATTGTCATGGTTCTCATAAACTTACACCGCACACTTTGACTTTGAAGTTCTGGTTTACTGTTTTTCAGTAAATGTACAAAGGCGTGGTTACACTAATGCAAACTCTGTGCATCATTGCACAGGATTTCTGAAAGCTCATCACGTTTTCGTAATTGCTCAATTTTTTTCAGTTTTGCAAAGTCCAAGCATGCTTGAGTTTTGTGTTGTGCTTTGTCCAGTGGCTCGTGCAATATTGATTGTGATTGGCTAAAACTGTCCACAATTTAAAAAATTACAGGCGCTTGAGTGATTTATATCTAACAGGTAGTAATAAACACTGCTAACAAAGCCGTGGC
This sequence comes from Cryptosula pallasiana, assembly GCA_945261195.1. Classification (NCBI taxonomy): domain Eukaryota; kingdom Metazoa; phylum Bryozoa; class Gymnolaemata; order Cheilostomatida; family Cryptosulidae; genus Cryptosula; species Cryptosula pallasiana. The sequence continues at coordinate 42,010,528 of OX183132.1, read as the reverse complement.
TAACTAGCTTTGGTACTGTGACGGTTTTCCCCATGTAATGAGAGGAATACTGCCACAGGTACTGCGAGATGCTTGGTGATTATGGCTAACTCTGTGCTTTAGTGGTAGCTGTGGCTACAGAGTGCAAGGCTTGAATGTCTCTCTGTACTAGAGGAGACAGGATGCTGCTTATCAGCAGACACAACGGTATTTGGCAACCGGCCAAACAGATCCTAAAAGGTTGAAAGTGTGCGCAAACACTTTATTCTCCACTTTGTCTATTACGCACAGAATTGCTACTAGGTGTATTTGCAAAAGTGATAGTAATGTCTCTAATACTGATGTCCATACTGGTAGGTGTGCGTCTTCTGGTATAGTCTCTAGCTGGGTGTTCCTACGAGAATCCAAGCGTCTTCTGTACACTTAAGGGAACTTCTCTGTTGTAGTCGGAACGTCTCCTCAGCTGTCTTGCTATAGCTAAGCACGCACTAGTCCTAGGCAGTCTCTTACAATACAATGTCTGAGCACTACTACTAACTAATAACTGCCTCGCTGGGCTACAAGCAAGTGCTTATAATTGAGTAACAAAATCACAGAGGTGTATAAATATATGATTGGCTAAGCATAAGTAAACGAGGCAGCATGGGACACATGCCAAGATAAAAATAACTATAAGGCGAGGAAATGTCCTTCCTGCTGACTTGAACCTGTAGCTGTAATGCAGCTGCACTGCTGTGGGCGCTCAAGCGTGTGTAAGTATTCTTGATTAGCATAGTTGATTAGTATAGTGTAGTCCCGGCTGTAGATTGATGGCAACTCTTTGCATTTCCATTACAGTACTACTACTGGCTAGAACCTCCGCTAAGACGATATAACTCCACAACACAACTCAGTACAATGCACAAAGCGTTCATGTAGCAACTAACTGTTAGTGTAGTGGACTTTATCAGTAACCATGAGTTACCACTACCTTTTTAAGGTACCTCTGATGGTTGATACCAACAGGCATGCCTCTTGACTAACAGAAAAAGTTAAGTTACTATATTCACAATAATGCTTAAAATAAGCAATGAATACATATTTAACTATAGCTGCACAGTGTAGTTATGGTAATTATGGTAAAATGGCTAACAACCTGAGGAAATAAAATTGGCCTAGGGACCATTAACGACCATATCCAGACCCTAGCTACCCTCAAATGACCACATATTGGGACCGAAGCTGTCGAGACCAAGATTTCCAGGAGAAAGGAATAAGCGGATGCTACTGGCTGAATATACATTGACTGCGTCACTTCTCTATGGGCACCATTGCTTTTAAACTGTACATTGTTATGTCACTGGTTTATATTTATATCTTAACTGCTGATTTTCGTATACGAGTTGACCTTGTGTGTGATGGGAGTGGCCTACTTGGCCTACTTTGCAAACTAGGCCGAATACTTTTTGTCACTTCCTGTGACTCTGCCTAACTAAGCAGAACTTTGGCTTTCAATGATCACGCTGTAAAAAAATGCTGTAAGTTATCTTCATCATATTGTATTGTATTGTCACGCTGTAATATTATATTACGAAATAATAAAGTATCGGAACTCCCTGGTTAATCACATGGTGCGAAGATGATCTCACCTTGGCAGGTAAGTGGTAAGTGGATGCGCATTTACTGTTCTCTATATGTAAACCTATTAACTAAAATATTTTTGGTATAAAAAATTATAATAATTATTCATTTTAAAAGAAACCAAAAACTTATAAAACAAGCATGATTACTATTGTCGCCATTTTAGAAACTAATAATGTTTTGGTTGCTAGCCACCCTCCCATTGTTAGTGTTGTATCACCATATAAATATGTTATAGATTGTCAAAGCATGAGCTGTTTATTCCGTAAACAAAAACAAGTCAACTGCATCCAGCATGGCTTCACACACAAAGTGTTAAACTTTGACTGTTAAAAAAAACTAAGAAAAGGCAACTCCTATGTGTATATACAAAGGAGAGGACAACTCCAGTACTTTTTAAATAATACTACATCCACTTCCTAGCTTTAAGCACAAACTAATAAGTGGGTGCGCAGTATACCCAATGTTTGCAACAACAACAAAAATAAAACAAAACATCTACTTTTCCTTTATAGAAATTCTAATTAGAAAGTGACAAAGTGAGATTGTCTCAGTAGCAATTATGAGTATATTCAACAGTCAGTAACTATCAGAAGTTTAGCAGTTTTGTGCCGCACTACCGAAGCCGCAATCCATCTCAGTTTTCAACCGTACCTTCAGAGACTAGTGGGCTTGATTCTTGGCGATCGGCAAAACAGGTGCTTTTGAGCGGCTACCGACTATGTCAGATCTGTTTCTCTCCAGATTACTAGTTTCAGTGTTAACAACCGCTTTCCTACTAATATCATATGGAGGTTCAACAACAGTTCTTTCTTGCTGTTAGTCACTAATGCAAACATCATCCCCAATCGTTACAGCTGGGAGAGCGTGGATTTTACAGTTCCTCTTGTGGTTGGTTTTCATGCGAGCTTTAAATTGATCATTTGAAAACATGAAGCGTTCATGGTTTGGTACTTTAGATAGAAGTTCATCTTGATGATTTATAATTTAAGTTGTTTGAACCAACCAACTGAGCCACGAGGATTAAATAGTTCTTGGACATAACAATCAATTTCATCAATGCATTCTTCATATTCGGTGGTAGGCCGAGCATATGTGTATTCGGCGTTAGCATCGAATGTGACATTCGTAGTGCCCTTGATACGCTTAATGGTATACTGCGATATCTGCATGCATAGTTTAAAACCTTGCATCCTTGGAGACTATCCATCAAGAAACATGTTTCCAAATGAAGTAACCGATGGCTGGTAGCCCATTTCAATTGTCACATCGTTCGTGCCTAACACATGTAGAACAATTTTTTCCATTGTCAAGCAAACCACTACACTCTATTTTCATTTTGTTGCATATCATTGTTCTGTGTCAGTAAATAACCGGCTTGCCGCAGAAACTAACCTGCCAGATCCATCATCCTGCACCTGAGTGAGGGTAGATCTAAGGCCATTATACCCTGCAATCTTGGACTTGTGTTAATACTTTTCAACTAACAAATGAGCAAAAGTTTCTACTAATGGCACACTGAACTTGCATTTACCGTTGTCAAATGTCATCTTAGCTGCTGCACTTATGTCCTGAGCAGCTCGGAATACTTTATTATGCTGCTGTTGATCAGGTTAAAAAAACAAGTAAGTCATCCATATGAATGACTACTCATTCACAATTATTAAAGACTATCAGAAATACCCGGCCTTGCTTGTGGAGATAACATAAATAGTGCTGAAACGATGTTAGGGAGATCAAGAGGGGCCAGTGTTATAGAGTTTGTCTTCAGTTTTGACTTGCCAGTTGGCTTGAGGATGCTCAATTTGTCTACATGTTTCAATCGTTATGTAACTGGTTATATATTTTACGAATTGTGCTGTCAGAGCATCTAATAGTTCTTGGAAAAGTTTTGTCTGCACTAATTATAACTTTATAGCCACATGGGTGTGCCAACTACCCTCTTGCTTCATAACATAATTGAATTTTCGAACATAATTACACTACATCTGCAGAAGTGTAACGGTTGTTCAATGCAACACATTGCTCTCCCTATTGCACACTGCCACCCATAACAACAACTTGCAAAAACGTTAACTTTTCTTATGAACAGTTGAGCGTGAAACTCTTTCGTAATAGCTCAAGTCTAGATATTCCAGGTAGTGAAAAGCAGTTTTTTAAGTTTATTTTCCCACCAAAAGAGATCGTCATAAAGCATGGATTATATTGCCAAAAATTCAACTCAAGGCTTTGCTGTCGTGGTGCATTTAGTGAAAAACCAACTCAAAGAATCTGGTGGATATTCAAGTATTTGTATTTTAAATTTCCATATCAAAACATATGCTTAGTGACTGTGCATTGTGCAATCCATTGGTCGATATTTTGAAAACTTATTTGAGAATGCTGCATCAACTGTGCAAGTAAATCAGCTAAACATGCCCTGTTCACAGTGTGGCAATCACAACGCAATTGTATCAAAAACTCACAATCATTTTTATTTTCTCTGAATTTTCGTAAACCTTGTGGAGTTGGAGAAAAGCTGCTTGGAATAATTGAGCCAGTTCTTTTTCATGGCATGCTGAGCAGCAGGTAAAGTCAAATATCATTAAAATTAACAAAATGTGTACAAATTTTGCACAAATTACGGATTAAGTTCCTCAAATGACTATTTTTGTCACTCTTTTTATGCAATTTTTGTGTAATTTTGTATAATATTTTGTATCGTTTATCAACCGTCTACCATCGATATTTCAACTATGATGATTATTGCCAATGTTGTGGAGAGACAGGCTGATTAATTATTATTTATTAAAGGCAGGAGCAGTATTAATAATGAAAATTAATTAAAAACCTTTAGTCAAAAATATTGCAAGTCTTTAAACCTAGACTCGCTTTGCGCTGCTGCTGTAGACCTACTCATAATTATCAAGTATTTTTTTTCATGGTAAACAACTTGAAAAAGCAAAAAATAAATAAATTAAGAAAAAGTACTACTGAAGAAAAAAGCCAGAGAAATTGAGAACAACTCTGATACATTGGGTTCCTTTTGATTACTTTTCTTTTCATTGCAGTGTTTATGATCATTTTGTATGCATTACCAGTATTGCTCATTCATTGTTGTTATTATTGTTATGAGACACCATGGTTTTTGTTCATAAGTTTCAATTCTTATGATATTTATTTGTATCAAAGTTGTTTGTGTTTAAATTGAGGAATATAATGATATGGAAGAGATGAGAGTATATAGCAGTACTAATGATAATGAGCAGTATTCAACCACAGTGTTATTAACTAAAAATGATTTTTAAGCAAAAAGAAAAACAACTACTTTTATACAACAATAATAAAAATAATCGTAATAAAAAATAGTAATAACAGTAATAATAATAACATTAATAATAATCAATGACTAATAATTAATATTTTTGTCACTTTTAATTTTACTAAATAACTAAGTACTTTTATTATTACTCTATATAGTCATAATAATAATTGATAAAAGAAATGAAAACAACAAAAAATAACCATAAAACAATAAAAATAATATTAAAAATAATAAAAATAATAATAGAAATAATAAAAGAAATTATACTGATAACAATAAAAATGATAACAGTTACTCAAGCAAAAAAATAACAATGCAGGAGGAGATGGTGTTTATTAATTATGATTTTTGTTATTATTTAAACTAACAATTATTTATTGTTGTTATATATTATTATTGTTATCATTATATTAATCATTTCAATAATATAGCCACGGGCTTCAAGAAAATTGCTAAACAACAATATCAGCCTGGCATAAGCAATGACATAATGTTGGAATGTGAAAAGCAAGTACAGTTGATAGGTGAGTCGGTGGAGAAGCAAGTATAAGACCGAAAAAAGCTAGCAAAACAATTCTGTTTGGCGCGCAGATATCAATACTTGATTCGCTGTAGCACTGCTGACCAATTAAAAGGCTGCAGCATGTTGGAATATAATCAAAATAAACCAAACATGTCATGAAAGGCAGAAAAATATGGCCGGATATAACTTTGCATAACTGATGAGAATGAGGTTTCTATTGGAAAGATTGCTGCGATCCTCTAGCAAAATAAAAATTCAAGGGTGTTATAACATAGAGAATGTAATGACGATTTTGAATATGTATTTTTTATTAAGATTGATTTATTAGTGCCAGAGTTTTAAGCTAACATCGCAAAAACCGACTTACATTTACAGTATATATTAGATGTGCTGAATACCAAAGAGCTGAAATTTACATATTTGGTTCAACAACTGAATTTATACGGTAGGAAACAAAAAATTGGTATGATACTGGAATTTACTTCATTCGATGTTAGTTTTAGTATCTAGGGTATTTATCAATGTGCATTCCTTCACAAGGTTTCAGTATGCAAAAAATGAAACCTTGATTGATTGTAACATAACAAGATACCGAGAAATAGGAAAAATAAATATTTTTGGTGAGTATAACTAAGCCTCATGTTATTTCAGGTTATCTTAAACACATTGGTGGTTCCAAAACTGATGTTTTTCTATCCATATTGACAGAAAATAAAAATAGTTGCAAAGCAAGATAGTCATAATGTCAGAAGAAGAATCTGATGGAAATGAAGCTGGAGATGAGTTCGATGAAGAAAAATCAGAATCTGAGGAGCTTGCACCGGAAGATGATTTTAGTGAGTGACGAGGCTAACAAACATAGATTAGAATCCCTTTTTGAGAACATTTATTTGAAAAAACGCAATATTTATTTTCAAAAAGTGCAGGTGCTTCTAATGGATTTTCAGCAGACTCTCAAAAACTTTATTGTTATATCAAATACATATCTTTTAATTGATGGGTTTTTGTATAAATGCAATATTTAATCGTTGGGAATTGTGTCATCTGCATCAGAGCATGAGAAATCTCACAGCTGCAGAAAAAAAAACACACCCATTTGAGAAGGGGTTGAACTTGTCACCCTATGGGAACATTTTATAGCCCAGTGACCAGACATTTTTGCCCGTCTGTAGAATAACAATACATGTGATAATTAATGTAGTGGTTAATGTGTCTGGCATTGCCAGAAGACCGAAAGTCTTGATGCTGCGTTTTTTTTTCCGGAGCTGTAAAGAGCTGCTTGCCTCATTGTTTCCATGACAGTTTAAAACAATTGAAAATTAATTAATTAAGATTTGAAGTATTGTGGTGAAGTTTCACAAATAATGTTACTATTTAGGGCCCGTGACAATCTAAACATTAAGATCTTATCCGTTTTTTTACGATCTACTATGATAGTCACCGTGGTCACAAATATGCCATGTCTTGTTGTAGCTCATCAAATGTCATACTCATCTTACCAAATGTTTGTGTTCGTCACTTGCTATATCGGGTATTGCATCATGCTTTACAATCGCAAAGCATTCACCTTTACCTTGCCGCACATCATATTGGAAGATTACTACAGTGGCTATGAGATAAGTAAGGTTTCACCTTTTGTTCCACGTTTATAATAGTGATGTTCTGTCTCTTCGCAAACCTAGTTGATCACGCTTCAAAAATCGCTGTGTTTAATAATTTCTGTTGTAGGTATGATTGTAGGAGCACAGACATTGGCTTACACCTTCAGCCGTTTCTTCTGCAGCTGGGCTACAGATGTGTTTCCACCAAGACTTATGATGGTAGCGGGCCTTTTCCTTTCTGGTTTTTTAACCTTGGCATTTTCTGGTAAGATTGACGTTAATTTATCAAAGCAAAAAGTTTGTTTTGTTTTTCTACTGTTGAAAAGACCTAAAAAAACTTTTCAAAGAAAATAGTTGACTGTGTGACTATAACATGGAGTTGACTTTTTCAGACCGTCACTAAAATAATGTAGAAATTGACTCGATAGTGATTCTAGTTTGATTATAAGAGAGTCGAAGATCTCTTTGCACATTTACAGATCAGGAAGATTGGAGCAACATCATGGTGCTGTGTGCTGCCAACGGATTGTTTCAAGGTGTGGCATGGCCAGCTGTTACAAAGATGATGAGAGCTTGGTGGGAACTTTATCAAAGTTTTTTCATAGAGCTAAAAAATTTTATAGAAGCTCAATTGGAAACTATAATTCAATTTTAAAGATTAAAAAGTTAAATTTCTTTCGTGTAAAGTAATTGTGTTTTTCAATTAATTTGATTTTCATCAGAGTTTGTTTTACAAGAAAATGGAAAAAATTTACAAAGTACAAGCCAAAACGAATTAACCGATGACAAAGTTACAAACAATATTTATCTGTTGTTTTAGAAAACTGTAGCAGCTGTTTTGCTAGCTTAAGGTTATTCAATGAAATACAACTACGTTCGATATTTTAATGAAATCATTTTGCCATATGGTTTTAAAAAGATGACTGTCAGGCCTTTGAATAAATGAGGCTGCAGCAATTCAAAAGCGCAAAGAAAGTTTGAAAAAGTATTAATGTCCTTCAACAGATTGCTTACAGAAACTTGATGGTGATTTTTCGGTCTTGTCTGTTAACATTACTAATTGTACAGCCATATTACATTCTGACTTTTAAGGTACCCTAAAGATGAAAACTTGTCAGTCAATTTCGGATTATGGTATGCAATGTTATCATCAGCAGCAAATGTGATTGGTGCTTTCGGGCCCTCAGCTGCTAATGCTTTGGCCAATGCATACGGTTGGAGACTGGGAATGCAGATCCCTGCAATGGTGGCACTGGTGGCCAGTCCTGCTGCTTATTTCTGTCTGTGGGACAACCCTGCCACTGCAGGATATCAAGTAGAATACAACGGAGGCAAGTTTTATTACATCACATCTAACCACGAATGGATATCTTTTCTAGACTTTTTTAAAAGAACCATTGTTTATAGGGTTTATCAGTAAAATATGCTTCATGAAAGCAAGCGTTTATGTAAATGCAAAGAAAGTCAATTATTGTGCATGTATTTTTTGAGTACTTTTGCTGCTGATATTTGAGGTAAATGATTTTTCATCTTAGAAGCGTTTGCTAGTATATAAAACAGCCCCCTTTTAAACTAATTTGCTTTGTTACGCCTGTCTCATTTTCGATTTAAAAAATACACACTTTTTTGAAAAACAAATCATTTTCTAAATTTACCCTCGTGTAAAAAAAAATGAAGAGACTTTTTAATTACTAATAAATTTTAAACAGAACGTTTGTGCTATTGTCAATTTAGACAAAATTGTGAGACTAAAATTTGATCTCTTTATTTTTCAGCATAGTTTTTAAATTTTGGCTATATAATGTTACTTAAGTGCTGAATGCCAATTTGCAGTAATTTTGTTTTTAATTCTTCTTGCGTAATAAAAGCTTAAGCAGTTAATGATGGGTTTAAAATAATAATGTCAGCCGAAAAGAGGTGAATATTCAGGAAATTAAACGAAAGGGTCTCTTATTTGTAGCTAATGTAAAAAACACGCAGTTGACAACTGTAAGGCATTTCTAATTTTAAGCTGGATGTTCTACACGAGTATTAAAAAAAAAATGATCAAGTGTGTGAGTAATATTTATGGAATATGTCGAGTGTAGGAAAAAACAATAGTTTTTAAAATAGTAAATGCTGACTTATAAAAAATTTCACTTTCCTCTACCTACTACTTTTATAAGCACAACAAAAATTGTTTATTAAATCTACTAATCATTAAATGTTCAGTCTAAAACTATCTTCAAGACAACCGAGTCAAAATCTCACCGGTTGGAAATAGTTTCTGATTGGTAAAAGCAAAAAGTTGACCAGAGTAAAAATATCTCTGATCAGCCTAATTAATTTGTTAACAGGAAAAAAAGGTCACTGGTCTGATTTGGCTGGAAATGACTTTATGCTGCTCCTTTGCGCCATCTGCTATTCACTGTTTGTGGTAAAAACGAGCTGCCAAGATTGGGGTTATATTTACCTGACAGATGAACGGAAAATGGAAGCTGGAGCTATAAGCAGTTTCATGTCGTCAATGGAGATTGGAGGGTTGGTAGGGAGCATCTTCTTAGGTGCTTATACGGACTTTCTCACACGCAGGGGTTACTATTCCGAGGTAAACACGTCACCAAGAATGGTCACGGTGCAGATGTGTGTAGCCGGCTCAGCAATGTTTCTGAACCTTTTCATGTTTGTTCTCGACCCCCACTCAGCAAAGGTAATAGCCATGGATAAAATTATTTCTAAAGGCATTTAAAATTTTGTATTTCAATAATTAAAACTTGCATATATAAGTTGACAAATTTAATAACTCATTTTAAAATCAAAAAATCAAATATTTTTAAGCTTCAAACAGCTATCATAGAATCTATTGAAAACTTATTAGACATATCAAAAAACTTGCTTGACGTAACATTGATGGGTTTTATTCTAAATGTTACCAGAAAAGACCTTGTAAACAAGTTGATGTTTAGAAAATATTTAAATATTTAAGCTATTGTACCAAAAACCTAACTAATTCTAGCTTTGCCCACTATACCAAGTTATTCATCAGTAACAATTTCAAACTTTTAAAAAGTTCTTCTAAAAGTGCATTTACACTGGGCATCTTGTCTGCAATTTTGCTGACTCAGCTGGTGTGACGATCAATGTAAATGGTCAATCGTCATGAAGAGGTTGTTGCCAGTAAATGTTGAAGATCTGTAGCAATGTCACGCAGCTCATCTAAAACATCAATTTATCCTGTTGCCGGAGTCAATCAGAATTGCCCCAAGCATAAATACCAACGCACATTAGTTGATGCATTAGCCAGTTGAATGCTTTTGTATTGCTGCAGACAAATCGTAACTCTAAACTAGCAGACAAAAAGCCCAATGTAAATGCAGATCCAACCTTTTTCTTGCAAAATAAATAATTCGGATGAATTGTACCGCTTTTCCAATTTTATTTCTGCAACTCCTTATTTATGGTAACAACAAGATTATTATTGAAACGTAAGCTTTATCGCTAAGAAAAAAACTGAGCTCTCTGGCCCAGCCTCTAGTTTTTCTATAAAATACAACATATATCGTATTATCTCTGACCAATCATATTTTACTATAAGAATAGTAGATATAGTGAATCACTTGATGGTATAAATTATTTATTGCCCTATTGGCTCTTGAAAGCAAGGTGGGTGGATTCTGCATTGACCTTTGACCATCTGATACCTTTGCATTACTTTTGTCAAGAGTTGTCATCGCTTGATATAGTTAGGAGGAGGCAACTTGTAACTTTCGTGTCATCCTTCACTTGTAATTATGATTAAGTGCAACTATCTTACCCTGTGCCAGGTAAGCATGATCCGTCAGCAAGTTTTCCCACAATATCTGGTCTAAGCCATGTCATATACCATTACAGGGCACAGTCGCATTCATAGGATTCATGATGGGTTTTAGTATGTATGGAGCCATCAGCCTTCTCGGTACAATAGCAATAGAAACAGCACCGATTGACATGTCCGGATCAGCTCTGGCTGCAATAGGGCTAGCTTCCAATTGTAAGTCTTTATATTTTCCTAGCTACCTCATGAATGCCATAAAATTTAGATAACAAAAAATAAAGATTCATGGTTCTTAAGTATTTTTCTATAAGCAACTGATGTCATGTTTTATTTTGGCAAGAGTGAGTTTTAGGATTCATTGTAGTTTATTGAGTTAGTTAAGAATGAAACTGCGCTTTTTAGTTGGTGCAATGAGTGGAGGATCTCCGGTAGAACACCTGGCTCAGGGCACAGACTGGTTCTATGCTTTCATGGTCATCAACTGCCTTTGTGTTCTGTGCTTTATGATGCTCATCCTAGGGAAAGATGTCAAGGCACATTTTGGTAAAGGAAAAGGTGGCAAAAGAATTAGTAAGTAGAGCGTGATTCTTTTAGTTAGTCATTAGGAGTATTTACGTCCTGTTTGTCAAACAAAATACAAAAAACATTAGGTGTTCGTAATTCAAGACATCACATATGCAACGGAATGTTAGTTTAGGACAATATAAATATCCAATGAAATGTTATAGTTTGCCAAACAAATCATAAATAATATAAATGCCAATTAGTGAAAGTAAGAAAAAAGTAAAATTTGAACTGCTACAAACTGGGACGCTTTGTAAAGCTGCCCTTCAATTTAATAAATTTTGAATGCTTGTAATTATTTTGAATTATTTTTCAAAGATAAAAAACAGCTATCTATGAAAATGAAAAAAAATCAACGCGCTCGTTTTAATTTATTTAGTGTCCAGTTTCATTCGCGACTTACGAACGATATAAATAAACACTTGGCTACTTTTTCCAGTTCAGTGGGCTACTTTTAGTTGACCCACCAGTTCCGAACAAAATTATTAGTTGTTGATTAAATTTATTGCCGGTTTGATTATTTTTATTGCAAGTCGTTTGGCAAACAAAGGTCGCAAATACTCTTACTATCTTTTTAGCTGTACAGTTTAGTATAAATTAGGCATAAAATGGGCAAGTTTAACAAACACATTTGGTTACAAGGGCTGTTGCAGCTAAATCAAAAATATCAAAAGTTAATAGTTGTTTCAGAATATGTTTTCTATAATTAAATTTAAAAAAAAGACATGGTTTCAGTGAAGATGAAGTTCGGTGAAGTGCGAAAGTAATAAAAGCAAAAATGTTTCCTTGTTTATACGACTTGGTATATCGTTTTAGAATAATTATTTGTTCTATCACTAGTTTTCAATGTTGTATTTTCAGAGCTGGCATAACAAGAAACAGATGAAAGTTAAACCACGCAAAATATTTAAACAGATACCAAGTATGACTGGCTCATATATCCTATAATTTTGCTGCTTTGACCCAAATAAATTAGTTAACAATACTGCATATTTTTATTCATTACGAGAAAAACTATTTCACAACAATGTAGAAAATTACAGAACCGTTTCATAAAAGCAATGCTAAGAAATTTCAATTATTAGAGTTGCACACTTATTCATGTGGTATTGGAGTTGTGTGCTCTTGTAAGTAAAATAGAATCACTTTTTACCTCTGGGAGCCTACCTGGATAAGTTCAAATTAAGCCAGAACTCAGACTGCAGGTAATATTTACAAATTTTAACGCAACTTCATTCATTCTTTTTAGGAATGTCAAAGGGCTAAGTGGGATACAAAATTGAGTTTAACTCATTTTTTTGTCAATCTAATATTATTACTTTCAAGGCAATTGGCATGCCTACATATTACTTTTATAATTTTTATGTTTAGTGGTGATGCACTACTATTAGTCACACTCTAACTGCCTTTTAAAAATAAAAATGATGGAATCTTTTTTATATTGCATTAGTAATGCTAACAACAACTACTTGCAAGGAGTGTAATGCTGTTGTTGCTGCCTCTAGTGGGACATTCAACATTTTTTTGTGCAAAAATTTCACAGCAAAGTAAAAACAATTGCAATCGGACTAGCACATATGGCAAAAAAAATAGTGAAGTTTTCGCTTCATATGGCGACTGCAGCCTCACTAATGGTTTAGTATGTACTTGAACCATCATATTGTCTTTTGCAAAAATCTATTAATAAAATATTGGGTAAAAGGTTCAGTGAGGATAATGAGCAAAAACTTTTATGAAAAAATTAAGGTAAAGTTTTCAAGCTGCAACACAGTAAAACCAAGGCAGCAGATCAGTATTCTACATACTGTGCAATACACGCATTAAAAAATACATTTTTGTCATGCTTTAAAACTATTCACTTCCCTTAACACAGTGATTGTGCATTTGAAAACAACTTGTAATACATATACCAACCCAAAACTTATCCAGTTTGCATAATTTTGTTTTAAGTTTTATCGGAAACTAAATCAATATTTTGAATTGAAAGTGATCAGTGAAAAGAAAACTGTTTCATTACATTACTGATCATTGCAGACACGATTTAGATAAAAACCGTTTCATAGACAGTTTCATCACACAGAAGCTTCTCTGGAGACTGCGTTTTTCTGCTTTCTAATATAAAATCGTGGCTCAATGACATCATCATATTCCAGCTCCCTCTCCTTCAAGCACAGGCAAGTGGACCCCTTAAACAAGGTTTTCATACATTCCTGAAAAATAGTCGAGTATATGCTGCAGTTTATAAAAACTGAAGTGTAAAAGCCATAAAAACTGTGCAAAGCTCATGTGCTCATCCCATGACTATTGGAGGTGGATTGTATACATACGGGTCTAACAAATAAGCCAGCTAGAATATAAATGTTCCTGCAAACAGCAAAAAGTTTATTACGTTTTATTTCTCAGATATCTGGCACATTCTCGCAAACTCAGCTGACAGGCATGCTGATTACAACTTGTGCATTCGTTAAGTTTCACAGTTTTACCCATTGATCTGTGACAAGCGCAACATTTTCTTTTGAAAAACCAACTCTTCTGTCTCAGAACTCTGGAACAGATGAAGGTGGTTTGGGGCTCTCTTCGTATTGTGATTTTTTTTCTTGTAAATAATAACAAGGTCATCCTAAAATTTGTGGGTCAAACCTTCATACTAATTATAAACCTGCAAAACATATGACTAAAATGAAAATATATCTCATTTAGCTTGGTAAGGTGCATGACCAGAAATATGTTGGGATTGAAACAAACCTGGACAAGAAATATTGTAACAGCTTTCCCCGTGTGTTATGAGGAGAAACGTTTACTGGTATTGCAAGATGCTATTGAATACTGGCTTACTCTGTAATTTTGTGGTAGCAATGGCTGCAGAGTGTCAAGGCCAAGTGTCTCTCTTATACGGAGAGGGCAGAGCGCTGCTGGTTAGCAGGCACAACAACATTTGGCAATCGGCCAAACGGATTTCACTAGTTGACAGGGTGGCAGTATGTTTATTGTACCAGCTACTGAAAACAGAATGCACAAAATTGTATACTATTTATGAGTACAAAATAATAATAAGTCTTTAGGTCGTTATCGAATTACAGTCCAATGAGTCTGGCAGTGTATCCTTCTCCACTGATCGTTGCTGCTGGAATCCTAAGCGTTTCCTTTGCTTCTCTAGGATATTCTTCTTAGCAGTTCCACGATCCTTCAGCTTTTTCTACTGGCACTGGCTAGTCTTGAATACTAGCTACTATACACGAACGATGGCTAAGCAACACTAGCTTGAGACACAGGCTCTGTCTTATTAGAGTATCCAACTGTATCTGCTCACTCTGGGCGGCACCCAACGCTAAATAAAGGGCATGTAAAATCAAGGAAGCATATAAATATGTGCTTGGCTGATATAGTGTAAACAAGCTAGCATGGCATAAGTGTCAAGTTAAATATAGATAATGAAGCGGGGAAAGTCTTTCCTAGCTTGGCTGCAGTGAAACTGTAGTCCTAATCAGTCAAGCTTGACTTCTAGTCGTATAAGCGGTAGTATAGGCTGGGACAGATATGTTGATTAATATATCTGTTAGCACCGGCTGAGATTATAACGCCCTGTGCAATTCCATTACAATATACACCTAAATTCGCAGCATAGTGAGTGCTCTTTCCCGTAACAGCTTCCCGTACAAAGAATTAACTTTGTAAGCATCAGGTCGTACATACATAAAACATAACAACAAGCAGACACTGCATAAAACAATAACAAGTATACTAGCTAGTTATAAATGCGCAGGTTTAGTCATCCAGTAAAGGCGGGGAATTTCCTAGCTTGCCATCTTGTTCATTAGTGCTGTCAACTGAACGAGCTCACAATTGGATGCCCTAGCTTAACAGACTGTAACTGATAACACTCTAGTTGCTTACTCGGTTACTAGGCCAGGAAATTCAGGTGACTAATCAACGCAGTGGCCACACTATGTAAAACCCGTTACAATATTATGTAATCCATTACAGTACTGTGTAGTACATTAGGTCTGATTATTTGAAGTAGGCATGTGCTGTATAGCCATAATTTGTTCCATTACATTCCTTATAGGAATCAGAAGCTCATCTGCTCAATTTTTCTTCTTACTACAGTAACTCTAATTGTACATGTATAACTTTTTTCATGTGAGTACTGTACTTGGATTTATGTTTACTACTTATTTCTCAATTGCTTCGCATAGTTTGGAAACAATTTTTTTTTAATTGCTTAGTCTTTCCTTGAACTTGAACTCTTGGAATGAACACTAGCATGAAATGAAATATTTTGTTTGCTTCTTTCGCTTATGTCTAATGGAATTGAAGGTCATTCTTCTGGACATCATTGTAAATTAATATTTAGTTTAAAAACTTTTTTGTATCATGTAGAAATTTGTGTCCGTTAAACACATATCAGTTGTTTATTGTTTAAGGTGGGTTTTTTTGATTGAATCAATTGAGGAGCATTTGGGTCCTTTTATATTTAGAGGCAAACCATCCTTAAACTGTATAACATGCTCCCTAGCTAAACGTCTGATAGCAAAACTCTGCTTGTTTAGAAGCTCGCCACTACATGCAGGAATGGAAGCTACTTCAGATGCATTCCTACTTAAGTTAATCGTTGGACCAGCAAGAAGAAGAGAAATTATAATAGTTGAGCGTGCAAGCCTTCGTACAAATCAAAATCTTAGAAACTCTATGGAACGTTGAATCTCGTAGATGAACTAATTACCAATAGAAAGTTATCAAACCAAATGATAAGGATGATAGTTGATAGATTTTTTGTGAAGAAGAGAAAAAAGAAAAAATTGATGAGTTTGATAACAAAAAAGTTACTGATAAAATAGTTTAAAGTTTCGTGATGAAACGAGTGTTCTACAATGTAATCAAAAGAAGCAAGACGGCACACAGTGATCTTTGAATAAAAAGTGTAAAAACAACGTTTGAAAACTGCTTATGGATATACAAAACAAAAGAGATTTTGATTGCATAGAGTGCAAACCAACTAACAAAACAAAATTTCTGAAACTCTGTTGAGCTGTGGTGTTTTTTGCTTGAAATGGTATATAATTTATTATACGGTAAAACTATAAATCACATTACGCGAAAAAAATTTCTACTGAAAACAGCTCTAATAAAATTGTCTGCAGTTAAGCGTAATTGTGCATCCTGAGTCCAAACCCTTTCAAAATGTCCCTCCAGCTGATCTTTTGGAGTTTTACGTAAAAGTTACCTCTGAACAATTCAGCTAGAATATGCGAACAAAGTGACATACTGAGTTACTCACTAATGACTATTTTTTAGGCACCTCAGTTAAAAAGGTTTGTAGTACCAAAAAGCCCAACCTTTGAACAAATGATTTGCTGGTATTTTCTGTGTAAAATAGTGTTTTTTTTGTAACATTTGCACAGTTTAAGAAAAAATTGTGTTTCATTATAAAATGAAACAAAAACAATTTTTTATGTATAAAGTTTGTATCATCAGATAAAAAGTTTCACTAGGCATGGCTACAATTTTCAAAACACATTGGGAAACTTCATCACAGCATGAAGTGAGGTGAACATATATCTCTGCTAAGTGTAAGGATATGTCGATTAAGGGTGATTTACGGCTGTCATTGATATGATGCAAAAATGGCAGACATGCAGTGCATGCCTCGCTTGCTTGGTTTGAACCAACATTGTCACATATACACACCTGTACAGACCGAGTGACAGATGTTTTTTTCGGGTGTGTATGTTTCAAATCTTATTATCAATACAAAACTGTTGGTAAATTCTTAGTTAAAATGCTGAGTTAGGATGCCTGAGATAAAAGAACGATGAAGTAAAAATATTTTTTTAGCCCGTTATCATACATGTGAATGCAAACAATTACTAAAACTGCAGAAACCAATACAGAGGACTTGCATTCTACACTAGATGGCTAACAATGGTTGCATCGAAAAAGTATTTTCTGTAAGTTTGGAAAAAATAAACACAAAAGTCAATTCATTTAAAGATTCACTTAATGTGTGAAAAATCTTAATACTTAGGCAAGCACAGAGTTTCGCAAAACTGTGTAAATTTGATAAAATTTGACTCAAAACTAAATGAATATTCAAGAACGAAAATGATCCAAAAATATAAATGTGTCACTATATCCTCCATCATGGTGACTGCATACACTGTTTAGGTAGTAACATTTTCATAGAAAGTTTCTTCATACAGAAGCTTCATTGTGACTTGTCTTTCTCTGCCTTTTCACATGAAATTGGGGCTCCGGAACATCATCATAATCTAATTGCCAGTTCTTCAAGCACAGACAAGTTGGCCATTCAAACAAAGTCTCCACACACTCCTGCAAAATTATTTAAATAGAAACGGCCAAACACATAGCAGAGAGCCTGTGTTATTTGGTAATATACATTAGAAAAAACTTGCTTAACTAACAATCTAACAAAAAATCCAGCTAAGGTATCTGTCATTTTAACAGCTCAAAAACTTACCTGACAAGATAATTGATGACAGCTCTCACATTCTTGAAGTTTTACAGATTTACCTTCTGGCCTCTGACAAATATAACATTTGTATCTGGAGAACAAGCTCTTTAGTCTCTGGACTCTGGCACTAATGAAACTTGTTTCAGGCACTCTTGTTCATTATCACTAACGGAGTTCCACCATATTCGTTGGTAGGTGGGTTATTTGACTGAGTAGGATTCATGGCAGCACATAGAAACTGTTGTTTTAGTAATAATAGGTAGCAGAGCATGGTTATCATACAATAATGCATGCACGCATGCACATACTTCAGCTCAGTTGCATCGATGCCGGTTCTAACCATGCGGGTCCCCGCCGTCGGATTTGACCAGAGTCGAAAAATGCAACCCAAAATGGCAAGAGATCGCAACTCAAAAAAGTGAAAACCTGCGGTCTTTGCGAGTTTAGCGGAACTGGCTCAGCACTATCCTGCACAATCATATTAATCTAGACGTGACACTGACTCAAGCAATCAGTCTGACAGACCTCAGTAGTGATGATTCACGTAGCATGCCCGACCCTGCAGACATTATACCGGCCCTGCAGCTTTAGTTACCGGCCCTGCAGTGACCTTTACCGACCCGGGAGTTGCTTCTACTGGCCCTGCAATGACATAACGATCGGTAAAAAAATGGTCGCTGTAGTTGGCATTTCAAAAGTACCGACATTCAATGCACCAGGATGAATCCAGGACCCATCTATTTCTACATATCCTTTATCTTAGATCTAGTAGGGCTGACCAAGACTGAGAACTCTATCTTATAGAATTGTCTTTTGCCACTAGGCACCTTGTACATTTACTGATGTGTACTATTTTATGCATTGTTACTCTTATTGGTTAGTTTATTTTCTGTCATATTTTCTTGGCTAGACATAGCATGATGCAATGCACTTCCTGCCACTATAAAAGGCTGGATTCTTGTGTATTCATTGCCACTTATCACTCACCGCTGCTGCTGTTGACTACTCCAGGCAATTAACTTTCTAGAGCATGGTTATAGGCTGAATAAATGTATTTACTACCTAAACTATACCTAGTTTGTCTGGCCAGTGGGCTCAACAGTTGTGAAGAAGTGATCAACTTCTCTGTTACACCTTGCTGGCCTGACTGACCCTGCTTTACCTCTTGGAGAAGGTGCTGTTTAGTTTTTCCATGACCTGTGCGCTGTGACACGTTGTTTGTTGGTGGACGATAGAGCCCTACCAACACGATCCACTACAATGCTATCAAAACAGTTGTGCTGAAGGGGTCTTGAGAAAAAGAAACATAAAAAATAACTTACTTTTGCGGTAATTTGTAAATCGTTTTTCTTTTGCTTAATTATTATTTTAGAGAATCTAAAATACTATTGTTCTGCCTGGTTTTATTATTATTTTTCTTCTTTCGCTCAAACCTTGCCGAACTCGGTCAGGTTTTTCTCAAGAACCGTTAGAGATAGAGCTACAATTTTTGTTGCGACCCAATTGATAGGCATTGGGACAAAGAGTAAGTTGGTTTGAAAGTTACAGAACATTCCGGAATATCACTGTTCAAGTGCAAAAACAGGTAAAAAAACGTTTTTCAAAGCATCATAGTGACCGAAAAAACGCAGACCCGATTGACGAAAAAATACCAAATTTTGAAACATGGTGCATTTCGCTTACCTTTTGATTCGACATCATGACACGACGTTGAAAAATCGTTCGGAAGCGGCCATCTTGGATTTTCTCAAAAAACTTGCTTCAGCACAAAACGGCTTCCCCGTTGGAAAACCAACAGGCCGATTTAGCTGAAACTTAATGCAAAGGTATAAAAGTGTGTATCGACGCGCCATTCCGAACTTCAAAGCAATTGCACAAAATGGTTTCAAGTTTTTCCATTTTTCATTTCAAAAATCTCAATAAAAACAACACTTTTCAATGCTTTCCGAGACCATAATGGAACAAGTCAGTGAAAAGTAAAACCTCTGGCCACATAACCCCATGCCTGAACTTTTAAAAATTGGAGACCCAAAGTTTCTCACAATTTCCCCAACACAGTTATTCCATTTTTAAAAAAGGTCTTCAAAAAGAAAAAATGACTATAATTCAGGGACGGTTAGTCCGATTTGCATAAATTTTCCATAGTTGTGATCGCATTGTAACCGTCGTTTAGATGAACATCCGTCGAATTTTTGATCTTTGGTGAAAGAGTCAAACCACACACGGTTTTCAATGTGTAAAAAGAATGTTCGCCATTTAATATTTTCACAGCGGAAAAGTTTTTCTCCTTCAAAACTTTAGCACAAATAGGATTCAGGTAACAAGTTGAACAAATCTGAAAGAAATTGATAATATTCGATAAGTATTTAGCGATGTCCGAACGCAAAATATTTTTCTGTATGTAGGCCATACCACCTTCTTTTTATCTTAAGCTGTTTATGATCCACATTCATCATTGCTAGATGGCTAAATGGTTAACATTGTGACCTGCTTTTGACAGGGTTCAGGTTCGATTCTCAGGTAAGGAACTCTTTTTCGCATATAAACAATTATTGTCAAAAGGGAGGAGCCAAGTCAGCATGAGATATGTACAAAGAGGGTATGGGAAGAGTAATCACTCACTATATACCTTATACTGTCACATGGTGGACCAGAACCAAGGGACGCAACTTCAACAAAATGCAGACTTGTGTGCTCTTGTTGTCATTATCCGCCACACTATTTTCATTTCTTGTCAATATTATTATGATTCTCTACTAAAATTCACGCTGTTGTTCATCATCAAAGACAACTCTTCCTACTACAAAAATGAGCTGCCAAGCCAAACTGCTGAATAATATTTGTGCTGATGTTTATGGTGGCTCAGAACGTTTTGTGTTTTGCGTTTTAAAACGTCTAAACAGTTTCCAAAGCGTATGAACGCTTTTGAAATAGTCTAGATGGTTTGCAAATCTTCTGAACACTTGGTGAAATCGTTCATACGCTTTGAAAATCCGAGCCGATTTGCTGGTTCGCTCTATTGCTCATGGATATACCGTCCATTTATGATGGATAACGTTTCTCCTAAACACTGAAAAGTTGAATTTTCTTTAAATAAATAAATAATATTTTTTATTTAGTAAATATTATTTGCTTTAAATTATTTTAAATAATAAATACAACAACCTAACTGTAAATGTAAAAATTCATTTTAGAGATTATATTCAACAACATTTTTATACAGGTAATTAACTTGCTCCATGTCTTTTGATCGACGTCTATGTTGACAAAGTTATATAGAGGCTATAAATAAAATGGTGACGATCGCTTTTGGTTCGAAAGCCATGTGCCTTGCAAGCTTTTCCAACCATTTCAAAATCGTTTAGACTATTTTAAAACAGTTCAGACTATTTCAAAATAATTCATACGGTTTGTAAATATTTCATACGCTTTCTAAAGCGTCCATACGGTTTGTAATTTTCTAAATCATCTGAATCATTTCTAAACCTTCTGAATTATTTGCAAGACAACTATACG
Organism: Cryptosula pallasiana; assembly: GCA_945261195.1. Classification (NCBI taxonomy): domain Eukaryota; kingdom Metazoa; phylum Bryozoa; class Gymnolaemata; order Cheilostomatida; family Cryptosulidae; genus Cryptosula; species Cryptosula pallasiana. The sequence continues at coordinate 41,989,156 of OX183132.1, read as the reverse complement.
GTTTGAAGATTTTACAATTGTTGGACAGGAAATACAGTTTTATAGCATTAATCCTGCAACTGCTGAGGCCGACAATTAATTTATTACAACCAACAAGCCCATTTTTAAACATAGTTTCTTGGGCTATTTTACTGCAATTACCCAATTATTTTCAATGTAAAAGACGCTTTGCAAACCGTTTGGACTATTTCAAATCCGTTCATACGCTTTGAAAACGAAACCGTCTAACGTTATGAGCCACCATAGATGTTCGTTAGTTAGTGAGTTATCATCAATCTTTTATTTTACTACTTGTATATTATTATTATAACAATTAATAATAAATAACAGGAGTATTGATGATGATGATTATTATTATTTATTTATTTATTAATTATTATTATTACTATTTATTTATTTATGATGATTATAATTTATTATTTTTAATAATCTCATTATTCTTATCTTATTTATAATAATAATTATTATAATAGTTATTATTGTGTTAATTAATAATAACAATAATGATGATAAAAACAATTATGATAATAATAATAATTATTATTATTCATTATTATTATTCATTATTATTATTACTACTATTACTACTACTACTACTGCTACTGCTACTGCTACTGCTACTGCTACTGCTACTGCTACTGCTACTGCTACTGCTACTGCTACTGCTACTGCTGCTGCTGCTGCTGCTGCTGCTGCTGCTGCTGCTGCTGCTGCTGCTGCTGCTGCTGCTGCTGCTGCTGCTGCTGCTGCTGCTGCTGCTGCTGCTGCTGCTGCTGCTGCTGCTGCTGCTGCTGCTGCTGCTGCTGCTGCTGCTGCTGCTGCTGCTGCTGCTGCTGCTGCTGCTGCTGCTGCTGCTGCTGCTGCTGCTGCTGCTGCTGCTGCTGCTGCTGCTGCTGCTGCTGCTGCTGCTGCTGCTGCTGCTGCTGCTGCTGCTGCTGCTGCTGCTGCTGCTGCTGCTGCTGCTGTTGCTGCTGCTGCTGCTGTTGCTGCTGCTGCTGCTCCTGCTGCTGCTGCTGCTGCTGCTGCTGCTGCTACTGCTACTGCTGCTGCTGCTGCTGCTGCTGCTGCTACTGCTACTGCTACTGCTACTGCTACTGCTACTGCTCCTGCTCCTGCTACTGCTACTGCTACTGCTACTGCTACTGCTACTGCTACTGCTACTGCTACTGCTACTGCTACTGCTACTGCTACTGCTACTGCTACTGCTACTGCTACTGCTACTGCTACTGCTACTGCTACTGCTACTGCTACTGCTACTGCTACTGCTACTGCTACTGCTACTGCTACTGCTACTGCTACTGCTACTGCTACTGCTACTGCTACTGCTACTGCTACTGCTACTGCTACTGCTACTGCTACTGCTACTGCTACTGCTACTGCTACTGCTACTGCTACTGCTACTGCTACTGCTACTGCTACTGCTATTGCTATTGCTATTGCTATTACTATTATTATTATTATTATTATTATTATTATTATTATTATTATTATTATTATTATTATTATTATTATTATTATTATTATTATTATTATAGCTTACTATTTTTATTACGTTAATTAATTATTATATAACTATTGTTTACATGTTATAATATGTGTTATTACTATTACTACTACTGTCTTCAACTGTTTATGTTGATGTTGTTAATTAATACTGTTAAATGATGATGATATTATTATTATTGCTATTACTTAATAATTACAATTGTTGTTTGTGATGATAATAATGATGATGATAGATAATAGTCGTTAATTAATACTGTTATTTGATGTTGTAGCTGTCATTGGGTCCCTTAAGAGTTTGTGGGAGAAAAATGGTCAAATTAACAAAAGAGATTTTCAAAAAGTTTTTTTAAATGGAAAGAATGGAACGTCTTTTACCGACATAATTTTGACAATGCATTTTACCAGACAAATAGCAGATACTTATATTCCCCATAATAAAACTGAAATTTTTTTCTACAATACGGCTTCAAACCACTGGCTGGAGAGCTCAGTTTCAACATCAATAAATTACTTAGTTAATTTTAACCAGCATACTGTTTCCACGTATTTTTGTACACTCCATAGGCGTGTATAATCTAGTGAGAAAATAGGCTATACTGTTCCATCTTTACTATATAAAACTATTTTAATAATGATTATCATCATCCTCAATATACTAAGTATTATGTAATGAAACTGTTGTTATTATCATTTTTACTGTCGACTACATGGTATCATTAATGATGCAATTATCATCGTTATTATTATTGTTGGTAACTATCACACCAACTAATACTCTGTATTGCCGCTTGTAAAACATTTTAAAAATGTTATAATTAGCAAAAGATGATGCTCATAGTCTCTGCGCTTTGCAAGGCATTTTCTACACATTAAAAATAATTGTGAAAATGCAGTAAATATTTCAGCCTTGGTAATTGTGGAATTTACATACAATAACACTATTTCCTGTCAAACAGTTGTGAAAGCTTTTAAATTGTATAATTGTTTGGCAAATGATCTAGATGGTTTTACAATGAATTCGATGAAAAAAGAAAAAAGTAAAAAAAGATTGTTTAATTGGTTTAGAAATAATATGAGCTATTCGCAAATCGCGTGAACCATTTGAATTAGTCTAAGTTGTTCTAAAAATATCTAAACTATTTTGAACTCGTTGAAAAGTTTGAAAAAAGCATGGTTTTTGGACCAAAAACAGGCTTTTTCATTATTTTTATGAGCTCTGTAAAAGGTCTCAATAGGCGTAATGATCAATAGTTGTGAAAGAAATCATTTAATCATATACATGATTGTTCTCATTTATTTCATATAAACCTTTTTGATCAGTACTTGGTAAAATAACGTTTCTCTTCGTAAGCACACCAATAATGTATATGGAAAGTGGCTTAAATTTTCAAACTGTATGATTCACTTCACAAATCACTTTCAAAAGCATTCAGACGTTTTAAAACAAAATGTTCTGAATCGTCGATAGTCTGCGCTGCAACATATCTACTCTTTATTTCTAGGCCAAGTTGAAGTTTGATATATTGTGGTTGGCTGGAGTACTTATGACATCCAAGTAAGAAGAGAGCAAGATGATTAGCCTGATGGTTGACTACGGAGATAAAAGTCTACACTACAAATTACATCATCTTACCACCACGTATTATTGTGTGCATGCATATGTTTTTGTGTGATCTACTTTAGTCTACTGTTACACAGAACCTTTTGGCAATATTCACTACATTTGTTGTAAATCTGTGGTGATTTTCAGGTAGCTTTGGTTGCATGCATGTGCTTAGATATTGAATACAAAGTTTATTCTTCGGCACACCTTGATATGTCTAGTAGTTTTATTGTCTCAAAAGTTATTAGACCATTATACTTTTGCGAATTGCATAAAATAGTGTCTCTATATTATGTTTGTTTTCTGTTGGCTGTGTCTCATAATACATAAATGCAAGAAGCACAGGCTTATTTGATAGAAGCTGTAAAAATTCTTAACGCAAGCTTCTGTTTTCCTATGATTAATCTATCATGAAACGTGGGTTATTTAATACACTGCAATATAGAGTGCTTGCATTAGGTGGACCAGAAACAGGAGCAGACAATTTCCCTTTGTCAAGGAAATTGCGTGAGTGTATGCTCTTCCCATACCCTGTTTGATATGTAGTAACAAGAGTGCTGGTTGTATTGGCAGTTGTGAAAAATGCTCTTGTGTGGCCCCAGCACAAAAAAAAGCATCTAAGCGCTTCAAAAAGCTGCTTTTTTTCAAAAATAGCTGTCGCAAAACAGTTGTCAGCTTGTACTAAATTGGATTGTGCATAAGCAACAGGTCTCTATAGCACAATGGCTGAGGTTGTCACCTGCTGTTTCAAGGGTCCAAGTACGATTCCCAGTGGTGGAAACTTTTTTTTACATAAGAAGTCTTTGCAAGTTACAACTTTATTGCTAAATATAATGTTTAGGAATAATGACGGTGTTGTAATTGTGCTTTGCCAGTGAGAGGTTGGTGGAGTAGTTGGTGGAGTGTGTGATTCAGCGCAGCTTGTACGGGTGTTCAAATCTACTTGAAATCAAGTTTCCTTTTTATTCTTTAAAATACTCTTGTTTTTGCTCGCAAACATAAATCAATATCTAGTTTTAGAACGTTCTCGGTTTTTATTTTTGCCTCGACAATTATGTCACCATAAATGCTTGTTTTTTTAAATTTTGTAGAAAAAATGCCGTTTCCCTTAGTTTGTTCTCACGTGTAGTGGTCCCCAGCCTCTGGCTCACCACCCGCTATACCCCTCAACAACAACACCACCCAACTAAGCTTCCATTCAGACACACTGTAACAGAGCTGAAGCTGGTCAATCTTTACTGTTTCAAAAAACAAACTATATATCTTGTGTTATCAAGCCTCGCTTTCAACTAATCAATATCCAACTTGGTACATATTCAATTTGTTCAGAACAGTTCAAATAGTATTTTTCTGTTGGTTCAGGGTCTTTATCTGTTGTTGCATAAGTTCCTTCAGTGGTTCAGCACATTTTCTGCATGTTTGTAGGCATAAAAAACTACCAGCTCATAAAGAGTTGTCTTTCCCTTCCAGTCTACCAATGAGAGCGCAACTCCCAAGTAGTGTAAGGCAATAATTGAGAGATATTAATATTAGGCTTGGGGCCATTTGCTTTCTAGTAAATATTCTAAACCTGGGGTTCGGAAATCGCATGAGCCCTAGAGGCCTGGTGAGGGAATGCAAGTTGGTCACATGACGAGATGCTGATTGCAGGCAGCTCGTCTAATGGGTAGTCTGGTGGTGGACATGGCAGACTGCAAAGCCATTTGATCGTACGATTCTGTGAGAAAATGTTTAATTAAGATATATCTTTCAAATATGATATATGTCTGATGATGAGGGAGCATGCGATTTGGTTCACCTTTACTCATTAAACAGAAATGCAAAAGTAGTTATTGTCTTTCATAGGCAGCTATTCATTGTTGGGTAAAGATGACTCTTAGCAATTAAAAACAGTTGATTGAAATGGTATAGTATATGAGGATAGAAGTTCCATATTAACCATAAAATAAGCCAAAACGGTAAAATACAACTTCAATTTTTCAACATGATAGCAAGAAATCTCTGAATGTTGGCTGAAAGTCATTTACAAGGCTGATTTACAAATGATATATCTATATGAGGGAAGAAAAATGGAACTAAATAATCTTTAGAAGCTTTTCCTCTTCTATCACTCACCCAATCGGTCCGTGACCAGGGTGAGTACGCATGTACTCATAATTTGAAGGTCTGTTTCCAGTTAAAGCCCAATAAATTGGGGACAGTGTCATTGATCAAGGATACTGGATAAAATAGCTAACAGCACGTTTGAGTGAAGTCAACAGTTTTTACAAAGATACCAGATGCCATGTATACATTATTCAAGCCAGCTAAAGTGTGAATAGTTACTTGACATTGACATCAGTGTTTTGCCGTGGTCTATAATCGTAGACTCAATCAATTAGAAAAAGCCAGAAGTTGCATAGAAGCAGCAAGTTAAGCTACATAATGTCCCGTAATGTTTAATGAATTATTGTCATTCAGTCTGGTTCTACAAAGCATAAAACTTGGCATAGTCCCTTTGTAATAGGTGACTATTGATTGAAGGCATGCTCAGTTGCCTGCCGAGCATGCATGCGCTTTGTGTAATCATGCTTATGCAATATCAATGCGATTGTAGTCCTATCAACTAGGAGTAAACAAGATGATAAAGCTATTCATAGTTGGCAAATGCGCTAAAGTGATTGGCTAATTGAAATGCGCACTGAGTGTGATTCATTTGATTAGTAATACTACTAGTGCTAGTTCAGTGTATCAACTTACACTGCCAGCTACCTCTCCTTACTAGTGAATATCAACTTGTATAAAGCACAACTCAGCGAATCAAAGGTAACTATGAACTAAAATAAGGGAACTGGTTATGCTTTTGGTTGACATTGATATCAATTAATTACTTTTGCGTTTGTGATTGTATAATAGTATCAGTATCAACAACGTAGGATAACAAAAACTATGAAAAAATTTCAGAATGTTTTTGTTGGTCATTGTATGAAATAACATACCATATTATGATTTCTTTGGTCAGCAAACGTTGAAGGAGATCATGAAACGGCAAAACGTTAACTCAAAATCATAAGAAAATCGTTATCTACTTTTAAGTGGTAAACTTTGATGGCTTTCCTCATGACTTTACAGTTATGGAGTATGGTGACTTGCCTTATGACTCCAATGAGGGAACTTCTATTGATGTTTGATAATAAATGCTTGTGTGTATTACAGCTGGCCTATGGGATACTCAGTTTGTTTTGCCAATATTATACTGACTGCGCTCATCACTGTATCTACCGCTGATTATGTTTCTAAAACATGTAAGTTCTCACTACATAGAATTATCTCATTATTCAAATGCCAAGTGTTATAATTTGAATCACAGTTTGTTTCAGGGAAATTCTTAGCTCCCTGTGTTTCAATAGAGCAGTAGCAATGTTTTCCTGCTTCTGCTATTGCGAAATGTTGAAGTGCCTACTTCTTGGTAAGCCGTGATGAAATGAGTGTAGTAGAATTGAGTTGCCTTTTATATCAAACTACAGTAACTGTAACCAGGTTTGTACATAGACTCATCTCAGACATGGCAGGCTGTGATGAAATTTACCGCCAATTACGTTTGTAGGATTGGTTAAGGACCTTAATTGCGATTGATTAACAAACTTTAACAATGCATTGTCAAGTTATCTGAATGCAACTGCATTCCCATTTGATAAATTGAGCAGTCAGAGATGCTTCTTTGATAAATTGATATGCGGGTCACTGAGGCTCATAGCTTACAGAAATGTGTGCCATAATATTTATTTTGTTGAATGACAGCCGTACTCAATAGAATTTACTTATCAAAACGCTTGAGTAGTTGCTCAATTCATTCCCACAAAGCTGCATATCAAAGCTTCTCCCCGGTTTCAATAACAACAGTTTTATAGACTTTTAGCGTAAACAGTAGTTGATTCAAGTGTATTGGTTTTGCTTAACCGGGCATTTTAGCCTCGTTTCTGACTGGAAAAGAGTGGATCTGAAATAAACTTATTTATGTTTCTGCTGTTGTCAAAAATTGCGGTAAAAGACAAAATATTACACAAACTTTTTCTGAGATTAAGCTGTTCCAAAAAAAAACAGTTCCTATACACATATGTTTATCAACTTTTTAGTTCACTCTACGTTTCGCTGTTTAGAAATTTATTTGAAACTAAAATAAGCATTGTTTTCAATATTTGAAAGCAAATTCATGGTAAAATGCTTAAAACACTTATGTGATTAGCAAAAATCTAGAAAGTTGTTTGATTAATCTTTGTCATCTATGCTATACAGATTCAGGTACAGAAAAACCACAAAGTTACGCGCAGCATCTGCCAGCAGATGATTATTTCAATCCTATAAAGCTTGTATGTAGTGCGACTCATGTCATCCACATCAGCTACCTAGAGTTACTTGGTGTTAATCATAACAAATTATCTACAAATGGTAAGTTTTGTTGAAGTAAAAGTTTTTGACTCACTTGCTTCTGAATTTAAAGCATGGCGGTATTGAACGTTTTTTTTTTATTAACTTACCAAACATTCACGTCTTTAGCATCAAACTAATGTATTGAATGACCCTCTAGGGCTGATCAGTCATGATCCACAAGTCTGGAAAAGAACCTTCTTCCAAAACTGCCCGCTAATTTTTAAACAGCACAAAATGACGCCCTCTTCGGATCAGATGTATATTCCTTTCCCAATCAAATCCTGATGTTTCTTTGACTTATTTTTTCGTTTTGTTATTTTTATTAATAAGAGTATTCGCGACCTCTGTTCGCCGAACAATTTGCAATAAAAATAATCAAACCGGCAATAAATTTAATCAATAAATAATCATCTTGTTCGGAACTCGTGGGTCAACAAAAAGTAGCTCACTGAATAAAAAAAAAAAATCAGCAAGTATTTATTTATATTGTTCGTAGGTCGCGAATGAAACTGAACACCAAATAAATAATAATGAGCGAGTTGATTTTTTTCATTTTCATAGACCGGTTTTATAACCTTGAAAAATAATTAAAAATAATTGCAAGAGTTCAAAATTTACTAAATTGAAGGGCAGCTTGAAAAACTATTCCAGTTTGTAGCGGTTCAAATTTTATTATTTTTGTGTCTATTTGGAAATTGGGAGTTATCTTCTTTATGATTTGCTTGGTAAACTATAACATTTCATTGAATATTATGTTGTTCTGAACTAATGTTCCGTTGCATAAGCGACATATTGAATTACGAACACCTATTACTTTTTGTATTTTGTTCGACGAACAGGTCGCGAATACTCTGAATGTCATTGTTATTCTTCTGTAAACTACTGTCTATTGTTCGATGACTACCAATCATTGCTTTCAAATTTCCCAGAAATAAGTCAACTTTTTCTAGCCTTTTGATGGGAAGAGTATTCCATAATGCATTGTAACCACAGCGTTTGTACCATGTCCTCCCTCTTTGCCAATTCACATGAAAAATTTGCAAAGTTAGCAAGCATAGGTTTTATTTAAGTCATGTATTGCTAATTGCATCCATATTGACCAAAACTACCAATTCTGACTTTACGTGTGCAGCGTTACAACTCAAGCTAGATGGACAATGCCACATACTCATAAAACACACCAGTAAATCTCAGAAACAAATTTTTGTTGGCTGTCTTCATAGGGATTCGTTATTCTAGGTGCAAGGACCTTCATCATACCCAAGTGTGAATTAATCGCTTAATCAGATTTCATTTTTTGAACAAAGTTGATGTAACTCCATTTATATAGGATTGAGTAGAATTTTTTAAGTTGACCATTGACCATGTTCCCAACCCAAAGATGAAAAAATGATATAGTTGTCAATCAATGGAAGTTATAATGAATTAAAAATCAGCCAACGCAACAAACTTTGAAGCATATAAATATCTGAAAAGCCTGTAATTCAGGATTGATTAGGTCTACAGGGTCATTCAATACATCAATATGCAGTATAAAACCTGAACATTAAGAAAATCAATTAAAAAGTCTCAATGCAGTCATTCTTCACCAGTTGTTTTGGCGTTTGCTTCTTGAATCAATGACACACAATTCACTAAAGTTCTCTGTAAATATGCGTCCATTCCAATACTTGCATGTTCTGAGTTCTGTAAATAAGTTGTTTTATTTTTAACAAGTTTTGATCTATATTTTGGAACTATATCATAACGCCAAAGATTTTTTCCTGATGATTGATGTTCTTTTCAACTTTTTTAGCTGTCGCTTGTTCTATGACTAAAGTTTTACGCAAAAGATGTGAAGGAATACCTGGTACTTGCGTGCTATATGTGTCCAATGGCAGCTGTAAAGTCAACCAGTTAAACATGACTCTTATGTGTGTACCAGGTAAGCTTCAAGTATGTAGTAGAATGTGGTAACAAACTGTATGTGTATTCGATTCATACAATAAATTAAATAAATAACATTTCACTCAATTTATTTGATGTTAATGAATCAATAACTGTATTTGAAATGGATCACAAACACCATTCCCACGGAAGAAAATGACTTATTTCTTAGGCATTCTCATAGATCGCGAACACTAAAAATTATAGTTAGCCATGCTGGTGTTATTTCTTTTTCAAAGAAATTCTTTCCTGGTTTTCTTATTTTATCATTATTTGTTAATACCAAAATATATATATATGTTTATTAGAATTATTATCATTATCATTGTTATTACCATTATCACTATCATTATCGCTGTCGCTGTTGCCGTCGCCGTCGTCGTCGTCGCCGCCGCCGCCGCCGCCGCCGCCGTCATCGTCATATACAATAATAGTATATCATATACAAATTGATCCCCAAAATAAAAAGCGGTGCTATTTTGTTGAAACAATACAGATAACTGTTATTGTTGTAGTTGATCAAGAATTAATTGCTTCAAAATTTCTGTTATCAACTAGGCGAGTGTAAAGTTGTTTATTCATTGACTCGCTATCACTATCTCCTACTTCCCGTAGCATCAAGCTATAAGTATAAGTAAAGAGTCATAGTAAGAGTCGTTGATGAAGTGCTTACACGCGCGAAGATATTTATGTTCATTGCAATACACAGAATAATTTTATGTTCTCACAAACTGAGCCAGGCCGAAAGATCTAATTACTTATTGCTAAATATTAAATTGTTAAGCATGGATAGATGCTTTCACCACCTACCGATCGCCTAATATTAATAGTAGCAGCTGCTCGCTAAACCAGCCAGTGAATACACCTGTATTGTTTTCTTTTAAACGGTTGTGGTAGTTCCCTATGGTAGTTTTAAATGCTGCCACGACTGTAGGTATCCATTGCATACTTTTGGTGGCTGAACCCATTTTTCGAAATCGTAGTTACAATATTTCATTTTCATCATCTACTTTTACTTACAGATTCAAAAATTTACTCGATGTGTCCAATATATCCATCCATAAGATTTATTACCTCTGGGCAGACAGAATATTTCACAACACCCAAGTTCACATCAACAAGTAATCTGGACTTTGGTTATAAAAGTTGTCAATGTGATGTCTCTCCAGTCACCGGAGGCTCTATAACTATAAGACTTCTCTATGTCGATCTAACGACAAATGATCAATGCAGTCACTACATCAGTTTGAATTCAGGTAGGTGAGTAAGGTTTTTGAATCAATGACATGATGGTACTTTTGTATTAGCTTGTATAATGTCACTTTCGCGGAAGCATTACTCAGATTTTGTCAGAAACTATGAAATTATGTTTAATATTATCACGTTAAAAACAACCAGAGCACCATTTTTCTACAAAAATATGTAACGGAAATGGCTACTAGCGCACGAAAATGGCTTGTATTTGCATAGATCTGAATCTGAAAGTACAAATATAAGTAGTTATGGGAATTTCCTGGTGCCGCAGTAAACTAAAAGATGAGAAAAACAATAATTTTTCCGCTGTTAAAGTATTCACTACAAGTATAGCTGAGCCTTGCCTTTTATTCTATGCGTACATGATAGAACCTGCACTAAACTTGATTTTTCCCCCCTTATCGTCAAAAGAATAGATAAAAAATCAATTGACCGACACCGCTTGCATTACTGATTTTTCAATGGCCATGTGTCATTGGATAATAAATATGTTTCCGCAACCCATGAAGGCAGTGCCTCAGACGAACAGCTAATTGCATTAGTGTTGAAGTTTCAACGATTTTCAGCAATGCTTTTGGCTACCCTGGAGTAGTCCCAGTTGTTGCATTTGTCATTTGCATAACTTCATCTTGTAGCATTTAAGCTTTTGTTACCAGCAATTGGCAAGCAGTCATCAGCCTTCATTGCCCAGACTATAGAGCTTGCGTTGCTGGTGTAAATCCATGTACAATCAGTGGGAGAGCCATGTAGCATGTGTTTGCCTATTGGAGCCCATTAGAAGAAAACTGTTAGATGGTTTAAGTTTTTTTGGCTCAAGTAACTTCATAAACACTGGCAGCAGAGTTAGGGCATATAATTCAGTTTGGTAACTGTAGCAGTGAAAAAATGATTTTAATATTTCAAATTAGTCCACCTAAGATATCTTATTGTTACAGGAAAGAAATTCTGTCAGGTTAACCAGGGAGACCAAGAAAGTCCCATTAGTAAAAACTTTATTGAAAATGAAACGGCTTCTATCAAAGTTGTATCAAGTGGGCTGGGGGATTACAGAGGGGCTTGGTTTTCCGTTTCTCCCGGTGAGTCATCGTTGGAGTTTTGCTTTCAGGATATTATTGTTTGCGACAAAAATTCCTTGCATTAATTTGTCCTCATAATTTTCAGTTTCTGAAAAACTTTTTGTGTACTTTCACTAATATGATATATGGTTTACTGCAAATATTTCAGGTGCACCATATGGAACAATAAGGATAAGTTGTGCAGATGATGCTAACCCAATAAGACCAAGTACCATAGGCAATGAAGACACAACTGTCTCTAGCAATGATGGAGGCACAAGTAGTCTGTTTACTGGTCAGATTGTTGGCAGTGAGTATTTATGGTAACTGTTGACTGTTTTTTGCACCCACTACAGTTTTCCTTTACAGCGGAAATTACTGAAGTGCAAACCAAGTATTTTGTCTTTATGGTGAGCAGTTATTGTAAGAGAAAATTTGTTTTGGTGCTTTTGACACGGAAAAACAACTTCTAATTTTTCAAACAAACATTGTTTCTCAGAAACACATTGATGCTAACTCTTTTATAAAGCCACGATGTGATAAGCTAAATTTGTTTACTCTTCACAATCGTGAACTTGCATTCAATTAGCTGAGAGCGCCTTGTGTTAACACTGGTTTTCGATTGAGCAAAATTGAGTATTATTGAAAATAGTCAGAAAATATGGATCTAAGCCTTGCTGTAAAAGAATATAACATAACGGCTGAAGATTGTGCCCAGCACGCCCATGGCCCAAGCCACTTTATTGAAATGCTGCTCACCCACTTCTGCAAGTCGTCACCATCAAACCAAACATGCTGGCCTATTTTCCACATTCGTTTCCTATCGTATTATGAGCTACTTGTAAATAATGGACAGCTCGAAACTAGGAGAGCCATAAGTTTGTAGCTTGCAACCTACTATCAAATGCCCTGAATGATTTCCAAGTCATCAAGGAAACCTTGAATATAATAATTTAATTTTGGTGTCAAAAGAAGTCTTTTTAGACATTTTCACGTCCCTTCTACAGTTCCTATAACTTACCCAGAGCTATACTATCTGTTTATATAACGCTCTCCCCAAGTTACACAAAAAATGATTGCCCAAACTACATCCACCTAACGATGTAATTAACCTGCTGCCTTTTTTGTGGAGTTAAAGTTATTGAGTAACGGGTGATGGGAAGCTATACTTATATAACACACTATTTATTGCAATAAACCTTAACTAAGAAGATCGTAGTCCAAATCAGCTGAAAAAACATAAGAAAACGATTGACTAAGGAGGCTAGGGTCAGCCACCGATTGCTATACTTCCAGTAAAATAATTATTGTAGAAGTATTTAGCAACTGTCTAACTGTTGTCAAAATTTTTTTAATTGTGCAGGAACTGTTACCATTTTCAAAATACTTTATTCCGAGAAAGTCATAGCATTAAAGTTGTTGAGAAAGTCATCTCTCAGTTTTTGAACCACTCAATCCAGTTTTTGAATCACTCAGTCAATATTTGTAGCACTCTACTCCGACCAGCAACCCAGCTATTGAAGACTCACGCCAACAAACATCAAAAGCATTTAATGGCAACAAACTAAACAAGCTACACCAGAAGAAGTATTAGCCAAGCTTTAATCCCTTGTGACAGTATGTAACTCTAGCATAGCCAACACAAAAATACAACAAATTGGGTGCTAATCATATAAAGAATGCATAAAATTTAAATACAATATTTGTATTGGCTACGTATAAGCAGGTGCGTCAGAAACCTCAAACTCCACCGTCAAAATTTCAGCATGTAAGAGGCCTTTTTCAAACTTTGGTATTATTGGTTTCATCTCTAGTTCTCTTTTGAGTAGAGAATTTCAGAGTTATGTCCTCTTGAAGTGGAGTAGACAACTCTTGTTCAATCAGCAAATTTCAATAGTGGCATTTATAGGAACCATGGGTTGTTTGCAGTATAATGGAATAAATCACCGGGAAAGAAAAGGACCATTCAAAGGGCAGGCTATAATAGTCAGGGGATGCGTGGACGAGTTGGGAGTCTTGTAATGGAAGGTTCGCTAGCCTTGTTTCTGCAGACATTTCATCTTTAGTTATAGAAGGAAGATAATGGAATAGGATTCTTTGAGTGCCATGACGCTCAAAGAATACATGGAAGACGAGTCTTAGGGAGGGAAAGGGACAATTTGAGAGGAGTCGATATAATTTAAAAGTGTGATCGTTCATTGAATTCTATTACAATATGTAGTTCTATATAAATAATAACATGATTTTTTTACTTGATTGGCTCTACTCATTTATGTGGTACATATCCTTGTATGTTCCTATGCATGTATGAACAGTAGCTACTTGAGTAGAACCATGAATTCAAATTATTTGGAGCCTTGCACTTGTCTTGCTATACGGCTCAAAGTATTTTACGGGAGTTTTTTTGACATGTTGAACTTGGCTTATTGTGGGTGTTGTCTGACTGTGGGAACAAGGTTTTGAACATAAGATAGCATGAACATAAGTTTGCACAAACTTTGTTTGTGGGCACTAGGGCGGCTTGAAACATGGGAACCTCATTTAACAACCATTAGTCTTTTGTATACCACTGGTTGTGAATTGAACTTGGGATTGGGCAGCTGTTGGTTATGGTCAGATGACTAGATAGGTACACAAATTCGTAAACAATCAATAAAAAACTGTCTGTCATGGAGCTTGAAAACCAGCACAGTGCCGTGTACATACACGTATATGAAATGGAAGCTCACTTTATTGAAAACCTCAGCTGCTAACTGATACACGAGTTTGTTTTTAAATTTGTAATTTTTCTTATACTTTCTTTTAGTTGTGGTAGGAGTCATAGCATCTGTAGTAATTGTCTTGGTAGTCGCGTGTGTGCTGATCAAAGTCCGTCATTCCAAGTAAGTGTCAAACATTCAGATATTTTGTAGAGAAAGTTTAGATATATTTTTTGCACACCAAATGGGATTAGGGGTAACTGCAACTGACAACACTAGCTTATAATGAGAAACATTTCTGGATTTGCAACATTTGTAACCTGCTTTGAAGCTAAAATTCAAAGTTTTTCAGATTTTAGTGTTTAGTTGGCAGATAATACTTTCATTTCTCTGACACCATATATTGCATTTAATTTTCAACACAAATCATTTCTGATGTTTAGACACAAAACGTGTACACGGAATTATTGTGAGTTTCGGTTATCACCAATTTCATTTAGGCGCAGAAGAAGTGTCCGGAGACAGCAGAGCCAATTGAGTACTACATACCATCAAGTTGAACCACCAGCGTCCAATCACGGTGAGGTTTGAATGATTTTCAAAATCTCAAGTAATCTTGAGAAGAGAGCCACGCTAAGTGCATACATTTAGAAACAAATCGCTGGTGATCAAACAATAGTTTTATTTAACAAACTTTGCAAAATGCGGTATGAACATATGCCACTAGCATTCGATAGTTTTTTTTGTTACTTTTTTTAACAGGAAACTGGCAAAGCTATTGCTACATAGTACTCGATTTCAATAAATAGCCCGAAAGTGTTATTAGTATTCAAAATAAATCTTCATACATTTTTTTGTTTACAGAACAACCAGCCTCGCCAATAAACAATCACAGAACTGAGCCGTCTGCTCCTCCAGAAGAACCGCAGCATACAAATGATGCGCCACCAAGTTACAATGATGTCATAAGCTCTCAGGGAAATGCTTTTGTTGCTCTTCATACACAAAATCAAAGAGTGTGATTCGTTTAATCTTTTTAAAATTGTGCTACTGTTTATCATATATTTATTTTTTTTACCAAAAATGAAATTATTTTTTAGTTTACTCTAGTTGCTTGATAAAAATTGGCAAATAAATTACATTACTGTTTACCCAAGATGTACAAGCTACATCATTTCAGTTATGTGTGAAATATGAAATGGTCTAAAGATTTTTGGTGAATCTTACTTAATAAAAAATACTTTTATTTACATATAATATAAAAATTTAGATCCAAATATAATATTTTCTAATGTAATTTGCAAAAACTTGAAAAAACAAACTGATCGTTACATCTGAAAATGAAGCAAACTTTGGAGAAGCATACAAAAAGCCAAAAAATTCATGTGCAACAAATTTATTTCCTGATTTGTAAGAATACACTAATAGTTCTTTCTTTTTCTAATAATTCAAAAAATTCAAAGATTTTACACTAAATGACAAGTTTTTTTTTCACAAGCATTTACATACATTTGGAAACAGAAAACTAAAACCATACCTGATACTCGTAGTCAAATGACTTCAGGTGAGTAGTAATCATAATAGCTAATAATTTCCACTAGTAGAAGATACTTGTTTTAGAACCTTAGGTTGTCAGGTAAAGCTACCTCGCTTTTGGAAACATTACGACAAATAACATTCACAATTCCTGCCATTGATATGAAGATATGATGGAGGCAAGGTGGGAACTGATCAAGGCACTTTGCAATTGATACTGAAGTTTCTAGCTAAGTAACTTAGTGTGCCAATTTTCTTCAACTACTACCAACAACAGTGCACTTTGACACTGCGTAATACACCAACCGTCGGTTAAAGGGCAAACCCAAGACCTTTCTAATCCATCTCTACAATGGTCGGCTCGCACCAAGTGAACCCTCAGCATCGAGATGTAAAAGTTCAGCAGATTGCTTGTGTCACAACAATACAATTATTCTTTTAAGCGCTTTATACTCTAGATTAGCATTTGCAGTGATAGCAATGTAGAATCGAGCATTTTTGAAACTAATTGTGAAACTCAATTTTCACGCTATTTTTAAATCATGTAAGTTGTTGGGTAAAAATAAAATCACACAAAATTTTGTTTAACTCACTTTGCATAAAACGAAGCCAATAATTAAGTCCTTAAAATGGTAATAATATTCTACCAACTACTTTGGTTGGTCTTGTTTCAGTTCCGTTTCATTAATGTATTTCTAAGTTACCAATGTAATCTTTATTAACCCAAATTTGACACCTGTGCTTTCCTAACAATGAAGAGCTGTTCATTGATTCACTTTGATTGTTTTCATCATTTGAATAGAAAAGCGGTTAATCACTTCCGAGTCGCAACAGTCAAGAATTATAAATTCCATGAATTCGCAATGCTGATATGAATACAAAAGGTACTATCAGATAATATGCCTATTAGAATTAATTGAGTGAGTAAACAAAACGATTCAAAATGCTTCAACTGAGTGTCAAAAACATGGACACAAGTGCCAGTTCTGGCAGACTGAAACAAAATGACAAGCAAGACAGGTAGCATCAGTAAGTAGAACACTTGGCTTGACCTCCACTTAGTGTGCGAATCAACAGAGAATAAATGCAACTTAAACAATGTAAACTATTGTCAACTTATAAATCCCGATATAAACTTACTTTACAAACACAAATTAGTTTCTCCACTTACACTAGTAAGTATAACAGTGTTCAACAGGGGAACTTTTAACAGTTTTCTAGTGCCATCATTTCAACCAAACTATCGAGTCAATTATCAAACATTACTAAACCACAAATATATTGTCTGTAGCAAAACTGGCATACATTAAAAGTATTTGTGATGTGTGCATGGAACAAAGAACGAAAAATACTAGGACTTTGTAATTTGATACATCACATAGAAAAATGGAAAATTAGTATCAGACATTACAATCTTTCAATCAATTATTATAAAACAGAGTTAACTTTTTATACAACCGAGAAAAAATAAATCAAAGATTGTTTGTAAAGCCATCCTTTTTATTTGGGAAATTATCAGCGATTGCAATTCTTTTCCTAATTTTTTTTAGGGAAACCGACCAGTTTATGAAAATTGACAAACTAGAATCAGTTGTGATGATTTGTTTATTGTTCAGCTTCAAACATAACCTACAAACAATGTAAATTGATGCCGGTTGATATTTCCATCGTCTTTGTTGCTGATCCACGAGTTCGCAGCCAAACTGTGGTCTATAGATAAATTTATTCCCAGTCTGATTATTTTTATTGCTTTTTATCAGCAACCATAGTTCCAAAATACTTTTATTGTTTGAAGGTGGAATCATGCACTGTGTTTCCTGCACAACACTATCAAATAAGAGTTTTTTTTTATTTCAAGTGTATTTGGTACCTCTAAATCTAATTTGGTGCCTCCAGTTTCACAGAACTGTAATTGATTCTAAACTGGTTAACTACAGAATATCAGTATGCTCAAGCGTTATACGTTTGTCCTGAGAGGACACTGCCAGTATTGCCAGCCTCACTTGTGCATTGACGTTACCAACTACGACAAAGCTTTTGGCTCAGACATACTGGTCTGGATGTTGTGGTACCACAAGATATATTAATATTCTGCATAGTTCTAATGCAGCAATCCACTAGAGTATAATAAGGGTAATAGCGGTAAATGGCGCAAGTTTAAGTGCAATGAACAAAACAATACTTCAGTCTTACATAGCCCGGCTCACAGGAAGCATATAACCTCGGTAATAAAGTTACCAATTGAGTGTACAGTAAGTTGTATCAGCTAACAATAAAGTAAGGCAAAATATATAAATGACCAATAAAAGAAACACATTTATTTAAAAGAAAATTGTGTCCAATGACTAGAGACACATCCAAAGGGTTGAGCTGGCTTGGTTTATCTCTCCCAGCTCTTGATACGCTCACTGATGCCCTATAACTTACGCTCAGCACATGCTACCTCCCCTCTACAATATGGTTGTAAATGAGGTTTTCTGTAAATTTCAAGCTAATTTAAAACAATTCATGCTAGGTGGCTAACTTCTTCCTGCCCTGCAGAGGTCAACATTGGCCCCGTTGAGTTCAGTACCAACCCCGCAGAAATCAATACTGGCCCTGCTCAAGTAAAATCGGGCATTGAATCCAATGTCGATATGGCAATAATAGTTAAAAACTAAACTGACAATCTCAACAACAAGTCACTTCTTTGCAGCATTTACTAGTGCGGGAAGGTGTCCATAAACCACAAAGGTAGCCTTTTATTGAGGAAGTGAATGAAAGTATAAGTTACCATGTGATTTAGTACTATTAAGTCTGACTCAGTACTTTGTGGACCTGTGAGTTCTATAGACATGAAATTACAAATGACTTTTTTAAACCCTGAAAAACTTCTTTTCTTAGTCAAACTATTGGTCAAAGGGTAGAAATGGTTAGTAGTAAAGTCAGGTGTCTGGCCCGAAGCTTCTTCACAAGTTAATCTAATGGTGATCAGTTACTAGCCTAAGTTTCAGGCCAAAATTTGAGGCATATGTGTATTTTGTTTGGACTATGCTGTGCATTCTTTTTATTGGGATTTGCATGCTCATTGTTTTTTGGCAATTTTAAATGGATTTCATTGGATGATTGGTTCAGTGAGTGGAGTTTTTTGTGCTGGTTTGTCAGCCCAAGTTTAAGGGACAGCTTCAGCGACCAAATGGTTGCCGGTGCAAAGATTTTAGTATACAGTAATTACCCTCTTTGGCCCATAGCTTGATCAGCTATGTTTTGCTTTGCACTTTTTATTAGACCTCAGTTTATTTTCGGCTTTTTTATTATTGATATTTATTTTTTATTATTATCAGTTATTAATTATTTTGAAGCTAACACCAACAAAGACATGTTTAAAAAGATTACAAAAATTATTATTATCATGATTTCTATAGTATTGTTTAATAGATTATTTTTATTTTTTGTATAATGTTATTTAACACATTATTGTTATTCACACCATAATAATTATCTTGTCAGGAGTCATTGTTGGCAATGGATATGAAGAATCACAAAGCAAAATACAATCCTGCGCTTTGTATCGTATGGGGAATACAAAGTGTAACATACACTAATGATGGGATAAGGATCATCTGATCAACCATAGCTCCTGAGAATAATTAATAAGTATGGTGAAAATAGTATTATACAAATAGTAATAATATTTCTTGCAATTTTTTAAACCTGTCTTTGTTGGTGCAAGTTTCAAAATAATTAATAACTAATATTAATAATAAATATCAACAATAAGAAAAGCCGAAAATAAACTGAGGTCTAATAAAAAGTTTAAGGCAAAACATAGCTGATAAATGGGCCTAGGAGGGTAATTAATGTATACTGCAATTTTTGCACCGCCGACCATTTGGTCGCCAAAGCTGCCCCTTTAAAGCTGCGTTTACACTAGGCGACTGCGACTTCAACTCCTTTAAAGTTTGCTGCTTGCGTCTCAACGCACAAGACTGGTGCAGCTTACGGTGGAGATGCAGGGTTGTCAGAGGCTGAGACGCAGCAACTTACCAGTGTTGGGTTTGAGCATCAAGTCTCAGAGTCTCCATAGCCACGTGACACAGTTTAACCAATTGAGTTGCTCTATAAGTGGCTCCACTATTTTGTTTTTTCCAGCCGGGATATAATGTAAACAGTGATTGTTATAAGATCGTAAGTTTATTATTAAATAATTAATTATGACCAGCATTATTGACATGTTCGTTTGTTATTTTTCTTATCAAAATAATCAAACTGTACATGTTCAATAACAATAAATAATTCATGTTCGTGGCAGTTAGCATTATTATTTTGGATGCAAACACAAAAGTGACGTTAGATTTTTTAAAATTATTATTTAATTTCAGTAAGTAGTGTTACTAAATTATAGATAAGTTAAACTTTCATATTATAGGTAGATAAAAAAATCCACAAAACGCATAGAGAACAACTGCTAGGTAGAAAACTGGTAGTAATTAAATCGCAACTCATCAATCCAACTGCGTGAGTAGGAACACAATAAATTATTTTAGTTAAGATGGTTGGGCAAATCCGAAGTCGTAAAACTCGAAAATTTTGGATGTCGCAGCAGTGTAAAGGCACCATGCGTCCGCGCCTGCGACCATCAATAGAGTCGGAGTCATAGCGGCTTAGCGTAAACGCTGCTTAACTTAGGCCAGCAAACCAGCACAAAAAACCCCGCCCACTAAACCAATCGTCCAATAAAATCCGTTTAAAAGTTGCTAAGATTACAATCGGACATGCAACTCCCAATAAAAAATGCGCAGGATTTCTAAGTAAAATACACACATGCTTCAAATAGTGGCCTAAACTTATGGAAACTAAACTCTGCAAAAGCAGGATAATACAAAATACCTACCGTTTCAATCCCTTAAAATAGCAAAGTCAAAAAAGATGCTATTCTTTAAAATTCTTTCTACACACTGTTTTCGGTAATTTCAAATATTTATGAACAACTTTTAATATCACGTATCACCAATCCACCTTCCACTTTCCGTACCAGCAGTTCTGGTTCTGTACTGGAATAGAGATTTCCAAAACAGATCAGATAAAAAAGTAATTCCACACGTATTACATCTACATTGGCAATTATCAACGTCAAAACATCACCTTCTATACATATACTACAGCTGCAAAGCAACTAATCAAAGAAGCTACATTATTATTTATTGTAGTATCGTTGTGTCGTTGCTACTGATACACTTGCCAAAAAAATTCAAACGACATCAGATGACAGATGTTGTATGACTATACTAGGTACAGAACAAAATACCAGAAACTTATAGATGGCATGTGGTTATCAAACAGTTGAAGCTCATTTGATTATGCTAAGAGCTATTAAGAGTAAATAATGAAATAGTTGGCCAATAATCGTAGTAATGAAAGTACATCATGGACCGAACTTGTGCATTTATGAAAATGGGCCATTTTTCTATGTAAGAGGCGATGTAATAATAAAGTAAGAGATGCTGGTATATAGTGAGTTTTTTGATTTAAACTTTTCACAGAGTTGTATCACCATCTCATTTTAATGACTAAGGAGCACCAGTAAATAAATGTGTCACCGATTACCAAACGAATACTTGCATAAATTACTGAGAAAGTACAACTTTAATGAATGGGTGGTATAGATTTTAAATGTTTGATGAATGACAAATAAAAAGTGTAATACTGTTGTTTTGAGACGGCACCAGAAATGGCTTTTCGGCTGCTGTGTATATAATGAGGCTGACTCAGCCCCTTTATCTCCTCTCCTTCACTGACACTCCCCTATCTGCTATCAAGTACTCCAGTTACTAGAAAAAAGCTTTCATCTTGTCAGTAATGAGCATGCCATCCTTTACAGAGTTTCTTTGCTACCTTACACTTTAGTCTCTGACACCTGATCACTTCAACCATTATCCATCCTCCAGAAATTCTCCCCCCACGCACCCTCCACCTTGCAGCATGTTCCAAAGAATCACACATACATTTCCTTCAAATTGACAACACGTTCGGTGATGTGAAAGGATACCAGGTATCTAAAAACCCAGTTCATATGGATGAAATTGGCAAAGTGATTGTTGCGCTTAAGCTGGCAAAAATCTTCTGTTCCAGTCAAGGGATGAATAAGCTGAACATTTTATTGAAGTCATAAGGCTGAGTTCTATAGGGAACCATCCAGAACTGAAACAAAACAACTTTAACAATGACTTACTATGCATAAGTAAGATCTCTATGAAGTTCAAATTGAAATGCAATGCCTGGATGTTTTGAGCGCAAAACGCTTGCGGCTTTTACTATTTTAACTCCTAACAAACACCCTTGATTGTCACAGAACTGCAGTGTCTATTGAAGGTAACATGAGGAAACAAAGTTATT
This sequence comes from Cryptosula pallasiana, assembly GCA_945261195.1. Taxonomy (NCBI): domain Eukaryota; kingdom Metazoa; phylum Bryozoa; class Gymnolaemata; order Cheilostomatida; family Cryptosulidae; genus Cryptosula; species Cryptosula pallasiana. The sequence goes on along the minus strand of OX183132.1, from coordinate 41,966,792 downwards.
GCTGTTGTGAATGTGAAATTGAAATAATTGTATGATTTTTAGCTGAACTGATTTTCATTATGTTTTTAATTTCTAATCTTCTAGTTACTACTATTATTTTGATATGACGCTGATATAACTCCACCACTGGTATAGATATAAATGCATTAGCAGCAAAAAATGACTGCAAGCTTCTCCATCCCAGTCACTCATTTCCACAGAGTTGTACAGGAATAATGATGTTGAAGAGTAAACTAAAAAAGAAGCTGAAAATTGTATTTGAGTTGCTTCATGCTTGGCTAAAGATATGCGGTATACCAATTGATCAATCGGAGCCTTGAGCAGTGTGGGTTTGCATAATATAAAGTTTTTGCTAAATATTTTAGTGGTTTTGATAGTTTTTTTATTTCAGTTTTCATTCAAATTCGCTGTATATCAATGAATCTCAATATGTTGAACTCATATCTTAATATTTTTTATGCTGGCTTGCAAGAGAAGACTGATGTCACAACAAAAGAACTTTGTTATGTGGCAGCTTCAATGAAATACCCTCAAAACCCATCAGATTTTATGGCTGGTATTAAGAACAGAGTGATGTTATCTTCATCAGATTCCAATCAAACACCTACTACCACAACTGGAGTATGTAGACACAAGGCTGATAGCTCGTACATCATAACCTCCACATATTACCATTTCTCCGTTGACTTTTTTGCATGCAGTGTTGGACGCCCATTTTGCTTACTCAGTTTTGTTTAAATGTTGGTTTGTATAATGGTGTATGAAATTGGATAACATAAATGGAATGAACAATCGCAGCATAAAAAAGAACCTTCAAACACGTTTTATGTCAGACTGAAATTGCATGCGGTTCACAAAGCAGGTTGAAGCGCTTTTTTCAGGGATGAAATGCCGACAGTATTGATAATCTCAGCAGTAGTTGTAGATACAACAATACAATTATTCGTATTTCATTGTATTTCATTTTTTGTCTCGGCTGAATTCTGTAGTTTGATGAAAAGTTTGATTTTATGAGCCAAATTTATTTGCGGATGAAAGGATGAAAATGCTTTAAAGGCGAGAGTTTCATACTTGAATCATTTAGCATATATGAATGTGCTTGACAAAGTTATTGTTGCTGATGCACCAATAAATGCCTGCACTCACTTGGTAGGCAACAAGGGAATGTTTCAAAACATTACAGTATACTTTAGTATAATTGGGCATGAACAAACGTTGTATTTAAATGGTCTACATCTCTCCAGAGAGCACACTGCCCACATGGCTATATTCACTTGCAGAATTACTTAAACTACTAATACAGAACATTTCTGCTCAATGCTCTCTGGGAGATAAGTTGCCTGAGTCAAGGAATATGATAGAGAGTACAGCACAATCTGCACTAAAGGACTCGTGTGAAGCATTCAGTTACAACAGCACAAGTAAAGATTTTATGACTGCCATAACTATATTGTCTACAGGGTCTGTTGACTGTTACCTCAAAGCTGTATAACGTCTTGCACACCTGCTTAAGAACGGGCGAATTATTTTTTGCCGATTGTCCAAAACCTGATGCGCTTTTTTTGTTGATGTCATTTCGCAAGGCAGAATCTACAAATAGGTGAATTGGGAAACGGATTTATGAGCAAACACCTTCGTATAAAACACTTTTTTCTATTCAGTGCTGCACAAATCCTTGTGGAAAGAAATATTCCATCAGCACCAAAAAACCAACAACTATTTTCAATTTTGGCTTTCAACAACCCTTGTCAGTAGACCATGTTTACCTGGCAGAACCATAATCGCCATTTTTATTAAAACTGACAAATTTCACTCTTCATGATTGAACTTGATTAATTGAATATTTTGATTTCTCTTTTACAAAAAAACTTGTGCTCAAAGCTACTGTATTTGCAGCATTCAAAAGTTTACACAGCTATTAACACTTTTTTATTTTGCAACGTCTCATTTTGTTTTTGCCTATTCACCGGTTTGTTTTATACATGCCTATGGATGTTGCTGAGTTTTACTGGAGCCAAATTTAATACGTTAATGTCATTTTCCATTGCACCAGTGTGTAAATCCCATATTCCAGTTTAGGCATTTTCACTGTTATATCATATATGTATGCCTGATACAATTCTATTAATATGCCCTGAGCAACAACAAAACAATGAAACCAAACCAAGAAAAATCTTTCGCTAGGTCTGTCACAAGTGCAATTCTTGCTAACGCTTGAATAGAACTCAATTCCCCAATGAGACGCAGGCCCTACCACATAATAAGCAAAGCATACTAACATGATCAATAACCCAATGTTTTTTAACTCAAATGGTTTGAAGAGAAAGAACTTTTTCATATTTAAGGTAGACACAATTGAGAAACTTTTCTCATTTATTTGCATTAAAAAATAGCTGAAATATGTGACATGAAGCAGCACATTTTTTTAATTAAGCTTTTCTTACTTGAGGTATTTCCTTAATATATTAGTAAAGTTTATTGCAATGGTTTCATATTTTGCCAGTTGTATTTTTTTTGCAGCTTGTGTCTCATTTGACAGGTCATGCCAAAAAGAAAAAAATGAGACACCTTGGCTGTTTAGTTAAGATTTGTGAACAAATATGACCAAAAAAGAAAGTTTGAAAACCCAAATAAGCTTAATCTATAAGGTTGTTGCCTGTCACCCTTTTCTATTATACTTCATTATGTTCTTAGGCTAGTGCATATGCCTATACATGCATGTTTGGCAAAGAGTATAATATACTTTAAGCTTCACCATAAGTTATTTTGTTAGCAGACAAATAGCTCGTGCTTATAATATTTAAACTTTTATTTTCCGTATTATAAATGAGGAACTGGTAGAGATAGACCAAGTTTTTCAAGTTTTTTTTTCTCGGTGCAAATCTGTTTCATAGTCTTGCCTAGCTTCCTTACTCCATGACTACCCATAAAAGAGTTTTCGGAATAAGCATTAGGTTAAAACCAAACACTGCACAGTTACTTGTTGTTAAACTAACTACTTGTTGTCTTACATCTAGTGGACTGGACCCCAAAGCAGTTGTTAGTGTCTAGTTTGAACGATTGCTGTTGTGTCCGTAGTAGGAAGAGGAAATCTACTACGCAACGAAGATATTTGATGTAAAAAGTCAACATCCCATTTTTTCTAATTTTGAGCAGACATACAATAAGGGCAGTTATTATTCCTAATATGCTTGATTTTTCAGTAGTTGAAAACTGTTTACCTCTGCTCCCATGAGAAACTGCACAACCAATAAAACCAGTTGGTGTCTTCTCTCTCCTGGTGTTCAAATTCTAAACCAAGCATTCTGCACATATACACTTGCAACTGGCACTGTTTTCCAAAGTTTGCCACATGTGAAACTTCTCTCACAATTATTTTTGTGTGATTAATTAGTTAACCAATTGAGGATATATTTTGTTAACCGAATCTGCGAACTGAAGCTTCGAGCAAAAATTATGCAGTATAATAAACCTGTACAGCATATATTATTGACTTTAAAAAACCTGAAGTGAAAATTTGCGGGCTTAGAAGCTCTGCCGTAACAAACAGCTGGTTTTTGCTCCACTACCTAATTGCTGTAAGGTCAGTCAGAATGTTCAAATCAAGCAATGTTTTTAAGGTTTTTACTACACAAAACGAACAAGTCATTAAAAAGAAGTCTTTTGCAGGCCACTCGGTGAAATAAAATGGCTGCATTTGCAAAGTTTAGATAATCAGTTGAGCTCGTAGCTAAATGGCAATCTAGGTTTGTACTGTGAGTCTTTACTCCCTAGATATTAAAGCTTTACAAATTGCTCTTTCTCTACTATTATGTTGATTGGTGATGATACAACAGCATTACATGTATATATTTATATATATATAGACATGCATAGAAGCAGATCACAACTAGTGGCTCTTCATTTGTAGTTGCTCACAACTACTGAGTCCTGCCAGAAGGATGGCGCTGCTTGGCTCAAAAGTAGAGAAACTGACAACCTTATTTGTGTTGTTAAATGTTTTGGGAAAGGTGGATAGTATACCACAAGATCAAATGCAGCAATATAAAACGTAAGTTTACATCACGGAAACAAGTTGCTATCTAATTTTTAAAGTTATCCAGTGGATTTGGCAACTATGATTTTGTTTCATATCTACTTTTAATGCTGATTTTTTTCTGTTTCAGCATGTTCCCTGCTGGGTCTGAAGATAAAACTTGGATCACTGCAGAAGAACATTCATTTGTGAGAGTGATAATTGAAGACCCTGAAAATTCTTCAGATTTTATCATTGGCACTGAGGAGCAGGTGATAGTCCATTTATCATCTTCTAATCAGACGGTTACCACATTAGCTGGAGTATACGGTACAAAAGGGTAATACTTTACACCTCTTAATGCTTTTATAGCAATTTGATGGGAAAAACTATTTTTTCTACTTTTCGGCTCATGATTGATCACTGCAGTGGCCAATGCAAATGCAAAAAGTAACAGCAATGTACAAAAATTTAAATTTTGTTGTATCTCTCTGTGGTTATAGTCATAAAATTTCCATAAGAAGAAAAATCTTTGAGCTCATGCTGTTTTACAGATACACCGACGGAACTGCATCAACAGCACAGTTTAGATTAATCAACGATTTACTGTATGTTAGCTTACTAGATGAATTTCTTGTGGCAGACAGTGACAATAAATGCCTACGTTCATATGATAGAAAACAACTCAATGTCTCTACATATGCAGGAAAATGTACCGAAGGGGATGATGTTGATGGACATCGACTTTCGGCCCGATTTGCATTTGTTAGCGGTCTTTCTTTTGACGTTAACACTAGTAAAATTTACATTTTGGAGCGAGGTAAATTGTTGAAAACTTTATCTTTGCTAACAAACCTAGTGTCAAAAGTGCTTGAATTTGAAGATATTAGGGCTACGAGAGCGTTTAGCATTTCCCCATCTGGCATAAGTGACATGGTCATTCTTGACAATTATGCAGTTTTACTGTTTGCCAATTCTGCTCCGTCATTGCTAAGTTTGAACATTTCTAAAGATACAAACAAACTCAGAGCTGTAGTATCATTAACGTCAACGTTACATCTGATATCAGATGAGTTTCAAGAAAGTGGGCTACTGTTAGACTCAGCACAACTTTCTCTCACTCCACTTTGTGTAAAGAACATGGTCTACTCCAACGCTGACCATATCCAGAACTGTTATCTTAAAAGCTTTCCCTTTGCATTGGCATTGATTAGAGGGTTTGTTTATATGGCAACAGCTGAGGAAAACAGAATTACTTTGACTTCTCTTAAAGGTGAGTCTAAATAATCATACATGAACAAATTATTTCAAACAACCTACTTTGTTAATTCAGTTATGAACAATAACTTTTCATAAAATTTTCATCGGTTCCACCTGTGCATGTCATATTTGCTCTTGTAGTCAATTGCTCTAGTTTTCAACAAGTTGGATGGGAACCCTGCACAGACTTTCCTGGAAATGGTATACAGGTCGATGACCAAAGTGACCCCTGTGGTGATCAAACACCGTGCCAGCACCAAGAACTGTCTGGTACGTAACCTCCATTGAAATATGCTTTATTCAGTCTTCGACAAATTGACTGTCATGACATAGTTTTTCGAAGTTGGCTTCTTAATTACTTTTCATAGGATTGCATAGTCTTTCTGGCTTCTTTTGCCACTGATCCAAGATCACTTTGGAATTGTTCCACAACTATCAAATCAGAAAAACCAACAACGTATCCAGTGACTATTGTTGCAGAAAGAGAATTTGACTTTATTTTGCATCGAAGCCTGTAAAATCATTAACTACTAAATAGCTAATATTATTACAGGTTTGATTCCTCGTGTGATACCTTAAGCTTAAAAACCCTATATTTGCTTCAGTCAACTATTTATAGCCAAACTGTTAAACTCTTCAAGGCTGTTCATTTTACAAGACCAACAATGTGGCACCAACTCTTGCTTTCTATCTTAATCTGCTAATCTCCAAACTTTCGTTCTTTTAGCCCTGTTGTTGCTGATAGTCATCAAGTCCCAAAAAGTGAAATTTGCTAAATGTATTTTACATTATTACTATAATTACTTTTTATCACTGATAGTAGCTAACCAGAAAAACTATTCGCGATGAACACAAACCTGTCACAGAGTTCGCACATTCAAGACAAAATTATTGTCTGTGCGACAACAAATTCTCATCATCTTTAAACCGCTGCTTGCAGGGTCAAAAAAATTCAATCACCACTTTTGAGTGGGAAATTGCTCTGAACACATAAAAGTTGAATCAATTTTTTAGCTTCCACTTGCAGTGGATTCCAGCAAACTGACTGGTATTGGGGTACATCATCAAACCCACAGTCCCACATACATATAGAACTGATTTCTCACTTAATTTGTGAATCTTTCGTATATAAACATCCTGTTAATAGAGAAATACAAACTGTTAGACTATCACTCCACTGCAAAAGCCCAATCCTACTGCTTTGGTTTACAGGAGGTGATCAGTCCTACTTTGTTCATATCAAGGAGCAATGTACTCTGGGAGATAGGCTACCAGCGGCACGAAGTATGATAGAGTGTGCTACACACTGCTCACTAAAGGACTCGTGTGAAGCATTCAGTTACAACAGTACAAGTAAAGATTGTATGGCTGCCACAGCTATATTGCCCACAGGGTCTGTGGACTGTTACCTCAAGGCTTTATAGCATTATCAACATCTGCCAGCAGATTGGTGGCTTATTTAGTTTTTAGCTGCTGTTTTAAAATCAAAATACAACAAACTTTGATACATTTTATCAGTTTACAAAGCGAAACGCGTAAAAACTTGTAAATATTTTGAATATCTAAGCAAAATAAAATTAGCACCAGTTATATTAAAATAGTTTGGGAAGAAATAATGCCAATGCATAAAGAAAAACTTTGTTTAAGTACGAAAGGATGTATATTTTGTTTGGTACTTTTTGTCGAAGTTTCTCGAAGTAAATGATAACCAAACAGATATTTTTATTACTAAAAGAAATGTATGTATTTGCGTTCAAGTTTTGCTCAAAGTTTGTGTTTTGACAAATTTTAGTTGCATTTGATGTTCTTCTGTTTTCAATAGCTGTAGTATTATTCGCACTTTGCTAATTCACAGACATGCAAACTGCTTTGCTTGGGCTTGAATGGTCCCAGCAACAATGAGATAAAATAAATGTTTAATGCAACGTTACCTGAGTGTCAACTTAGCTTTTATAGTTATGCAGTTCTATCTAATATCTACAATGGATTGTTGTGATTCAATTGATTGGTACCAAGAAACAAAAATCAACAGCTTCACATCAACTCTCTGAAGCATTACTTTAGTGTCATTTTTATGCGAGTTTGAATAAAACCTAGTCTCAAGTGAGATACTGGTGTACTGAAATGGTAATTTATGCAAAAATTCAATAATTAATGTTTTAACCCAGCACCAGCAAATTCATGGATGTTGCATGTGCGTGTAACAATTGCTGAACACTTCTCTTAAAAGTCTTCTAACTCAATAGTATAATTAAGTGCATCAGTTTATCTGATGTTGCTAGACCAGCCTAAGGTTTTTTATCAAACTAGAGCACAGTCTTTGCAAAATCAAAGTCAAACCCGTGGCAGTGTTTTTTAGATTTTTTCCATAGATAGAGCTTCTTGCATCTCAATCCGCTTTTGATGAAACAAGAAAGCAAAATAAGATAGTTTGTTCAAGTACAAAAAACTGCAACCAGCTGAGCTGATGCTAAGTACACCATCTTCACACATATAAATACATAATTCCTAGTACATTCTGTTGACGCCTCTCAAAGTGAGTTCATCTAAAAAGTAGCTGATGTGTAACTACTTACTATTTTATAATCAAACTTAATTGTTGCAAGTCTGCCATAAAATTTTTAGAGTGAACTAATCTTCAAAGATAACAGCACTAGCATAAATTAATACATATCTGGGGATATGCTGCCATCAACTTTGCAAAAACCCCAAAAAATTCTTCTTGTTTTCATCAAAACGAGTTTTAGAACCTTGATTTGAGGAAAAGGATGGTTCTGACAGGCCTATAAAGACAGACTATGCAACGAATTGGTTGATTTACAAAGTGAATAAATACTTCACTTTGGTTTGTCTGAATCAATAAAAACAGTGGTCTTGGTGAGTTCTAATGTATTATGCAAATGTGATGCTGTGATATGCTGGTAGACTGCAATAAATTTTGAACGATATTTTGATTATCGCGTAAATACATCATTGAAGAGCATTTCAAAACTTTGTTACCAACAGTTGCTCCTTATTGATAAAACAAGTTAGATGAAAAAAAGTTCAAGTGATAAAGGGTTACCGATCGAACTAAAAATGTATGCTTTGTTTCCAGTTAAAAAGTCGTAAATTTTGATTAGTTCCCAGTGAAGCCATTACTAGCATAGAACATGTGACGTCAATTACATCATAAATAGATTCTTGTTGCAAGCAAATGGAGGGAACCATGGTTGATGGCAGTTTTGAAATGTCTGGTTTATGCAAGTAGGACAAACCAGTGACGTACAAAAATCAGAATAAATCCGCAACAAATGTAAAAAATTAAATAGAAAAACACAGAAATGCTGATATATTGACTTTCCCTGCTTTTGAGGCAATAAAATCTTTTTTTAGCTGAAAAAACTTATATTGATTTACAAGGTGGCTCCTAACACCCAGAGGCTATGGTCTGCGGTCCTTACTTGTCAGACTCTGCCAATCCCCAGGCAAAAAACTTTCTGGCACTCTCGTCAAATCTCCATAGAAATGGGGTCCCTGTAGTTTTTTGTGCGAAGCTATTATTGAAGGAACCGGAAGCCCGCTTTCCACCAGCATTACTATTAAAACGAAAGTCACTTTGTTTTAACAATTAATAATGAAACATTTTTTTATAGTCTAAGGCGGCTGCGCCGTCAACTACAACTACAATGGCACAGTGAAAGTAAGCCACAGTAATCGTTCAAGGGCGCGCTTTCATTAGCTTACGTTGGCAAGCTAAATTAAACCCAACATACGAAACTATGGTTCAACCCGTGAACATGATATGTAATTATCTTTTTAAAATTAATGGAGTCATTTTTTTCAAGTAAGAATTTCCAAAGGCTTTATTGACTATTTGAGCTTTCTCATCAACATCATTTTTGCAATAATATTTGCTCAAATTCCCTTACATCAGCATAATAGTCAAACAAGTCATGATTTCTAATGATAAGTTTAACGATCGACTGAGCTACTTCAGGCTGCAGCGCTAAAGTGAAACTACTCTGCCGGGACCCCACTTTCTTGATTACTGCAGGCCAATATATATGCTTCTGGGCCGGATGAACTTTTTCTATTTTTTTCACACGATACTACTAGGTCCATAATTCTCAAAGAACAATCATCTTGAGCAAATAGCAACAGAAAAGCGTCATTTTTAAGGCGATGAGATTTTGTTTAGCTCAGATATTCAATTCATTCCCGTATCTGCGCTTGAGGGTTTATAACTGTTTAATATAATCAACAGAGAAGTCACCGGAGAATGTCTAACATCATCAACTTTCGCTACATTAAAACAATTAATTATGCAATTGAGAGACTAAAAACGAAACGATAACGCCATAAGTAACAAAATCAACGCAAAAATCAAGTGTCTCCTGCTTAGGTTAGTGTGCTCCATGGTGTTTTTCCATGTTGCTTTTGCAAGCAACAAAACTGGAATTTCATGCTTCACCTGCACTTAATCAAACTCAAAGCGAACGTATTACCTGTGAACAGCCGAAATTTAAATTTATCTTGGTGAGCAACAAATGGTTGACAGTCGGTAACAGTTTGTTTTTTACAAACGATTAAAAAATATTTACATTTTTTAAATTACACCAAACTCAAAGACAGCAGGAACAGTGATGTCTCAGCTCATCTAGTAACTTTGTAAAAGGGAATAGCTAGCGTCGGAAAGAGAAAGTGAGTAATTTTTGCACAAGTGAATCAAACCAAGAGTCCAATATCAACATCCACAGTGCCATGCATACGAATACATAGTGGACTCACGAGTTACCAAGCGACAAATAAACATGAAAAATTGAAAGAAGTCTTTTCCTGTATCAGTTTCAGTAGAAAATTGGACAAAAGAGAATTCCCCTTTGAGATTAAAGCTGCGCCATGTAACGTTTAGATTGGACTGACACGATCAATATTGCAAGGTTGTAAATTCCTGAATATTATTGAAAAGCATTTTATATTTAAAATTAACTCCCATGACGGACAACTGGGAGCCGTTTCCATAAATTTACATAAAAAGCTCATTCAAATGAAAACCTGATGTACCAATTTCAGTTTGTTATTCATTGAATACTTCATTTTTTAGCTGATTAGAGTACAGCAATTATTACTTTATAGCTTTAGTTTCATAGTTTGCCATACACAAAGTCTCTGACAAGCTCTTTTGCTTATTAGGAATCTGTTGATGATGAAGTGAATAACTCATTTAGTGTGCCTTGACACCTCAAAAAATAGATTCCATGAAAAACACCTTCACATTTAGAAAATACAAAAAATTGAAGAATTTTGGCAATCAAAACAAAATTCTCATTTAGATCTGTGGCAAACCACTTTTTTGAGTTTTCAGTATGCTGTGATGCTATATAATCTGTACACAGTAAAGGCCAGGCCACACACACACCAGATGCGCTTACTTGACCATTATGTTGAACATGCCACCATCACTGATATAGCTTGGGTGAGACATAGATGTGTGACATTTGTTTTTTGCAAAAAAGCTGATGAACTGCACTAAGATGCACATGAATAAAAGATCAATGAGTGCTTATTAGAGTATTTGTGACCTCTGTTTGCCGAACACATTGCAATAAAAATAATCAGACTGGCGATAAATTTAATCAATAAAGAACCATTTTGTTCGGAACTCGAGGGTCAACAAAAATTAGTTCACCGAAAAAAAAAATAATCAACGAGTATTTATTTATATTGTTCGTAGGTCGCGAGTGAATCTGAACACTAAATAAGTAATAATGAGCGAGTTGATTTTTTTCATTTTCATAGAGCGGTTTTACGTCCTTGAAAAAATAATTCAAAATAATTGCAAGCGTTCAAAATTTACTAAATTAACGGGCAGCTTGACAAACTATTCCAGTTTGTAGCAGTTCAAATTTTATTATTTTTGTAATTATTTTGAAAATTGAGAGCTATCTTCTTTATGGTTTGTTCGGTAAACTATAACATTTTAATGAATATTATGTTGTTCTAAACTAATGTTCCGCCGCGAATACTCTCATTGACTAAAGCAACAGCATCGAGAGTATTTGCAAACGGTTCCTCAAACAAATACAAGAAATAATAGGTGCTCGTAATTCAATAAGTCCTGAATGGAATGGAACATTAGTTTAGAACATCATAACTATTCAATGAATTGTTATGGTCCACGGAAAAAATCATAAAGAAGATAACTCCCAAGTTTCAAAACAATCAAGACCAAAATAAAAATTAAACTGTTATAAACTGAAATAGTTTGTACAGTCGCTGCAAAACCAATGAGCTCAATTTTGTCAGTTTCACTTTCGACAGTGCACTTTTCCAAAGCATAATGACAAGATTAATTGCCAGTGGATGAATCACTGAGCAGAAAAAAGTTTGATACGGCATAATTTATGTTTTTGGAAAAATGGTTGACCGGGTTCTTTTTTTTACTGTAACTTACCGGCTCATATTGAGTTAAAGAATAGCAGTATATTGAAATATTTACTCAGGGAAAATTTGGATTATCCAGGAAATACGTTGTTTAGCGCTCAAGTAATCAACTATTTATAAAAATACTGCAGTCAACTTGTTCAACTTTTTCAGACTACAAATAGTTGAGGTTCTAGAGTGTTTCTTCTTTAACTCCGGCTAACCATTAGTCAGAATCATTCAAGCTTCTTTTTCAGTTGATAAATGTGCAGTTTCATGAATTTATGTTTGAGAAAATACAGAAAACTCAAAATTAAAAATAAAATATCGAGAAATTTATTTAATTAGATTAAATTAATTTCTGCACAAGTTGGCTGCTGAAGCTTCAAACTAAACTTGAATGCATGTTCTCATAATAAGAGTATTTATGACCTCTGTTTACCCAACAAAGTTGATGAATAACGATTCGGCTGGCAAAAAAGTTTAATTAATAAATTATAATTTTGTTCAGAATTCACAAGTCAAAAAGTCTAGCTGACTGAAAGAAAAAAAACCTAACAAGCATTTATATATATTGCTTGTATGTTGCAAATGAAACTGAACACTTAATAAATTATAACGGCCAAGTTTATTTCTTATTTTAATCGACTGGTAATAAAAAGTCAAAATCATTGGACTCATTCAGAATTTACTAAATTAAAAGACATCTTTACAACCCTTTTCAGTTTATAGCTGGTCCACCTTTATTTTTCTCTTGACTATTTTGAGCTGTTTGGTAATCATTAACAGCTCATTGCATAATTACGATTTTCTAAATTAGTGTTTCGTACTATTTGGGACGTACGGAATTACAAACATCTGTTAGTTTTTTTCATTTCGTTTGATGATCTGGCAGGTAATACTCTTAACAGCAGTGGTGATAATAAAAACACTTAATTAAATTTTGCACTTTACAAAACAAAAATTTTTTATGCAACATCTCTGCTCTGATTAGAAAGGGCGTTATTTTGAACGATAGTCTGAGTCACTGTTTCTTCAATATCCTAAGTTGTTTATCGTAAGAATAAACTGGCTAAGTTTATGAAGGGTATTTTTTTACATCTGAACTTAAATATTGATGAGATAGAATACATAAATACGTAGTGATACACTTCACAGCCACTGAGAAAATGCGAAATAACGTAGTTGAATGACAGACCCAATTACTCTGATTGATTCATATGTGACCATGTAGTAATAAAATAAACTACAGAAAAACAAATAAAACTATTCAAAACCTCCGTTTGTTCCGATTTCTTGTAGCTTTAAAAATAACAAGCTCAGATCATTGTAAACTCAATCTAGCAAAGCACAATCAGTGGGAGCTAGTGAAATGTCAAAAATTTGCATGAGAAAGGATATTTCATTTGGGAAAAGAAGCAAAATGTATAATGTTCAAATAGACCAACTTTAATCTTTCTCAGAAATATGTTGATAAAGTGTAGTAACCCATTTTAGTATTGTTCATGTTAGTCTATAAATGAACGAATGAAACTTTTTTTCTCTTGTCTTCTGTTTTACATGATTTTGACGAATATAAGTCCTTCTTCTTACAAAAACCTATCTGTTTTTTGTGTAAGAACTGTAAAATTTTAAAAAAGTTACAAGTAAAAGTTCGTCAAAATTTTTTTTTGGCATAAGGCCAAAATGAAAATACGACCAATGTGAATTCATGTTAGAGCTTCTGTAACTGTCTGACAGACAACTGCTATCACTTGAAATTCTTTGGCCAATCACATTAGCGGAAAAAAGCACAAAGCACTGACGTAAAAAATTAATTTAAATTGAAACGATGATTCCATGATAACTAGTTTGATTTGCTGATAATTAATTTAAACAAAAGCAGTCAAAAAAATGCATAAGATTTTTTTTATCTGTTGACGATCGGCATAATTTAATACAAGTTGAGATGTGGGCAGAAATAGTTGAAGCAGTCACTATATTTTTTCTTGATGGGAACTCGAAACATTCCTAGATTCTGTTAACTGAGTTTGTAGCTCCTGAAATACATGAATAATAACGTTTGTGTTATCTGTATTTGATGTAGTTACAGCTTATTGGGTTTATGTAGACCGAACATGATGCAATGAAGACTATCATGTCTACAATAAACCTAATTCAACGAAAAATAGGATGTCTATCACTAGGGGTCAACAAAAGGTATTATGGCTGATTTATTTGCACGCCAGTAGTGAACCATGTGCTTGCTATGTAAACACGAACTGGAAATCATCTAGAAGTCTATCCGCAGCACTTGCAAAAGTGGTGTGCTGGTAGATTGACTTGCTGTGCCAGTGGAGTAGCTTCGATGGCTAGTTTGGACTGCTGAAAGGCCAGTAGTGACCCCTGACCAACCCATTATGGTGATACTTGGCCTACACAAGATGATCGCCTTAGCTGAGGATCTCAAAAAACCATCTAAGAACTTACGCTAACCTTGGAGCCGGAAGCACCCTTCATTGGATTGCCAGATATATCAACTACAGGTTGGATGCAGCCTCAGAACTCTACAGAGTCTATGATTGGACAATCAAAAAAGGACTCCACCCTTTAGTTACTTGGCACTCTTTTCTTTTCAACCTTGCTCTACCGTATGTATATGTTGCTGACTATTTATATATCTACTCTATTGATTTAACTACTTCCTGTGCACGCACTCTTATATATGATATGTAAGTAACTTCCTGCCACTAGTCAAGCTAACACTCTGTGTCGTTTGTCTGTGCTGTGGGCAATGCGTGCCAATTTATCCGGCAGTAACTGATATTCAGTTGTCACTTTCACACCGGAGCAGTGTCCCCTCTCCAGTATAATGCTGCAGTTTTGTGGAATTTTGTTGAAACCAGACCAAAATCTATTACAGCATCTCACTAAATAAAAAAAGAGTCGACCAACATTGACTAATATTGTTTGAAGGTCACAAAAGAGACCGACCAGTAATCAATGACAATGGTCTGTCGCTTGCAGTTAAATAGCTGTATGACTAATGTGGATTTTTTTAGAGCCCTGTCAGAACCAACGTGTCCAAAAGTGTATCTGATGGCCACTTAAAATCAATTACGCTCATAACTAATACTGACACAAGGTACAGAACTTGTCGGTAGGGGTAACACCTCTAACAGTACATATATACTTGTGCGGGAAAAGTACAGGCCCAATACCAACACAGTATTGGCTATGTGAAGGTACCTAGACTGGCATGAAATGGCTGCCATAGCCTGAAAAATAAAAAGTAGTCTAAGGACATCCAGAGCTCCTATCTACATGTTATATTGTGATATACTTAACATAGTGCAGCCACAGCATTAATAGCGTACAGATAGTACTTGCTGCTACTGAATGCCATTCAGTTTAACGCACTTTTGATTGCCTGTGAAGTAAGTCATTGGATGCGCTAGCAGACTTGTCTGAACAGGTCTGTTGATACCACTTCCAACTGAAGCAGGTTCACTGTAGAGGAGAAGACAAGTCAAAGGTCTTGCCAATTAATACTACCGGGTTGACTGATATTCAAATATTGGCGGTTAGCCAGCTTCTAATGCGTTAGTTTACTGGAAGTTGATTTTTTTTAATGCATCAGCTCACTCACATGTTGTAGTCTATTTCTGTATTACGGGCTGGTTATTTTAGCCAATCTCAATTGAGTATGTTGAACTGTATCATCTACGTATGTGCTCTGTAAATACTTGGACATTAGCTCCGAGAGACAGAGTTGTTGTTGTGCTTGTGTAGGAAAGTCACTTATGCAAGTACCTGTATCATTGTGAGATAAAAAATGTAGTTAGTCTGGCAGGTTTCCTGATTGAGCTCTTCTCATCTCTATCAAATCCGGCAGACCGCTGTGTTACCCGGTAACACACATGATTAATGGAGATGTTCACATTACCCCTAGTAGTGCATCTAGACCGAGAGTTGTACATTAGTAGAATTGAGCGTAATTGTTTCCTATTACAACTCGGTGCGCTCTCTTGTAGTTGTTCGGTGAAGGGCACGGAAAAATCTTTCACAATACTCTCCAATATCAGTGATTCAATATAAGATGCTCTAGAAAGATCAAGAAACTACCAAAAGGCTGGCGGCATCTAGCACCAATTTACATTGGCTATATACTCAGAAGATCCACCCCTTATTCCTGAGTGCCAACTGTATTTAACCTTACGAGTGAGGTATTATTAGACAGTATTAATATCTCTTGTACGCTATTAGTTTACTTATATATATGTTGCATTCGAACGTTCTACTGTTCAAATAGGCAAATCACCTAATATACAATTCAGGTAACTTTGCCCATAAAAGGCCAAGATTTTGCTTCATCCATTACCATTGCTGCCACTGTTCACTAACAGTTTGCCATTGGTCATCGGTTGCTCATAGGCTGTGATGGCAGAAAACTACAAATGCATAGACTTGAAAGCATAGAAGTTTGCTGAGGTGATTTAGTCTCATTGTCGTCTCTGATGAAAGGAGATAGTTTTAGTCAAACCTATAGAGGCTGACCGAGTTGCTGCGCTCGCAGACAGGCTGTCAGCCAGTTTGTGGTTGCGCCCTGTGGGCACTGAAAACATTGGATATTCTTGGAAATTTCAAGTATGGCAACAAATGTGTTGAAGGCTTAACAGACCGTGTTGCTTAATATAGATTTGCTTAAGTTTTTTTTCATGTAGACAGCATATAGTCATTCGACATGGTTTATCAATAAAATCATAATCTTATTTGAGACTGGAAATCTTATCCTTCACCAGACAACTGGCTTTTAGAACTTTCTGATTAATTTTTGCTAAATTTTCTGTAAATGGTTTGCAAATAATATTGACAACTTTCTAAGCCGTATGATTTATTTTAATCATAGATGGTTCATCCAAAAAACTCTGTAAAATAATACTGGGGAGAGTTTGATGTTCTCCAAAAATATTTGAAGGCTGTGCAGTATGGCTTTTCACAAACAATTTTCTCTGCCTGTATACAAAATCTGCATCTGTTTACCCCACAAATAAATGCTTGATGGAAATTTATCCATTACAAGTAAGCTAACACATCGGAGAAAAAAGATTTGCTTGAGAAACCAACTTGCAAATAAAACGATGATCGGTGACGTTGTGATGGATTTTACTAGTTACCATAAAGGACCAACACTATAAGGCCCCTTTGATAACCTGTCGGCATCAGGCATGTGTTCTTAAAAGCAGTTAACAAGACTGTCATTGATTGCACTCAGCCTCTCCACTAATGTATAAGCTATAGAACCACTATTTAACAACAACAGCCCTACATCATTCTTACACGGCCCGGGGTAGCTCTCCCAGGCCGGCAACAAAGTGACTGCAATAGCTTGGCAGATGAAACTGAGCCCAAGGACTTGTAGGACCCATATTTACACCATTACTGTCCTCACAAGTCAAAATATCAGGAACTGAGGCTACAGAATACTAAGATCTCTAGGAGAGACGAATCCACAACTGCAACTGGCTGAGATGCCGATTGACTCAGTTCCTTACTTCTGGGCCCCAAATCTTTTGAACCTATTTGTTGACATATCATTTGCTGGTATTTTATTTTGACGAGTCATCTGTAAAATCATGTAGTTATTGCGTGTGATTGAAGTGTTTGGAAAACTAGACCAAACACTTCCTGTGACTCTGCGTATAAAAGGCAGCGCATTCTTTCATTCCATTACAATATAACATCGTGCGCTAGATGTCACTTTAATGTTGCGGCTATTTGTTCTGGGTGGAAAGAAATGCTTATACTACTCAAAAGCTCTGAGTGTATGTCTGAGCCACAGGCTTGCCACATAGCTAATTTTAACGGTACTGCATTGCAACTAGTTGTAAGTGCTATCCCGGCACAAGGTCACCTAAGTATGTCCCTTCAATAACTTAACATTTTCAAAACATGTGGCAACAGTAGTTGGTTAAGCTGTTAAGTTATTATTATACCTTCAGAATGTAACCAATAAACTAGTGCTACAACATTCCTATTCGTCAAGCTCTATTACAATAACGATAATGTCCTTATCATCATCGGAGTTCTAAGACTTGTTTCATTAGCGATGACTTTGATCAGAGTATGGCACAGCCATTTAGACTCAAACCTGGAACTTGTATCCCTATCAGATATAGTAACCATTATCATATAACTGTGTAGTGGATTTTTATGACCACCAAGTGTGCGTTAAGGTCCTCCTGGCAACTTCAGAGTGTAAGGTAAGCCTTTTATAAGCCTGGCACTGACAGAATCCTTATAAAAAGCAGGTATTAACCCTACCGGTCTTGCAGGCAACCTTACTGGCCCTGTAGCTATCACTACCAGTCCTGCTGCCATCACTACCGGCTCTGCAGTAACACTACTGGCCCTGCAGCCAATCTGTACCGGGTCGGGGAGGAAAAAACAAACCTAGCCTGAGCACTCAGACTAGTCTCAAGAGATGCACATGTCTGAATCTGCTAAAAAACCGCCATCAAAATCGTCAGAAGTCTTGGACCCAAAGATACCACAGCCTATGAGCTTTGCCTATATTGCACCATCACTTTCTGGGTTGTGATTCTACAGTATTGCTTCATAAGTTCCGCCTTTTACTTCCGGGCACCTTAATCCATTTAACCTTATTTTAACTCATCCGATTCCTTGCTATTTATAATTTGTTTGCTGATTCGGTTATCTAAGTCTTATTTATTTGTTATTTGTCACCTCTATGATTAGGCCTACAGGTTCCTGTGTTTTTGCATATTAAAGGCAGAGTTTCGCATACATTCCTTGCACTTTGTATCAATATACTACTTGCAATTGTTACAAGTTGGCAAGATACTGTATCATTATTGTTTTGCACTAAGTTGTTGTAAATTAATAAAATGATTACTACTCTGAAGCATTTAGTATTGAGTCTGATTCTGAGTTTGAATCACTCCTCTGTTGAAGTTGTTTGGTAAATGACCTTTGTTGGAAAGAGGTTTTGTCAGTTGTAATTCGGACTTCCCCCGAAGTTTACTACCATAGAACGTACTATTGTTTTGCGTATTGATATCGAAAATAGTTAATGCTGTTATTTATTATCGCTATAAGTAAATATTATCATCGTAATTTCAAAAGTATATTTTCGTAAAAAATCAGAAACATGAGTGAAAATTTTTAAAAAAAAAACACATTTTATACAAAAAGCGAGATATCATGCATTATACTACTATCGACATTGTTGGAGACTGCAAATCAGGCTGACAAATAATGTTCGCATTTGGCGGAAATGAGCTTTTAATTAAACCCTCAAACTGAAAAGGTCAATTATGTTTTTTTCCGAAAGCTCTAAGAAAGTTTCAAGATTGCTCAAACAAAACCTGAGAGCACAAAGTTCGAATTCTCACTTCTGTGTAGGTGCAATCAATATTTCTTTTCAGAATGTAAAATAGGCGGATTTTATCTTCAAAAGTAAAACTATTTTCTACTGATACAAATGACTGCCATTGGCCATTCAGCAGTTAGCATATCAATTACTTCATCAATTCAGCTCACTATTATGCAGTGAGTTTTACTCCATTGACAATAAATGTGCGAAAAGAGCGTCAAGAATTTTTAATGAGTACGTGTTTTTCCACACAAAGGTTGAGATATTCTGAAAAACAAGTGCAAGGTTCACTAATCACAAATAACTTTGTTTTTGAAAACATTTTTTTGTGCAGCCTGACAACCTCACATAGTTACTAGCTCAGTGAACTGGCAACTATGCCCTAGTACAGTGCAGCATGCAATGACATGCAAGTGGAGTAAAAGGCAGTGAGGCAGTTGTACTCAAGCAAAAGCAGCTAACGGATTGTCGTTATGGACTAAACTTTGTGGCCCTAGTGAAACTCCTTTGTGTGAATAAACAGACAAGCAATCATCGACCTGAGGAACTTTAAAGTAGTGCCATTCTTAAGGACAGACCTACCAAATCCGGCATCACTTAAATATAGTAACAAGGTGGACTTCGAGCACTTTGGTTCTTCACCTATCATTGTTATTACTAGCTTCGAAAGATATATAGCAAATGGAAGACTTTGTTGTTTTACGGTATGGGACTTCATCAGCCATAGAAGTTGGTAATTGAACTAGGTAGCTCAGAGAAAATACCGCTCTCATTGTATAGAGAAAGTTGTTTCTCTTGGATCCCAAGAACTCCATTAGCATTGTTTATAAGGACATAGGGCTTAATTATAGTTGCGTAACCAAATTAGTAGTAATATATGAGCAGATCTCCCTACCAAGTGTTTTTTTGTGGATCTGGTCTTGGGGTTATGCAATGAGTTACGACGTTGGGTGAATTCGCCGAGTTTATATTGTATTTCATTTGAGAGGTATTTGAGTGGCATTTGAGTGGCATTTAAGTGGCATTTGAGTTTTGATTATTTTTTTACTTGATTTGAACTCATATGGCAGCTAGATTTTGAATGTATGGCATTTAAGTTTTGATACTTTTTTCACATAATTTGAACTCATATGGTATCTTGAGAGAGAGGAGACAGAGAAGACAGAGAGGAGAGAGAAAGGAGAGAGGAGTTTTATCTACATTGAATAACTATATTGATCAAAAATGAAACATATATCTACATAGAGAGAGGGGAGATATATCTACATTGAATAAATATATTGATCAAAAATGAAACATTATATGATTATATACCTGATTACATAATAAGTAGGGAAAATCTTCCTATATAATATAGCTAGAGTCAGTTAATACTAAGTAACACAAAGCACTACAACTTGTAATGACAATCAATGCATTCATACATACATACATACATATGGTATCTTGAGAGAGAGAAAGAGAGAGAGGAGTGAGAGATCTTTTAGTTTTCTATACATTAATGTATATATGGTCAATTATGTACATATTTATGGGTATATTTATATCTACATAGAGAGAGAGGAGAGAGGAGATATATCTAAATTGAATAAATACATTGATTAAAAATGAATCATTGTATGATTATATACATTTATTACATAATAAGTAAGGAAAATCTCCCCATATAATATAGCTAGAGTCAGTAAATACTAAGTAATACAAAGCACTACAACTTGTAATAAAGACAAAGTAATTACAGTTAATGCATAGTTTGTTCCTTTACAATGATGTCTTTGATGTACTGATGTTATATCTTAGGAAGGAAGACTTCTGTTCTATGTGCTTTTAATTTCGTAATGAACTAAAATAAAAAAGTTATGTAATAGTATAGAATGATTAAGCAAAAATGTAAAATAATTACATGAATTTGAATTATAGTTCTAGTTACATTGGATAGTTTACATTATTAGTGTTAAATAGTTGTTTATTATTTCTCACCTTAATATAGAAAATCTTCTAGTAGTTGTAGTAGATGGTGATCCTTCAGTCACTGTTGTTGAAGTGGATGCTTTCTGTGTAAAAGTGGTGTTTCTTATATAGCTAGATTGTACTAGGTTGTACTAGGTAGGTACCGATTGACACTCATCATCTATGTATTCATCATCAGCATCCAGAAGTCTGATAACATTATGATTTTTCATGAGCCATTCCCAATCCTCCTGTATATTTATATCACTTCCCTCCTCCATCTCCATAATTCCTGCTAAAATAACAACATTATTTTTTTTAGAAGTAACAAAAGACTATATATATATATATATAGTTATATATAAATGTACTGGAAACACAAATTATTTATTTGAAAAATAAATAATTATTTAACACTAGTAAAAGACTCTAATTATTTATTTTTCAATTTTTATTAAAACTTACCTTTCACTGAAGATTCAGTAGCTCTGGTAGATGTTGGTCTTTAAAATGCTGGTCTTTGAGAGGATGGTTTCAGTCTGAAAAATTTGCTGCTTTTATAGTTCTCTGTTATCTGTGGAATGCTAATTATTTTTGTTGCGGTTAGTTGTTTTTCAGACATTAACTTTGTTAGGGATTCCAATTTTGGTTGGGAAATCCATAACAGCGCAATAGAGACAATAAGACACTATTGACGCAAAATAGGCAGTTCTGCACCTACCTCCCTTATTGCGTTGTTACGGAATTCCAAAACATTTTTTTGGAATCCCTAGATTGGCGATCGTTACATACTGTTTGATTGTCAGAAAAATTTGTACTTTGGTCGATCGTGTCTTATTGCGTTGTTACGGAATTCCAATACCTTTTTTGGATCCCTAGATTGGCGATCGTTACATACTGTTTGATTGTCAGAAAAAGTTGGACTTTGGTCGATAGTGCCTTATTGCGTTGTTACGAAATTCCAACAAATTTGGGAATTCCTAGTTTGACCGCTCGCGTCTTATTGCGTTGTTATGAACATCCCAATCTGATTTTTGGAATCCCTAGAATGGTCAATAGTGTCTTATTGTCTCTATTGCGCTGTTATGGATTTCCCAACCAAAATTGGAATCCCTAACAAAGTTAATGTCTGAAAAACAACTAACCACAACAAAAATAATTAGCATTCCACGGATAACAGAGAACTATAAAAGCAGCAACTTTTTCAGACTGAAACCATCCTCTCAAAGACCAGCATTTTAAAGACCAACATCTACCAGAGCTACTGAATCTTCAGTGAAGGGTAAGTTTTAATAAAAATTATGATCACAAAACAATAGTGATGAGCTCAACTGCTAGCACTGGAGATGGGAAATTTCCTTGAATCTATGGTGAAGTGCTTTCAAGACTTTACAGTTGACACTAAAGATAAAGTACCTAGGAGTGAATTCTAGTCGAGGGTTCATATTTTTATTAATAAGTAATTGAAATCGCTTGGACAAACAGACAGATTTGTCAATGACACAGCTTGCGTTCTTGCGAGCGAATAGCTTAGACACCGTGCGTATAAAAATTATCTTTTGGTCAGACCAAAATTTATGCGAGACGTTTTAGGCATTATTTCAGTCGACGTAATGTTACCAGTTCATTTTCACAAGTTTTTAATATTTATTTTAAAAATAAATAATTAGAGCTTTCTACTAGTGTTAAATGATTATTGATTATTTTTTACCTTATCACCACTTAGAGCCAGATGATTTAATTAACTAAAGACAAATAATTATTTTAGCGTTTCTTACCTTGATGCTCTCCTAGTAGCTGTAGTAGATGATGCTTCTCCGCTTGCTGTTGAAGAACTGGATGCTTTCTAAGTGAAAACAGTGGCTCTTAAATAGCTAAAGTTGCACTGATTAAACCCTATGAATCAGCATTTTTTCCAATGCTTTCGCGGGAATAAAAACTGTTTATTCCCGCGAAAGCAACGGTTTCCATTCGC
Source organism: Cryptosula pallasiana (assembly GCA_945261195.1). Lineage (NCBI taxonomy): Eukaryota > Metazoa > Bryozoa > Gymnolaemata > Cheilostomatida > Cryptosulidae > Cryptosula > Cryptosula pallasiana. Next base: position 41,943,812 of record OX183132.1, on the reverse strand, counting down.
GTGAAAATAAATTATTTATTCCCGCGAAAGCAACGGTTTCTATTCGCGTGAAAATAAATTATTTATTCCCGCGAAAGCAACGGTTTCTATTCGCGTGAAAATAAACTATTCATTCCCGCGAAAGCAACTGTTTCTATTCGTGTGAAAATAAATTATTTATTCCCGCAAAAGCAATGGTTTCTATTCGCGTGAGAATAAATTATTTATTCCCGCGAAAGCAACGGTTTCTATTCGCGTGAAAATAAACTATTTATTCCCGCGAAAGCAACAGTTTCTATTCGTGTGAAAATAAACTATTTATTCCCGCGAAAGCAACTGTTTCTATTTGCGTGAAAATAAATTATTTATTCCCGCGAAAGCAACGGTTTCTATTCGCATGAAAATAAACTATTTATTCCCGCGAAAGCAACTGTTTCTATTCGCGTGAAAATAAACTATTTATTCCCGCGAAAGCAACTGTTTCTATTCGCGTGAAAATAAATTATTTATTCCCGCGAAAGCAACTGTTTCTATTCGTGTGAAAAAAAATTATTTATTCCCGCGAAAGCAACTGTTTTTATTCCTGTGAAAATAAATTATTTATTCCCGCGAAAGCAACGGTTTCTATTCGCGTGAAAATAAACTATTTATTCCCGCGAAAGCAACTGTTTCTATTCGCGTGAAAATAAATTATTTATTCCCGCGAAAGCAACTGTTTCTATTCGCGTGAAAATAAACTATTTATTCCCGCGAAAGCAACTGTTTCTATTCGCGTGAAAATAAATTATTTATTCCCGCGAAAGCAACTGTTTCTATTCGCGTGAAAATAAATTATTTATTCCCCGCGAAAGCAACAGTTTCTATTCGCGTGAAAATAAACTATTTATTCCCGCGAAAGCATTGGAAAAAATGCTGATTCATAGGGTTTAATCAGTGCAACTTTAGCTATTTAAGAGCCACTGTTTTCACACAGAAAGCATCCAGTTCTTCAACAGCAAGCGGAGAACCATCATCTACCACAGCTACTAGGAGAACATCCAGCATCAAGGTAAGAAATGCTAAAATAATTATTTGTCTTTAGTTAATTAAATCATCTGGCTCTAAGTGGTGATAAGGTAAATTATTATCAATAAATATTTATCACTAGTAGAAAGCTCTAATTATTCATTTTTAAAATAGGTGTTTGTCCAAGCTCTAGTAAAGTAGCCGACTCTACTTATTTATTATTAACAAAATAATAATAATTATTCAATGCTAGTTGAACCTAGATATAAATTTATCTCTACTAGGTAGTTTTATACTCACACAAACTTTTTCTTCGCTACTCTATGTAGATAAAGCCAATGAAAATAAATGAATCAATTGTAACAATCAATTTTTTGTATTTTGTAGTTATGATGTCTACTTTGGACTCTTGTTTGAGATGAAATGCAGCAGTAGCAAAGACTATAAACATGTGGTCAAGATCTACCAACACCAACGATAGATGTAAAACAACATCACTTTCTCTCCTACTTATGTGACACAGCAAGAATTCCTTTCAAGATCCACCTACTTAGATGATGCCAAACCAATGAAGACTCAAACCACATCAATTTTCAAGACAGCACACTTCTCCAACACAGCAAGAATTCCTTTCAAGATCTACCACCTACTTAGATGATACCAAACCAATGAAGACTCAAACTACATAGATTTTGAAGACAGCATACTTCCCCAACACAGCAGGAATTCATTTCAAGATCTACCACCTACTTAGATGATACCAAACCAATGAAGACTCAAACTACGTGAATTTTGAAGACAGTCAACTTCTCCAACACAGCAAGAACTCCTTTCAAGATCTACCACCTACTTAGATGATACCAAGCTAATGAAGATGAAGACAGCACACTTCTCCAACACAGCAAGAATTTCTTTCAAGATCTACCACCTACTTAGATGATACCAAACCAATGAAGACTCAAACTACATCAATTTTGAAGACAGCGCACTTCTCCAACACAGCAAGAATTCATTTCAAGATCTACCACCTACTTAGATGATACCAAACCAATGAAGACTCAAACTACATGAATTTTGAAGACAGTCAACTTCTCCAACACAGCAAGAACTCCTTTCAAGATCTACCACCTTCTTAGATGATACCAAACCAATGAAGACTCAAACTACATGAATTTTGAAGACAGCATACTTTTCCAACACAGCAAAAATTTATTTCAAGATCTACCACCTACTTAAATGATACCAAACCAATGAAGACTCAAACTACATGAATTTTGAAGACAGTATACTTCTCCAACACAGCAAGAATTCCTTTCAAGATCTACGACTTAATTAGATGATACCAAATCAATGAAGACTCAAACTACATCAATTTTGAAGACAGCGCACTTCTCCAACACAGCAAGAATTCATTTCAAGATCTACCACCTACTTAGATGATACCAAACCAATGAAGACTCAAACTACATGAATTTTGAAGACAGTCGACTTCTCCAACACAGCAAGAACTCCTTTCAAGATCTACCACCTACTTAGATGATACCAAACCAATGAAGACTCAAACTACATGAATTTTGAAGACAGCATACTTCTCCAACACAGCAAAAATTCATTTCAAGATCTACCACCTACTTAAATGATACCAAACCAATGAAGACTCAAACTACATGAATTTTGAAGACAGTATACTTCTCCAACACAGCAAGAATTCCTTTCAAGATCTACGACTTAATTAGATGATACCAAATCAATGAAGACTCAAACTACATCGATTTTGAAGACAGCGCACTTCTCCAACACAGCAAGAATTCATTTCAAGATCTACCACCTACTTATATGATACCAAACCAATGAAGACTCAAACTACATGAATTTTGAAGACAGTCGACTTCTCCAACACAGCAAGAATTCCTTTCAAGATCTACGACTTACTTAGATGATACCAAATCAATGAAGACTCAAACTACATGGATTTTGAAGACAGCATACTTCTCCAACACAGAAAGAATTCCTTTCAAGCTCTACCACCTACTTAGATGATACCAAACCAATGAAGACTCAAACTACATTAAATTTGAAGACAGCATACTTCTCCAACACAGCAAAAATTCATTTCAAGATCTACCACCTACTTAAATGATACCAAACCAATGAAGACTCAAACTACATGAATTTTGAAGACAGTCTACTTCTCCAACACAGCAAGAATTCCTTTCAAGATCTACGACTTACTTAGATGATACCAAATCAATGAAGACTCAAACTACATGGATTCTGAAGACAGCACACTTCTCCAACACAGCAAGAATTTCTTTTAAGATCTTCTCCAACACAGCAAGAATTTCTTTCAAGATCTATCACCTACTTAGATGATACCAAACCAATGAAGACTCTAAAAATTACTTATGTTATATTTCGATGATGCTGAAAAAAACTGTCCAGAACAAGAGTTCAAAAAGCTAATCTATAACTCAAGGCAATCATATCACTATAGGTGAGTTTTACTAATTTTTACCATAAATTAAACAAAATGCTGAATATATACATTTTCTAGGTGAAAAAAGGACTTTTTTGATGTAATTAGTGTATTTTTTACAACAAAATGCTGAATATATACATTTTCATGGTAAAGAAAAGGACTTTTTGGGTGTAATTAACATAGTTTTTACAACAAAATGTTGAACATATACATTTTTTCAGTTAAAAAAAGCGCTTTTTTGGTGTAATTAGTGTATTTTTTTACAACATATTTATAAAGCAAGTATTTTTTGTTTTATTTTAGATAGATGAAAGAGAATCAAAAGCACTCGGTGAAAATAATGCTCAAGAAAGAACAAGTTGAACAATGTAACTTGGTGAGTTATTTCCCTTTTCTAATAATGTAAACTATCCAATGTAACTAGAACTATAATTCAAATTCATGTAATTATTTTACATTTTTGCTTAATCATTCTATACTAATACATAATTTTTTTATTTTAGTTCATTACGAAATTAAACCACATAGAACAGAAGTCTTCCTTCCTAAGATATAACATCACTACATCAAAGACAACATTGTAAAGGAACAAACTATGCATTAACTGTTATTACTTTGTATTTATTACAAGTTGTAGTGCTTTGTATTACGTAGTATTTACTGACTCTAGCTATATTATGTGGGGAGATTTTCCTTACTTATTATGTAATAAATGTATATAATCATATAATGATTCATTTTTACTCTCTATGTAGATATAAATATAGCCATAAATATGTACATAATTAACCATATATACATGAATGTATAGAAAACTAAAAAATCTCTCTCCTCTCTCTCTCTCCTCTCTCATCTCCCATCTCTCCTCTCTCCTCTCCCCTCTCTCTCAAGATACCATATGAGTTCGAGTTATGTAAAAAAGTTATTAAAACTTGAATGCCATACATTCAAAATCTATATGCCATATAAGTTCAAATTAAGTAAAAAAAGAATCAAAACTCAAATGCCACTTAAATGCCACTCAAATGCCACTCAAATGCCCCTCAAATAAAATACAATATAAACTCGGCGAATCCATCCAACGCCGTAACCCGTTGCATAACCCCCAAGATCTAATCCACAAAAAAACACTTGGTAGGGAGATCTGCTCATATATTACTACTCAAATTGCTTAAAAGTATTCCAATGAGGATTAGCGCTTTTCTTAACTGCAATGTGCATGACCAATGGTTGACAGAGAAAGATTTATATATACCTACTTGGAGTTTTGTTGCGCTAAAGCACTTTTCGACTGCTTACTTGAGCTTAGGTCATCTATATCCACTGTGTTGACCATGTCAAGTAATTAAATCTACATGTAAGTGTTTGTAAATCTCATCTGCAATAGACAAATATACTATGAGGTTGTGAGAAGCAATGAAACATGTTAACACACCATGAATAAGCGTTTGTCATGAATTATCAGTTCCTTTTGTACCAACTATTTTTAAAATGTCCAGCTTTGACATGAAGGATTTACTCTTCATAAACAAAACAATTAGTAAAAGACAAGTGAGATGTTTTTCAAGGCAAACTGCCATTTACTTTATTCCGGTGTAAATGAATTTTTGTGCTTTCATAAAACTTTGTGTCTTGAATACCTGTAGTAGTTTTAGTAGTACAGAAAAATAATTGGTAAACTCTCAACGGGTTGTAAATCTCACTGGTCTAGTGCAATTTATTTTCAAGTTTTTTCTCTATTTAAGTTAAACCCCTATGCCTCCCAATTGCAGCCTGAAAATATTTGGTTGAAATAATAAAAAAAATTGAATGAGCAAAAAACGATCAGCCATCTCGCCAAACAACATTGAATTCGGACACAAAAAAAGCATTATCATCAATATTTTACTCTACATACAACGAATATTTCAATTTTTTGAGAAACTGTGTGTTTGTTTGGATTAATAATGATTAAGTTTCTTCACTTCAATATACTTTATAGCTCTTAACTTGATTTCTGGACTTACATACACAAACAATAAAAGTCTGTGTGGCAAGTTTGTAGAATAAGTGAAGAAAACAATAATTGGTCTCTGTAAAGTCAGTTGAGTTGAGTACTAATTGAAGCATCCATCACTTGTAAACGTAATTTTAACTTAAAAGACTTGTTAAAGTTATTGAGAAATGCACAGAGAAGATGACTCAAAGTACTTCGTATTCAAGAAAAAAATGACATCGCTATAAGGGGATATGTTTAACAAATTGATTGTATCTTCCATAATAAATGACGGTATTTGGTGCGAAGCATTACATCTTCAAGTATATAAAACAGGTATATTGGCAATGAAAATACAGGACTAGCAAATCAACGTAATTTACTTTTCATTTTCATTCACTTCCAATGACTAGAATTAATAACCGCTCTTTGATTGAGAATTTTTTTTTCCTTTAATGACCCATTCTTTGCTAGCCCTTAAGTTCAAACGAAGTGGTAATTTTTTGGTCGCATTCATTGGTGACCGGTCTACTTTTATTGCATTATGCTTAAATACTCTTATTTCTGATAATCACTTTACTAGCAGATAATTTGATGCTTTGCTGTGTAAGCTTTTTTGGTACTTGAGAGCATAGTCGAAAAATATCTTTTGAAGAAAATTTTTTAACCATGAATGTAACAAGTACTCCATTAAACTATTTATTACTCTGAAGTTATTTCCGAAACGACTCACCTCTCTCTTTACAGGTAAAACATTCATCAATAACATTTAGGGCTTCTTGGTAGTAAAGTCTATGCAAATATGTTTCATTTCTAGGACTTCTGCAGTAGTTTCTTTCAAAAACATACTGGCGTTCGGGACCAACCTTGGAAAAAATAAACTGTTATGGAACTGCGTTTGCTTAGATAAGTGAGGTAGTTTAGTGCTGGAAGTAAATACCCCAAAAAAGTTTAAGAACTTTTTATAGGGAGGTAGGGTGTGATAGCTTTTGTCGCACACAAAAAAACATCGGAAAAATGGTTTTAGCAGTGATGATAGGAGTTTCACTGAAAATTCAAGCAAGAATGGTTTGGTGTAAACTGCGCCAGTTTGTAAGCTGAACAAAGAGCTTCTTCCCATAGCAAAAAATAACAAAAGCAGATAAAACTAAATAGCCTTGAATGATGCAATGATTCTTTTTGATATTTATCTATAGTGAACTTTGGTAAAAAGAAAAATTGCACCTAAGTTGACAGTTTTCCTGCTATTCAAAGTATATGACAGATGCTTGTCCTTATACTTATCAAAGAAGCCAGTTTTTTCCTAGTTTCTCTTGAAAATTTTTCTAATCAATGACAAAAAAAATTAATTCATTTAACGACTTAAAAAGTTAAAATTGTTTCTGCAACTCATCAGCAGTTACCACCATTAGCAATACACCCAGAGCTTGCATTTACTGAACTCTAAGGTCGTGATTTCAATTTTTGTTTTTAAATCATGTGCCTTCGAAACTGAGGGCTGTTGCGCCAGAGAATGATTTTGATTATATAAAAAAGCCATCTCAAATCTTTGATATAGAATGTACAGATGATGCTGCTGACCTATTAAACAATTTGCACTTTCGTGACAATGAGTTACTGCCGACTGTGCTGCTGGGCCTACTTCTTACTGCAGTTTAGGTCAAGTTTTTTGAAGTTTTTAAAGTTCTGTTGTTCGCTTATTACTGTGAAAGCATGTATATTACTGGCTTTGCTAAAGATTGAAAGTCAATACTGGGCCAGCGGATATCAATTCAAATTGGTTGCAGAATTTTGAACCTTTGTCTGTTGTTGCATACATGCATCACAATTTCAACATGTACTATGTTTCTACCTTTGTTGTCAATAGTTTTGCGTTGCTTAATTTGTTTTTTAAATTTTTCTAACAGCAATTTTAATGAAGTTTTAATGTGCGGCAGCAAACAAGCTTACACTCCAGTTATGAGGAAAAAGGGAGAGTTGAAGAACATGTCACAGAGACAGAATAGTTTATTTCAACCAATCACTAAAGTAATATTCCAGCATTTTGTATACTGTAAGGTCTGGTAAAGTCGTTCCCCATAACTTTGGGGTCTTTCTCAGTGGTGATGTTTCCACTCGTGTGTTCTTCATTCAAACAACATGCCAATATTACTGGTTAGTTGTTTTTATTTGCATCGTGGTTTGGATAATAATTGGATACTTAAGGTGAAACATAATCATTGCATTGTTTTTGGATCGTGTTTACTACAGTTCAGGTGATTGGAATTTTGGTAAAACTATGAAACCTCAGTGACCTAGATTCTAAATTAGCACAATTTAGCAAAACCAAATTTTTCAGCTAGTGCGTTTCAATTTGTGATAAAATTGAGCCTGCATGAACAGGTCATTTCTTATCTTTATGCAACCGTTTTTTTTATCTTATAAATGGTAGTAGTAATATATGAGCAGATCTCCCTACCAAGTGTTTTTTTGTGGATCTGGCCTTGGGGGTTATGCAATGAGTTACGACGTTGGATGAACTCGCCGAGTTTATATCGTATTTTATTTGAGGGGCATTTGAGTGGCATTTGAGTGGCATTTAAGTGGCATTTGAGTTTTGATTATTTTTTTACTTAATTTGAACTCATATGGCAGATAGATTTTGAATGTATGGCATTTAAGTTTTGATAATTTTTTTACATAATTCGAACTCATATGGCATCTTGAGAGAGAGGAGAGAGAAGAGAGAGAGAGGAGTTTTATCTACATTGAATAAATATATTGATCAAAAATGAAACATTATAAGATTATATACATTGATTACATAATAAGTAGGGAAAATCTTCCTATATAATATAGCTAGAGTCAGTAAATACTAAGTAATACAAAGCACTACAACTTGTAATGACAATCAATGCATACATACATACATACATACATATGGTATCTTGAGAGAAAGAGAGAGGAGAGAGATTTTTTAGTTTTCTATACATTCATGTATATATGGTTAATTATGTACATATTTATGGGTATATTTATATCTACATCGAGAGAGGAGAGAGGAGAGTGGGTATATTTATATCTACATAGAGAGAGGAGAGAGGAGATCTATCTACATTGAATAAATATATTGATCAAAAATGAATAATTGTATGATTATATACATTTATTACATAATAAGTAGGGAAAATCTTCCTATATAATATAGCTAGAGTCAGTAAATACGCATATGTCCATATTCATGTACATGTGCATAAATGGACATGAATAGGTACATGTCCATATTCATGTCCATATTCATGTCCATATTCATGTCCATATTCATGTCCATATTCATGTCCATATTCATGTCCATTTATGTACATGTCCATATTCATGTCCATTTATGTACATACCTATGTTCATATTTATGTACATGCGCATGTCCAAATTCATGTCCATATTAACATTTTATAGCTATGTACAGAGGAGAGAGAAGAGAGGAGAGAGAGATTTTTTAGTTTTTTATACAACCATGTATATAAGGATAATTATGTACATATTTATGGATATATTTATATCTAGATTGAATAATATACATTTATGACATAATAACTATATTAGTAGTAATATATGAGCAGATCTCCCTACCAAGTGTTTTTTTGTGGGGTCATAATCTGGGGTTATGCAATGGGTTACGGCGTTGAATGAATTCGCCGAGTTTATATTGTGTTTTATTTGAGGGGTACTTGAGTGGCATTTGAGTGGCATTTAAGTGGCATTCGAGTTTTGATTATTATTTTACTTAATTTGAACTTATATGGTATATACATTTTGAATGTATGACATTTAAGTTTTGATAATTTCTTTTCATAACTCGAGCTCATATAGCATCTTGAGAGAGAGGAGAGAGGAGATGTATCTACCTTGAATAAATTCATTGATTAAAAGTGAATCAATGTATGACTATATACATTTATTACATAATAAGTAGGGGCAAAATCTCCTCATATAATATAGCTAGATACATAATTCGAACTCATATATACATTGAATGCTATAAAATATATCGGATGATAAAGTTAAATATTCATCTATTCTTTATCAATATTTATAAGGATGATGAAAGATTTTTTGTATTTTATATACATATATATATATAGTTATAGTAACTGTGGTAAAAGAAGTCTATTATGAAGGTTTTTATTTAAGCCCAAGTAGGCTCGATAGATACTCCATCAGAACACACTCGTCTTTTAGCATAAAAATATGTGAGACCTCGTTTTATTTGGTTGTATGTCAACATTTTTTGATCCTTTACTACAAATCCTCAATTTTTACCCATAAACGACTTTTTTGTGTTCAATACATTTAGATAACTGTCTTTGTTCAATTGATTAATTCGTTTGTTCAAACCTTTTGAGCTAAACTTGTTTCCTTTTTCTCCCCAGCAGTAATAGGATTTAGAGTTAAGTGCAACAATTCCATCTCCGGTAAATTCCTCTTTAAACAGCCCAGGTGTTCTTTTTCCGTGTTTTAGTACTTTTTCACAACAGTCTTGCATGCTCCATTCTAAACCCATTGTTTTGGTTCTTAAAAACTCATCCCTATGTTTGTCACAGTATGGGCGTGGAAACCAATCACCATATTCATTGTAAAACTCTTTTTTCATACTTGGTTTTACCAGTGTTTCTAATGTTCCGCTCAACGCCATGTATGCGCTATCTGTATCCATTTCAACATATTGGAAATCACTTCTTTCAATATATCTATAAATAAAAAGTTTGTTTCGATTTCAATTATTTGGAAGTTTTACTTACTTACACATAATAATGGTAGGGAATTAGGTTTTACTTACTTATCCATAAAGTCGTAGTAAAACTGTAGCATTCTCAGATTAGCATACTGTAGCACGGAGAAACCCAAGTGTACTGGAACATTCATAGTTAGCTGAAATGATGGTGATACTGATTAGCAAAGTAAACTTGTGGAATATAAATTTTGAATTGCAAAATAATTGTTTTAAAACTTACTAGCTGTTTACAGGTTACGATTTCATAAAAATCATCTGCTATCTCTTCCATGGCGATAAATTTGTTTCCTCTGATACGAAATGAAGCTTTTCTGGCACCTTCGATGAACTTGATGGTGGTATGTTTTTCTTTATCAGTGATTGTTTTTCCATAAGCAGCATTTCCTACCAACTTGCTAGTAGTAGCGAGTAATTCTTGACTAGGGTCTGCATCTCCCATTCTCCTAGCGTCTGAAACCGATGTTCCAAAAGCTTCAAAAGCTTTTCTAGGAATATATTCTATTAGCTTCAAACTTTGGTGACTTTCAATCCTTGTTTCAAGTACCATTTCAACAAAGGACTCATTAGCAATATCTTATCTCCGTACATACTTCCAACTAATGAGCGTTGAGGAGTCTTTAAAAACCCTTCGGCTTCAGCAAAGACTTTCATTTCATCGCTCAAGTGTTCTCTGGTTAACATCGTATTTTTAAAAATCGGAGGCATCTCGGAGAACTTTTCTTCCTCTTCCTCAGGAACTTCGATGTCACATTCAACAAATCCGAAGAATTCTTCTGATTGAACTCTCTCCAACACTTCTTCTTGATTCAGCTTTTTTTCAAGTATTTTAGGGTAGAAAGAATTGTAAAACGTGTTGACAAATTTTTGTAAATTTGTATGAGTTTTTACACGCTTCATCCAGTCACACTCCCAAATCGAGATTACAGTGTAACCTAATGCTCGAAGATATTCTTCATTTTCCATCGTAGTTTTAAACAGATTTGCTTTTGATTTTCTTCCACTAGCTTGAAGCTCTTGCTCTTTAGCGTTGTTATAAGAGCAGTCGTGTCCATGCCAAAAACATCCGTGGAATTGAAAGACATGACGATTTTCAACACAGAAACCATCAACTGGTAATCCTCGCTGTCCGAGAGTAACTTCTCCTCCATTGAGCTGATGTCTGATATTGATTTTTTTTGAGAACATTTGGAACTGTAACCAGCTATGAGCTATCTTGCTAAATTTTACTGGTTCAGCGACAAAGGAGTTTTCGATTTTTCTTCTTCGAGGATAGCCAGTAGGCATTGATTGCATCATACACCATAAATAGAGCGCATTTGCATCAACTCCATAGATTCTATCACAAATCTTTGCTTCTTTTCCCAACCAATGTTCTCTAATTTTAGTTATACCTTTTTCGTGATATCTATGCATCACTAGACTTGGCCCACCAACTATATTTTTCTTTATTAGAGGATAAAGTTCTGCATTGCAGTTGTCAAGCAGACAAATTGGGAGAGTCTGACGAAACGAGTTACCAAGTTCATCAAAATTCAAGTATGTAGAGAGGTATGGAGGGGGTGGTTGAGGTGCTTTGTTAAACATCCATCGAATCGCTAATCCTGGTAAAAATATACCATCTTTTAACATATCAATCCCATGCTCTCTGCAGATCGATCTTTGTCTTTCCAACGCTTGAACAAATGGTTTTACATCCAAGTTGTTGTACCATTTTAAAAAATCCCTCATTGTCTTCATGTCGTTATTTTTCCATGCTTCTTGACAAATTATGTACTCTTCTTCACTGATATTCTTTTGTTTTAAAGAACTGTAAAAAGCTTCTCTTGGAGGTAGATGTTCTTGATTAAGTTGTTCCAAGTCTTTCATCCATTCATAAGGAAAAAATCCTTTTCCGGCTTCACATTTGTATGCTTTGAGATACATTTCATAGCTATATCCAGGAGCGATGAAGTTTGTACAATCTAAAAACAAAAAAGATCCTATTCCGATAACAGGCATCTTGGTTCCTTTTTTTATAACAAAATCAAAATCTGTGTCGGAGACATCTTTCAATTTTTGAAGCAGTTTTCCTTTCATCACATTGACATCATAAGTCTGTGAATTGAAACCTAGAATAGGGAGTTTTTTCATATAGCTGTACAAATCATCCAGAACTTTTTCAGCTCCTGTTCTACGTCTGAAACGATTTTTTTCAAAATCACTACGAAACTTTTCTTCAGCTTCTTCCAGTCGTTGTAATTCACCTTCTATCTGTTTTATGATTCGCGAAAACTGTTTTTCCAATCGGCTATATGATTCTTCACTAATATCATCCAAGTATTCAATGAACTTTCCAACGCATTCATCATCATCCCCATTATTGACAATACAACGCGGGTTGTTGAAGCCTTGTACGTTTGAACAAATTGAAATACTTAAAAGTTTATGCTCATTCGTGTAAATGGTTGTGTCTGTATCTCGATCTTTTTCGCAATTAGGTAACAAACACTCCATGTCAAATGTTGCAAAAAATGGATAGTATCTCAAGGAATCATCTGACCCGATATCTATCCCGAATTGAACCTTCAGTTTGTCGAATATTTTAGCAGTAGGACTGTATTGCCCTCCAGAAAACTGCATAGTTGTTGCCTCCGAGATTGAACATCTGTGTCTTTTCAGATTCCCCAATCTATCATAACAAGTAGAACAGGTTGGACATCTGTAGGCTTTGACATATCCTTCCAAGTTTGTAATAAGACTGAAGTGATTGATATAAAGATCCAAATATAGATTCTCCTTATAACTGGAGTTTGAATTCCAAATAACTGTTGAAGTCATATCATCATTTAAAGAAAACACTGTTATCTTCAGTTGAAATGCTCGCTCCAAAAGCAATAAATCAGCTTCTGTCACTCCTTTCCCATCACACCTTTTACCACTATCACCATAGATGAAACTATGATATTGTTGTTGGTACTCCTTCACCTCCTTAATTATCGGATCTTTTGCAATTCCACCGTTTTTTTGTAGTTCTTTGTGTAATGCTAGACATCTAAAAAAACAAAGATTGTCGGTAATTCGTTTTCCTTTTGTGTTTTTTAACATGGTTCGTATGTGTCTGTTGTTAAGGAGGTGAGAGGGTAAATGCTCTGGTGGTGATCCAACTTTTCCCATTCCGAGTAGTTTGTAGAAATAAAACGAAATGTTTGTGATTAACATCAATCTCCAAGTCGTATTTGGTCTCCGTCTCAAGCTATTTGTACGATGATCAGTCTCCATAACATCAACAAAGAAGTCATCAAGATCTCCTTCAGTTTCAATCAGTTTAGCTTTTGGATATACGGTAGCATTGTTTGATGATGAGTGAAAGTATCGGAGTTCACCATCATTTTTATTTTCTAGTATACAACCTACGCTACAGTTGACTTTTGCTCTCGAGCTCAATTGTCTCCAAACTTTTTTTAGCAATTCTAACACTCTTGAATCATGATAGTCATTTTGGTAGGTATCAGCTTGGTCTCTTGGAATCCCATCCCAAAGTCTTACATTTAAAAGTTCTATGACTTTTCCAGCTCTATGTTTCGTTTTCATAGCTCCCCAATATCTAGCTATCAAATCATCCCATTCTTCATCTTGAAAAGTTGGAGCTGTGCTATCATCAACAATACCTAGGGTTGATGCTCGGGTAGGTCTTTCAAAATTTAAATCTTCCATTTCTTCTTCTTCTTGTTCTTCCTCTTGTGCTTCTTCCTCTTCTTCTTCTTCTTCTTCTTCATTTTCTATCATTGGATCATTCTCATTTTCTTCAACTATCTCCTCCACAACTGGCTCTATATCTTGAGCTATTATGCTTGTCTTTGGTGATGAAGGCTCAGCACCAAATCCTATTTGATTGATTGTTTCATCGGGTAAACGAAAACAAATGAGATTTTCTTCCAACCATTTCCAATTAGCGGAAATTTCAGGGTTTTTTTCTTCTACATTCTCCTCCCGATAATTTAAACTTTGTCTACAATAGAAATGTTAACGCATAATAGTTGTTCTATAAAACATTCACATACATTTTATATAAAATGTAACAGAAGAAAAAAATGACTTAAACACCATTATCAATTAATTTTTAAAATGGAATTAGGAAAAAAGACTCAAACATTATTATTAGTTAAGTTTTTAAAAACTTACTGTGTACTATGACATGAATTCCCAACTCCCTCTTTTACATTAATTCTCTGATATTCTGAGTCCTGTCTACAATAAAAAGATAACGCATTATTTTTGCTGATTCATGAGATGAGTATAAAAAAAACAGCAAAAAAATTACTCTACTATTGTTATTAATTTATGATTTTAAAAACTTACTGCTTATCAAAGGCTATTGTATTTTCAGTAGTTGCTGAAACTTGAAAAGTCGAAGGTTTGTCTTGAAAAGCATTTTCAAGTTCCATCTCCATTTCATTTTCATATTCAGCATTGCATTCATCATTCATGTATTCATTATCAGCGTTTGAAAAACTGATATCATTTTGATTTTCCATGAGCCATTCCCATTCCTTATGTATGTCTACATCAGTATCATCCTCTTCTGTTTCCATAGCACTATAATAACAATAAAATCATTACTTTTTAATAGAAGTGACAATAGCACATAAAAAGGTAAGTTAAATGTCTCAGCTAATAAATTTTACCTTGTGAATAAAACTCCTAGTAGTCAGTTGGTATATTATATAGTAGATGTTGAGGCTTCAGTTACTGTTGTTAGAACGAGTGATTTATTATGTGAAAGCATTACTTTTTAAGTAGACAAAAACTTAAGTGAGATAATTAAGACAGATAATTAAGTCTTAGCTTCAATAAAAATTTTCAAATTCACACAGAAAAACTTTTAATAGTCAGTGGATGTAGTAGTAGATGTTGCTCCACCGATCACTGTTGTAGAACTGGATGCTTTCTGTGTGAAAACGGTGGCTCTTAAATAGGTAAAGTTGCACTGGTTGAACTCTATGAATACCAACCTTCTTTATAATATAACTATGAATCAGAATTTTGTCCACGCGAAAACCAATGCTTTCGCGGGAATAAACAATTTATTTTCACGCGAATGGAAACCGTTGCTTTCGCGGGAATAAATAAATTATTTTCACGCGAATAGAAACTGTTGCTTTCGCGGGAATACAAATTTTATTTTCACGGGGATACAAACCAATGCTTTCGCGGGAATAAATACTTTATTTTCACGCGAATGGAAACTGTTGCTTTCGCGGGAATAAACAATTTATTTTCACGCGGATACAAACCAATGCTTTCGCGGGAATAAATACTTTATTTTCACGCGAATGGAAACAGTTGTTTTCGCGGGAATAAATAATTTATTTTCACGCGAATAGAAACTGTTGCTTTCGCGGGAATACACATTTTATTTTCACGCGGATACAAACCAATGTTTTCGCGGGAATAAAGACTTTATTTTCACGCGAATGGAAAGAGTTGTTTTCGCGGGAATAAATAATTTATTTTCACGCGAATAGAAACGGTTGCTTTCGCGGGAATACACATTTTATTTTCACGCGGATACAAACCAATGTTTTCGCGGGAATAAAGACTTTATTTTCACGCGAATGGAAACAGTTGTTTTCGCGGGAATAAATAATTTATTTTCACGCGAATAGAAACTGTTGCTTTCGCGGGAATACAAATTTTATTTTCACGCGGATACAAACCAATGCTTTCGCGGGAGTAAATACTTTATTTTCACGCGAATGGAAACCGTTGTTTTCGCGGGAAAAAATAATTTATTTTCACCCGAATAGAAACTGTTGCTTTCGCGGGAATACAAATTTTATTTTCACGCGGATACAAACCAATGCTTTCGCGGGAATAAATACTTTATTTTCACGCGAATGGAAACCGTTGTTTTCGCGGGAATAAATATTTTCACGCAAAAGCATCGGTTTGTATCCGCGTGAAAATAAAATTTGTATTCCCGCGAAACCGATAGTTTCTATTCGAGTGAAAATAAATTATTTATTCCCGCAAAAACAACGGTTTCCATTCGCGTGAAAATAAAGTATTTATTCCCGCGAAAGCATTGGTTTGTATCCGCGTGAAAATAAAATTTGTATTCCCGCGAAAGCAACAGTTTCTATTCGCGTGAAAATAAATTATTTATTCCCGCGAAAACAACTGTTTCTATTCGCGTGAAAATAAAGTCTTTATTCCCGCGAAAGCATTGGTTTGTATCCGCGTGGAAATAAAATTTGTATTCCCGCGAAAGCAACAGTTTCTATTTGCGTGAAAATAAATTATTTATTCCCGCGAAAACATTGGTTTTCGCGTGGACAAAATTCTGATTCATAGTTATATTATAAAGAAGCTTGGTATTCATAGAGTTCAACCAGTGCAACTTTAGCTATTTAAGAGCCACTGTTTTCACACAGAAAGCATCCAGTTCTACAACAGTGATCAGAGGAGCAACATCTACTACACTTTCCATTGCAACTACTAGAAAATTTCTCTTTATAAAAGGTAAAATTTAAAAAACTTATTATTCCCTACCTAACAAAGATCAAAATTAGTTTAGCTATAATGTAAAGTATGAAATAAATAATCTTGTAGTTCCACATGAAAAACTGAATTATATGTTATTTCTTTCTTTTTTAGAACACTATGGAGGATTTTTCTGCTTCTTACACGGATTTAAAGCCAATCGAAAACAAACAAAAAACGTTCAAAACACCCAAAAGAAAAAACTCTAACTCTGTCACAAAAGAAGCAGCGATAAAGAGACGAGCTCTTCCAAAACTGGTTTTACCCACAACATCAAACAATATGGAACAAAAAGAATTGCTCACTGATGCTGACAGAGCTCTCAAGATGGCCAAATCTCTCCAAAAATGGAAGGCATGTGATTTGAAAAAGATTGGAGGGTTTCTTACACTAGCATCACTTCCTGTTCCATCAGTTTTGCAAATCGTTTCTATTGAACAGAGTACTGGTGCATACGGAAACTACTACATTCTCACTTATCTTGATAATTCAACTGGAGCGAATTTTCAGAAAGTTGTTTGTCCAAGTAGAGTAGTTGAAAGCTTCAATGTTGATAACTACCCATTACCTTTCAACATTTTGTACTTGGGTGAGATGGAAAACTCAAAAAAACCAGGGACTACTTACTACAATGTCAAACGTATCAGTACAAAACGATTAACCACAATGGAAGCTACTGCTGAAGCTGAAAAACTGAGAAAAATGAGTGAAGAAGAACTCAAACTCGCTTACGACATCGAGTATCTCAGTAATTTCAAAGATTGTTCCATTTTTGCTTACATCGAAGTTGTAGAAAGATTCATTCCTTTCCGATTCAATGGAGAAGAATCCATTGTAAATTGCATTCGCTATGTCACTGAAAAGAATGGAAAAAGAGAGACGAGAACGCTTTTACTACCAATCAGATACAACGAGGAAGCTAAAAGATGTGCACCTGGTGTGATGATTTACAAAGGAAAAAAACAGAGTAAGAATGGAAATCCTATTCCATACCACAATGTTGTCTTCATTTCTTCAACCAACGCTAGTGATTGGGAGCAATATTGCGCACAAACAAGTTCCAATGAGGTGCTAACAAAAACGAATAATGAGGATGAAGTTCTTAAGGAATTCCTAGAAAACGAATTACAAGATTTTGATGAACCACTTGGTGTTGATGGTATGTAAACTCAATATCAAATGCTGACAACAGGTAGTCTCAAGCGGATAATGAGTGAATAAAAAAAAGCCTGTGTATTCATTGACATTACAAGTTGTACTGTTTTGTATTACTTACTATTTACCGACTCTAACTATATTATATGGAAAGATTTTCCCTACTTATTATACAATAAGTCTATATGATCATATAATAATTCATAGAAAAGTCTAAAGGTTCTCAGGTGATTAACTCACCAAAAGTTCCGGTTTTGCAAAACATTTGAAGATCTTCCTATTTTCCCTACTTATTATACAATAAATGTATATAATCATATATTGATTCATAGAAAAGTCTAAAGGTTCTCAAGTGATTGACTCACCAAATGTTCCGGTTTGCAAAACATTTGAAGATCTTCCTATCCCAAGCATTATACGAGTGACTGGTGTGATACATCCATCAAGTAAGGAGAAGTGTAGATATTCTCAAGTTTGCTACCATGATCTTTCAGATATAAATGAACTCGAACCCAAAATACTTTTTTGTCCGGTTGAAATAGCTAAAAACTTCAGCTGTGATGATTACCCCCCTCCGTTTAACGTTGTATATTTGGGTAGAAAGGGAAAACCGAAAACTAAAAGTGTTCTTTGGTATGATGTCAGACGTGTTACCACACCTCATTTGAGGATTTTTTAAGATGCGACGTAAAGGAAAAGACTTTGCATTGATTATCATTACAAGACCTGGTGCTTTGTATTTCTTAGTCTTTACTGGCTCTAGCTATATTATATGGGAAGATTTACCCCTGCTTATTATGTAATAAATGTATATAATTATGTAAAAAATTATCAAAACTTGAATGTCATACATTCAAAATCTATATACCATATAAGTTCAAATTAAGTAAAAAAATAATCAAAACTCAAATGCCACTCAAATGCCACTCAAGTACCCCTCAAATAAAATACAATATAAACTCGGCTTCAAATTAAGTAAAAAAATAATCAAAACTCAAATGCCACTTAAATGCCACTCGAATGCCACTCAAATGAAATACAATATAAACTCGGCGAATTCACCCAACGTCGTAACTCATTGCATAACCCCCAAGATCAAATCCACAAAAAAACACTTGGTAGGGAGATCTGCTCATATATTACTACTTATATTGAATGCTATAAAATATGTTGGAAAATCACCAAATTAGTCCTCTAGATGGTTAAAATTTACAGTATTTGGGAAATAACTGCAAGAGAGGAGAGAGGAGTATTTGGTAGAGGAGAGAGGAGAGAGGAGGCTTCAAAAAGAGCTACAAATAACTAATCAGTACACAACTCAGTTTATTAGGTAGTAGCGTTTCAAGGAGGTACAAACACTGATTGCTGACAAACAACAAATTTTAATGCAGATTGGGAGAGGTAGCTTTTTTAGACCCTATAATCATCCTGATTGCACAGGTTTTAATATCAATACAAAATGGTACTTCCTGAATATGGTGAACGTTATTTTGCTATATCAGAAGAGGAGTATCATAGTTTGATGGAAAAGATCAGTGGGGCTAAATCAACCGACCAAGACAAGTTTGCGTCATCATTGTATGACAACCCGACAAAAGACAAAATGGTGAGAAATATCGAGAAAATCCAAAACATTTTGGTTGAAACGAATGAAATAGTAATGGGAATCAAAAACGAGTTGCTTGAGCGCAAAAAGACAAATGAAAATGTTCAAAGCACAAAAACCTATCGGAGTGATGTTTGAAAGATTAGGGGAGAGTACAAGCAACCAAAGAGCTGGAGCTCTGCTAAAACACCAAAGCTCTCACCATCATCGTTTGATAGAAACACAATTGACGATGATAGCAATAGAGATTCGGAGAGAATGATGCAACAATTAGAAGAGTTTAAAAAGAAAGTATCCGACATGACAGCTAGTAAAGACAATCAAGCGTTAGGTGTAAAAATATTGTATCAATTGAGAGATTCTGGAAAATACGATCTGGATACTGACAGGATAAAACTCAAGGGAAGATGGCTTAGCGCTAAGCTATCAAAGAATTTGTTGCAAGATGTACTAACTGATAAAGACTCAATAAGATCAACAAAAGATAACTACAGTAGATTTAAAAGTCTGCTCATCACTCAAGGAATCACAACTGTCCGGAGATCCTCATGAAAAACTTATTTTAGCTAACTAGTTGTTAATTCAAACATCTTAGCAACAACTTATTAGCTCAAACATGACTTTGTTATACTATTTTTTTTGGTTAATGTCATTGTTGAAAAGTCTATGTTTATTGCTAATGCTTGCTAATACATTACTGCTTAATCCTTTATCCAACACCTACAATAATTCTTAGTAATAGTAGTGTAATGAGACTGAGTAATAATCTACACACACCTTGTTCACTCTGTATGCTGTAGTACATGTTATTCCTTTAGTTATCTGCAATTACTTCAATTGGATCTGATCCAGATGTTTTATAGTCTTTACTGCTGCTGCGTTTTGTCTCAAACAAGAGTCCAAAGTAGGCATCGTGTCTACAAAATACAAAAATTGCCATCTTAACTATCCAATCTAAAAAGACAAAAAATAAGAAATATTTTCAAAAATGTGAGCTATTTATTATTATTTAATCATAATACAAAGAAGATAACATTTTTATCAATATCCAAAGACAGGGTTTGTAACACAAACGGACTTGGTTGTAGGAGGCTATTTTCTCCATAGTGCAAGTAGGTAAGTTTTTCAACTAGTGGTAAATAAATATTTATCATTCTTTTATTATTTAGATCACAAGACTTGAACAAAATTCAATAAAGTAACAATGAAAACCAAATGAAATCACAATAATATTAACAATAGTAATAATAATAAGAATAATAATCATTATCAGTAAAAATTATTTTTCATATTAAATACAATGAATAATAACTGTTATATGTTGATAATAAAGTAAAACAATACAATAATGAAAGTTGTAATCATTTTTTGGCTGTAAAGTTCTAAATCAACCTGTCGTTCAAGATGTCATTTAAGGCTAACCTAATTTTTCTCTCGGACCTACGACAATTCTGTCAATCAATGCCAAAAGACTGCGATCTTGAGCGCAAACAGGATAGGTTCTATGAGCATAAAATTATCTAGGAGAGATACTTCTATGGTCAAGAGAACGACTCCATATCGTAATATGAGGATAACTCCATAGTGCAACTAGTTGAGTTCTTCAACTAGTGTTAAATAGTTATTTATTATTCCTTACCTTAATACAGAAAGTCTCCTAGTAGTTGTAGTAGATGTTGATCCTTCAGTCACTGTTGTTGAAGTGGATGCTTTCCGTGTAAAAGCGGTGCTTCTTACATAGCTAGGTTGTACTAGGTACCGATTGACACGAGTTGATTCCAATGAAAAGCCTTTATAATATATAAGCAGGTCTTGTCGCGGAAAACTCACGCGAAAACCGAAACTGAAAAAAAAGTTCTTCGCGGGAGTTTTCCTTCTTATAAGTCATAAAGGTTTTACGCGGAAAACTCACGCGAAAACCGAAACTGAAAAAAAAATTCTTCGTGGGAGTTTTCCTTCTTATAAGTCATAAAGGTTTTACGCGGAAAACTCACGCGAAAAGTTGAACAGTAAAAAAATTCTCTTCGCGGGAGTTTTCCTTCTATATACTATAAAGGCTATACACGGAAAACTCACGCGAAAACGGGAAATACAAAACAATTCTTTCGCGGGAGTTTTCCTTCTTTTATGTTATAAAGGCTTTATGCAGAAAACTCACGGAATTTTTTTTACCGTTAGTTTTCCGCGCAAGGCCTTTATAGTACATAGAAGGAAAACTCCCGCGAAGAAGTTTTTTTTATTTTTCCGTTTTCGCGTGAGTTTTTTGCATAAAGCTGTCATAACGCATAAGAAGGAAAACTCCCGCGAAGAAGTTTTTATATAGTTTTGGTTTTCGCGTGAGTTTTTTGCATAAAGCCTTTATAACATATAAGACGGAAAACTCCCGCGAAGAATGTTTTTTTTTTAGTTTTCGCGTGAGTTTTCTACGTAAAGACCTTATATATTATAAAGGCTTTTCATTGGAATCAGCTCGTGTCAATCGGTACCTAGTACAACCTAGCTATATAAGAAGCATCGCTTTTACACAGAAAGCATCCACTCCAACAACAGTGACTGAAGTATCAACATCTACTACAACTACTAGGAGACTTTCTGTATTAAGGTAAGTGATTAAAACTATTATTTAACACTAGTTGAAGAACTCAACTAGTTGCACTGTGGAGTTATCCTCCTATTACGATATGGAGTCGTTCTCTTGACCAAGTTATGATAATTTTGTACTCGCTCTAAAGGTAAAGGTTTCCGGTCCGTTTTTGGTCAGACCAAAATTTATGCGAGACGTTTTGGGCATTATTTCAGTCGACGTAATGTTACCAGCTCATTTTCACAAGTTCTTAATATTTATTTTAAAAATAAATAATTAGAGCTTTCTACTAGTGTTAAATGATTATTGATTATTTTTTACCTTATCACCACTTAGAGCCAGATGATTTAATTAACTAAAGACAAATAATTATTTTAGCGTTTCTTACCTTGATGCTCTCCTAGTAGCTGTAGTAGATGATGCTTCTCCGCTTGCTGTTGAAGAACTGGATGCTTTCTAAGTGAAAACAGTGGCTCTTAAATAGCTAAAGTTGCACTGAGTAAACCCTATGAATCAGCATTTTTTCCAATGCTTTCGCGGGAATAAAAACTGTTTATTCCCGCGAAAGCAACGGTTTCCATTCGCGTGAAAATAAATTCTTTATTCCCGCAAAAGCAACGGTTTCTATTCGCGTGAAAATAAACTATTTATTCCCGCAAAAGCAACAGTTTCTATTCGCGTGAAAATAAACTATTTATTCCCGCGAAAGCAACTGCTTCTATTCGTGTGAAAATAAATTATTTATTCCCGCGAAAGCAACGGTTTCTATTCGCATGAAAATAAACTATTTACTCCCGCGAAAGCAACAGTTTCTATTCGTGTGAAAATAAACTATTTGTTCCCGCGAAAGCAACTGTTTCTATTCGCGTGAAAAAAAATTATTTATTCCCGCGAAAGCAACGGTTTCTATTCGCGTGAAAATAAACTATTTATTCCCGCGAAAGCAACTGTTTCTATTCGCGTGAAAATAAGTTATTTATTCCCGCGAAAGCAATGGTTTCTATTTGCGTGAAAATAAACTATTTATTCCCGCGAAAGCATTGGACAAAAATGCTGATTCATAGGGTTTAATCAGTGCAACTTTAGCTATTTAAGAGCCAATGTTTTCACACAGAAAGCATCCAGTTATTATTTGAAGACAGCATACTTCCCCAACACAGCAAAAATTTATTTCAAGATCTACCACCTGCTTTGATGATACCAAGCTAATGAAGATGAAGACAGCACACTTCTCCAACACAGCAAGAATTTCTTTCAAGATCTACCACCTACTTAGATGATACCAAATCAATGAAGACTCAAACTACATCAATTTTGAAGACAGCACACTTCTCCAACACAGCAAGAATTCATTTCAAGATCTACCACCTACTTAGATGATACCAAACCAATGAAGACTCAAACTACATGAATTTTGAAGACAGTCGACTTCTCCAACACAGCAAGAACTCCTTTCAAGATCTACCACCTACTTAGATGATACCAAACCAATGAAGACTCAAACTACATGAATTTTGAAGACAGCATACTTCTCCAACACAGCAAAAATTCATTTCAAGATCTACCACCTACTTAAATGATACCAAACCAATGAAGACTCAAACTACATGAATTTTGAAGACAGCATACTTCTCCAACACAGCAAGAATTCCTTTCAAGATCTACGACCTAATTAGATGATACCAAATCAATGAAGACTCAAACTACATCGATTTTGAAGACAGCGCACTTCTCCAACACAGCAAGAATTCATTTCAAGATCTACCACCTACTTAGATGATACCAAACCAATGAAGACTCAAACTACATCAATTTTCAAGACAGCACACTTCTCCAACACAGCAAGAATTCCTTTCAAGATCTACCACCTACTTAGATGATACCAAACCAATGAAGACTCAAACTACATAGATTTTGAAGACAGCATACTTCCCCAACACAGCAAAAATTCATTTCAAGATCTACCACCTACCTAGATGATACCAAGCTAATGAAGATGAAGACAGCACACTTCTCCAACATAACAAGAATTTCTTTCAAGATCTACCACCTACTTAGGTGATACCAAACCAATGAAGACTCAAACTACATCAATTTTGAAGACAGCACACTTCTCCAACACAGCAAGAATTCATTTCAAGATCTACCACCTACTTAGATGATACCAAACCAATGAAGACTCAAACTACATGAATTTTGAAGACAGTCGACTTCTCCAACACAGCAAGAACTCCTTTCAAGATCTACCACCTACTTAGATGATACCAAACCAATGAAGACTCAAACTACATGAATTTTGAAGACAGCATACTTCTCCAACACAGCAAAAATTCATTTCAAGATCTACCACCGACTTAAATGATACCAAACCAATGAAGACTCAAACTACATGAATTTTGAAGACAGCATACTTCTCCAACACAGCAAGAATTCCTTTCAAGATCTACGACTTAATTAGATGATACCAAATCAATGAAGACTCAAACTACATCGATTTTGAAGACAGCGCACTTCTCCAACACAGCAAGAATTCATTTCAAGATCTACCACCTACTTAGATGATACCAAACCAATGAAGACTCAAACTACATCAATTTTGAAGACAGCACACTTCTCCAACACAGCAAGAATTCATTTCAAGATCTACCACCTACTTAGATGATACCAAGCTAATGAAGATGAAGACAGCACACTTCTCCAACACAGCAAGAATTTCTTTCAAGATCTACCACCTACTTAGATGATACCAAACCAATGAAGACTCAAACTACATCAATTTTGAAGACAGCACACTTCTCCAACACAGCAAGAATTCATTTCAAGATCTACCACCTACTTAGATGATACCAAACCAATGAAGACTCAAACTACATGAATTTTGAAGACAGTCGACTTCTCCAACACAGCAAGAACTCCTTTCAAGATCTACCATCTACTTAGATGATACCAAACCAATGAAGGCTCAAACTACATGAATTTTGAAGACAGCATACTTCTCCAACACAGCAAAAATTCATTTCAAGATCTACCACCTACTTAAATGATACCAAACCAATGAAGACTCAAAGTACATGGATTTTGAAGACAGCATACTTCTCCAACACAGCAAGAATTCCTTTCAAGATCTACGACTTAATTAGATGATACCAAATCAATGAAGACTCAAACTACATCGATTTTGAACCAAACCAATGAAGACTCAAACTACATGGATTTTGAAGACAGCATACTTCTCCAACACAGCAAGAATTCATTTCAAAATCTACCACCTACTTAGATGATTCCAAACCAATGAAAACTCAAACTACATGGATTTTGAAGACAGCATACCTCTTCAACACAGCAAGAATTCCTTTCAAGATCTACCACCTACTTAGATGATACCAAATCAATGAAGACTCAAAGTACATGGATTTTGAAGACAGCACACTTCTCCAACACAGCAAGAATTCCTTTCAAGATCTACCACCTACTTAGATGATAACAAACCAATGAAGACTCAAACTACATGGATTTTTAAAGACAGCACACTTCTCCAACACAGCAAGAATTCCTTTTAAGATCTACCACCTACTTAGATGATACCAAACCAATGAAGAGTCAAACTACATGGATTATGAAGACAGCATACTTCTCCAACACAGCAAGAATTCCTTTCAAGATCTACCTCCTACTTAGATGATACCAAATCAATGAAGACTCAAACTACATGGATTTTGAAGACAGCACACTTCTCCAACACAGCAAGAATTCCTTTCAAGATCTACCACCTACTTATATGATGCCAAACCAATGAACACTCAAACCATATGGATTTTGAAGACAGCACACTTCTCCAACACAGCAAGAATTCCTTTTAAGATCTACCACCTACTTAGATGATACCAAACCAATGAAGACTCAAACTACATGGATTATGAAGACAGCATACTTCTCCAACACAGCAAGAATTCCTTTCAAGATCTACCTCCTACTTAGATGATACCAAATCAATGAAGACTCAAACTACATGGATTTTGAAGACAGCACACTTCTCCAACACAGCAAGAATTCCTTTCAAGATCTACCACCTACTTATATGATGCCAAACCAATGAACACTCAAACCATATGGATTTTGAAGACAGTACACTTCTCCAACACAGCAAGAATTCCTTTCAAGATCTACCACCTACTTAGATGATACCAAACCAATGAAGACTCAAACTACATGGATTTTGAAGACAGCATATTTCTCCAACACAGCAGGACTTCCTTTCAAGATCTACCACCTGCTTAGATGATGACAAAGCAATGAAGACTCAAACTACATCGATTTTGAAGACAAGATGATACCAAACCAATGAAGAGTCAATGTTACACAACATTACTTCCTCTCCTGCTTAGATGATACCAAACCAATGAAGACTCAACTACATGGATTATACTTCGATGATGCTGAAAAAAACTGTCCAGAACAAGAGCTCAAGAAGCTAATCTATAACTCAAGGCAATCATATCACTATAGGTGAGTTTTACTAATTTTTACCATAAATTAAACAAAATGCTGAATATATACATTTTCCAAGTGAAAAAAAGACTTTTTTTTGAAATTAGTGCTATTTTTACAACAAAATGCTGAATATCTACATTTTTCAGGCGAAAAAAGAACTGTTTTGGTGTAAACAATGTATTTTTTACAACAAATGCTGAATATATACATTTTCCAGGTAAAAAAAGGACTGTTTTAGTGTAAATAATGTGTTTTTTTACAACAAAATGCTGAATATATACATTTTCCAGGTGAAAAAAGGACTTTTTTGGTGTAATTGGTGTATTTTTTACAACAAAATACTGAATATATACATGTTAAAGGTGAAAAAAAGGACTTTTTGGTGTAATTAGTGTATTTATTACAGCATACTTATAAAGCAAGTATTTTTGTTTGCTTTTAGATCGATAAAAGAGAATCAAAAGCACTTGGTGAAAATAATGTTGAAGAAAGAACAAGCTGAACAATGTAACTTGGTGAGTTATTTCCCTTTTCTAATAATGTAAGCTATCCAATGTAACTAGAACTATAACTCAAATTCATGTAATTATTTTACATTTTTGCTTAATCATTCTATACTAATACATAACTTTTTTTATTTTAGTTCATTACGAAATTAAAAGCACATAGAGCACAAGTCTTCCTTCCTAAGATATAACATCAGTACATCAAAGACATCATTGTAAAGGAACAAACTATGCATTAACTGTTATTACTTTGTCTTTATTACAAGTTGTAGTGCTTTGTATTACTTAGTATTTACTGACTCTAGCTATATTATATGGGGAGATTTTCCTTACTTATTATGTAATAAATGTATATAATCATACAATGATTCATTTTTAATCAATGTATTTATTCAATTTAGATATATCTCCTCTCTCCTCTCTCTCTATGTAAATATAAATATAGCCATAAATATGTACATAATTAACCATAAATACATAAATGTATAGAAAACTAAAAAATCTCTCTCCTCTCTCTCTCCTCTCTCATCTCCCATCTCTCCTCTCTCCTCTCCCCTCTCTCTCAAGATACCATATGAGCTCGAGTTATGTAAAAATGTTATCAAAACTTGAATGCCATACATTCAAAATCTATATGCCATATAAGTTCAAATTAAGTAAAAAACTAATCAAAACTCAAATGCCACTTAAATGCCACTCAAATGCCACTCAAATGCCTCTCAAATAAAATACAATATAAACTCGGCGAATCCATCCAACGCCGTAACCCATTGCCTCAACTCCAAGGTCAGATCCACAAAAAAACACTTGGTAGGGAGATCTGCTCATATATTACTACTAATGGTGGCTGAGATTTGATTGAGCATACGATGCCAGAGAAACGTTGCCAAAAAGCTGTCGCGGTGAGAAAACCTGAAAATCTTCAACTAATTTCAAATTAAAAGCAATTGGGATTAGTAACAAGGGAACAGATCTCTGTCATGGAGTCTAAGGATTAGAAGGTTCTCCTGATTCCAAGTACTTGAAGTACGCCACTGTTCCGGTACGAACCTGTGAGGTGCCTTTTTGTGTGCGCCAGTTGTTCAGAAGTTAGTTGTGCAGGAGGTTTAAATTGCAATTTTTCATGTCGTTAGATTATGAGTTTGATTGGTTTGGGAGGTCATGGAGTCCAAGGAGGTTTTCTTGGTTCCAGGTGTACTTTAAGTTTGCCCCTGTTCCCGTGAACCCGGTGAGGTGCCTTTTTGTGTTCACCAGTTTTTTAAAATGGGTGGTAATTATTATGGTGTTGAATGTCGGTTTGAACGATGGTTTGTATGGTATGCGTATTTGTCTGATGTTTTGTAGGTTCTCCTGGTGCATTGTTTGGGTGCATGAGGCCCGAGGTGCCTTTTTGTGTGCACTAGGTGCTTTGTAATTAGTTGTGATAGGTGAGGTACCTTTTTGTGTGCACCAGGTGTTTTAATTTTTTGTGTTGCGTTTAGTTGGGCAGGGAGTTTATATTGCGATTTTTTTATGTCGTTTGATAATGAGGTTGGCTGGTTTGTGTGGGTTTATACTGAGTTTTGTATTGAGATTTTGGACTGTGATATTATTATTTTATTAAGAGTTTTGGTGTTGGAAGAGTTTCATAATGAAAACTCTTCAGCTATTGTCTTTAGTTTTTTTATAATGTTACTATCATTGCTTACAAAAACTGCATTATGTTTTTAAATTATTTATTGCATAAGGAGTAAACTTTATATGATTGATAGTTGCGTCAATTTAGTGTCAAGCACATTATTTATTTACCACTTTTTCTCTCTCATTGGTAACAACTAGAACTCAAGTATTTATAGCCGAACTATGCAATAACTAGCTTTTGTGATTTTCTTTAGAATAGATACTGAAATGAATAAAATTTAAGCGTTGTCCAATGCGCCAGAGACTCAGGAATTTCTCTCTCAAACCAAACATCCTACACATTCAATAGCTGATGCAGAAACATCTTCTTTGTGAAAAACCTACCCCCCTCCCCCATTTCCCCCCCCCCCCTGCCCTTTCCAAAACCTTCCCCCCTCAAAAAACCATCTGCCTCCCCCCAAAAAAAAATTAAGATTAACTGAGTATTTACAAATTCACAAATTTATTCTCAAGAAGAGCAAACTGTTTGACATCTCATGATTTTTCCTATGTTGCCGAGGAAACTTGGCTAATTATCAATGACTCAGATTTGCGTATGCTTCATTTAAGAAAATTTTTGTACTGCAGTTGTGAAGCTGACCACTAACAGTCAGGGGATGAAGGCAGCTCCTCTGCGTTAGGTGGAATGCACTAGACCATGATGTGCGTGAGTAGAACTGCTACCAAACGGTCGAGAATGTTGTAGGCTGGTACATTGAGAGCGATAAGCTAGCCCGCTGAGATCTGACATGTACAAGATATACCTTGGCTGGCCTTTTGACACAAGACACTTACTGCGATTCAAATTGATCGACCATTATCAAATCCTATTCTGTAAAGATATGTTATATTGCACTGTTATTGGGATGCAACCAGGACAAAAAAGAAGGGTTCTGGAGCAAACTGGAGGGAGCGATTACTTGTGTTCCAGGCACTGAAAAAGTTGCTTTGGTAAGAGATCTGTATGGGCATGTAAGAGAAAACAGGCCAGGATATGAGCGATGACATGGTTGGAAGATGATTGGACACTGAAATGATGGAAGTCGATAGGATTCTGGGGAAGGCCAAGATGCATGACTTGGTGATAGTTATTACATTATTCCAAAGAAGGATTAACATTTGATAACATCAGGAGTGGACAATATTTTCCAGTGATTGGCTTCATATTAGTAAGGAGGTCAATGTTGGGAAGTGTCAGAAACATCAGGGTCATACCTGGGGAGGCTATGTCGACACAGCATGGATTGCTAGTGGCAGAGTTGTCAGTGAAGAGAGAGAGAGGGAAGTAGAGAAAAAGACCCGAAGGGTTAGGATGGTGAAAGCTAAGGGAAACAGAAAGGGATGAGCTCGTTGCAAAGGTGACAGACAAAATCCTGAAAAAGATAGGGAAAGAGGAGACAGCATGGTAGAACACTAGCCTAAGTTTTAGGCCAACATTTGAGGCATAAGTGTATTTTCATTGAAATATAAATGGGTTTATATTTTAATGTGTATTTTACTTGGAATATGCTGTGAGTTTCTTTATTGGGAGTTGCATGCCCCATTGTTATATTGGCAACTTTTAAACGAATTTCATTGGATAATTGGTTTAGTGGGCGGGGTTTTTCTGCTGGTTTGTTGGCCTAAGTTAAAGGGACAGCTTCGGCGACCAAATGGTCGCCGTTGCAAAGATTGTAGTAAAAATTAACTACCATCGTTGGCCAATAGCGTGATCAGCTACGTTTTGCTTTGAACTTTTTATTAGACCTCAGTTTATTTTCGGTTCTTCTTATTACTAATATTTATTATTATCAGTTATTCATTATTTTGAAGCCAACACCAACAAAGACAGGTTTGAAGATTTGAAAATGATACCATTATTATTTGCATATTATTATTTATTCCTGTTGTTATTATTTTCATTTCACCATAATTATTCTTCTCAGGAGTTATTGTTGATCAGATTATCTATCTTCATCCCACAAATAACAATTATAATGTATTAAATAATATATAAATAATATTAGTGTTATTTTTAAATCTTCAAACCTGTCTTTGTTGGTGTTGGCTTCAAAATAATGAATAACTGACAATAATAAATATCAGTAACAAGAAAAACCGAAAATAAACTGAGGTCTAATAAAAAGTTCAAAGCAAAACATAGCTGATCACGCTATTGGCCAACAATGGTAGTTAATTTTCACTACAATCTTTGCAATGGCGACCATTTGGTCGCCGAAGCTGTCCCTTTAACTCAGGCCAACAAATCAGCAGAAAAAAACCCCGCCCACTAAGCCAATCATCCAATGAAATTCGTTTAAAAGTTGCCACGCTAACAATGGGGCATGCAACTCCCAATAAAGAAACGCATAGCATATTCCAAGTAAAATACACATTAAAATATAAACCTATTTATATTTCAATGAAAATACACATATGCCTCAAATTTTGGCCTAAAACTTAGGCTAGGTAGAACACATGTGAAGAGGCAGTAATGATAGCTAAGGAAGAACTTTCAATCTCAGGTAGGGGAAAATACCTCAAAAATGAATCCTGGTGGTGGAATATGGAGGTTCAGAAAGTCATGAAAGAAGAGAAAGAGCTGTTCAAGAGTAGGAAGACAGCTACGGAGAGATGATGACCAAGACCGGGAGGTCACAGACAAGGACAGTAAGATGGCTAAAGTGGTAGTGCCAAAAGCCGAAGAGAAAGCATTTGAAGAGCTCCACAAAGACCTGGAACTAAACTGGGCAAATAAAACTTTGCAACCTAGCAAAAACCAGGAAGCGACAATCCCTAGATATAGAAAAAATGAAATTTCGTAAAGTATAGCGAGAGAAGAATTTTGTCAGAGGAGCAAAGCAAGCCAAGAGGAGCAAGCAAAGATGACTATAAAACTTTGAAAAAAGTACTCAACACAAAGAATAGCATGAAGGAGATCAGTGAGGTGAAACAAGTAAAAAGACCAATCGCCCTTGTTAATGAAGAAAAAGTTAGCTAACAGTTGGGGAAAATGAAGACGGGAAGGCCAATGGACCAGATGGACTTCCGATCAAGACAGTGAAAAGATTGGGGATACTGGAGTTGGTTGGATGACATCAGTTTTGAGGGAAGTACAAAAATCAGGGATACCAGAGGTCTGGAGAAACAGTCGAATAACACCAATACATAAAAAAATTAAATCCTTTGGACTGTACCAACTACCGTGGTTTCAAACTTCTCAGCCAATATATCAGACTTTTGAAAGACATGTAGAATCCAGACCGAAAGGTTTAGTAAAAATTCCAAGGTGACAGTATATGGCTTCCAGAAATGCAAATTGACGACCCAACCCATGTTTTTTCTGCGGATTCTTCGAGAGAAGGTTAGAGAGTGCCAGCATGATCTGCATCTGATATATGTCGATACAGAAAAAGGCATATAATCCAACACCCAGGGACCTCATCTAGTACTGTCTTCAGAAACAGGAGTGCCAGAAGTGTATGTTGAAATCATTTAGGATATGTATGAAAATTGCACAACATCAGTTAGCACCACAAGTGGAAGCTAAAAGAAGTTAGGTTAGATGTTGGTCTCCATCAAGGCTTTGCACTCATAACTTTTTTCTCCATCGTGTTCCTGGTACCATCGTAGAAGACATAGCAGCAGAACCCCTTGGGCCATGCTTTTTGTATATGACGTAGTCTTATACGATAGGGATGCAGAGGGAGTGGAGATGAGGTTGGAATAATGTAGGCAGCACCTGGAGGATGCAGGACTAACAGTGAGCCAGATTAAAACACAGTACACGTAGCCAGTTGGAGCAACAGGGAAAGTACGGCTGAAAAAAATTGACCAACAAGATTGTAGCGAACTATCAGAAACTACAGGCTTAAAGTAACTAGCTCGGTATGTTGATTGATCAAAAGAGCGGTTGTAAAGCTTAGGTGACGGGTAGGATTGCTGTGGCCTTGGACAGGTGGAGTGATCGATCAGTAGTGTTTTGCAAAAAGAAAGTACCAACAAAACTTAAGGTGCTGTTGTACAAAACTCCCATCAAGCCGACACTAACCTATGGAAATTCAACCAGATCCATCACCCGAAGGCAACATGATAGGATAGATACGACAGAAGAAATGAGGATGCTGACGCATATATATGGGATAAAGTATGATGACCATATCATCACCATAGAAATAAGGGTCCAGACTAAGGTGTAAAAAATCTGAGCTCATATGAGGAAAGACCTCAGCAATGGTATGGGCGTCTCCAATGCATAGGCGAAACAGATGAAATACGGCAGGTTGCAGTTATGAAAGTTTGTGGTAAACGGAAAAGAGTTAGACCCAAACAAAAAAGAAGACACTATAAAGTCAGACATGAGGTGCTGGGGTTGACGAGATGATGACACTGGAGACAGGACCAGGTGGCATTTGGTGAAAGAAAAAGGTGGTTGCAAAACGGCTACTCGCAAAGGAACAAAGCTGTCTAGGTGAGAATGGCAAGAAAACATTGCATTGCTATTCAGGTTAGAACAGATAGCTTGAGATTATGTTAGATGGCTGTTAAGAACAATGGTTCATCGGGTATTGTCATTGCACGCTATTCACTGTGGGCCCTGGTGATGATAGGCAGATGTCTAAAGCTATAGCTATATAGATTTACAATAGTAGGCATGTGAACTTGAATAGTAGGTAGGTGATTTTGTGAGGAACATGGTGTGTTAGTTTAAAACAAAAGCCTACCTTGAAAAGAAATTCACCGAGCCGCATTGCTTGTAGTTACTTTATAGGTTGAGTTCTTCATTAAATTGTTGCTTACTTTTTAATGCAAAGCAAAACATGCATACTTTTACTTGAATTGGAATTCTTTAAATTTCATAAATACATCGTTTTCAGTAACTAACTGTATTTAACATTGCATCGAATAAAGTTTAGATTTATCTAGCTGGTCTACTTGTATACATTTGTTCATGGATACTAATGCGTATAACCCAAGTTCTTGTGAGGTAGTTCTCTCTTTGCTGAAAAGCCGGTAGGTGCATAAAACAAGAGTAGAAGAAAATTACAAATCAGTATCATTTTTTTTTTTTAATTATGATGGTGTACACATTTTAGTCTTAAAGTGTTTCTGAAAATCCAGCCAAACAAAAGCACTTCACAAATGATTGAAGTTATAGAAAATAAAGTCACTGACAGGTCACAGTTGTTCACAGACATTGCTGGAGCATATACAAAAATACGTGAGTGTGCTCGCACTTCTAAAGGTTTTATGCAATTTCATTTTGGTAGTTATATTGTAAGTACTCTGAATGGCTCAAAGTTGATTTTCGTTTGGTTCCTCAATCAACTGGTTTTCATTCCAATCAATTTTTTTTGTTTATACTCTGTTACTGAAAATTTTTGGTAAATTAATTTTGAAAGTTCATTAAGGGATTGAGCAAAATTATTTAATTTAAAATGCTAGTGTTATGTTCAAAACATACCAAAAGATTGGTTTCATGACAAAGTATGGAATGCAGCAATTAGTTGTACAATGCATTTGAAAGTTTTTTTTAGTAATATTCTGATAGTTTACGATTTTTTTTCTTTAAAGCACGCCAGCATTAAACACCATTCTGTTAAGTTTTCGAATTTTCAGATCTTTAGCTGCAAATTGATGTAATTAATCAACAAAAAATTGCTCAATGCTTGCATGATTTGAGCATTTTCGAGTCAAGCGTTACTGTTTCTGGCAAATGCCGAAAAAACCCTTTTTTATCGGAATTTGAATCCGCATGTTTGTGCCAAGAGAAGCGTTGAAAAACATGAAACAGTTAACCAAGTGGCGTTGCTGAGAATGGAGCTTTGCCAGTGATTGGTACCATGTCTAGCGGTCTAGCACACAGCCACAATTCACTAGTGAAACACCCTTGTTAACTATGCTTATTTCAGTTGATTA
Organism: Cryptosula pallasiana; assembly: GCA_945261195.1. NCBI lineage: Eukaryota > Metazoa > Bryozoa > Gymnolaemata > Cheilostomatida > Cryptosulidae > Cryptosula > Cryptosula pallasiana. Next base: position 41,909,182 of record OX183132.1, on the reverse strand, counting down.
GGCAACAGGTCCTTCTACAGGGTCTCAGCTCAAGTTGCAATAAGTGTATTGTTGTGTTTTCTGCCTTTGCATAAAAAAAACTTATACTATGTTTCCATATCACAGCAAAAATAACGCCAGACGTTTGTGGTTTGTGGATGCAAATCATGAGCGACATTGACAGATATTTCTATAACTGAATATTTTATCGGCCTTCATTAGTCCTGGTAAGAAGTTGCCACAAAAACAGTAAGAGGTAAATTTGCTGTTTAATGCAATCTGAGTTGCGTTGCTGGCTGTTACTTTTGTTTCTATGTTCTAACTATTAATTTGGGGTACTAATTTTTTAATCAACTTGAAAGATTATCATGTAAAAAATACATGTAAGAGATATGGTTGCTTGCATGGGAGTCTGAATGATGATAGGGGACTTTTGAAACCCCAAGGAATAAAAATGATAATGGAAAACAAATAAGCTTACGATAAATAATAAGAAAATATCTATTAAAGTTTCCTTTGCTGAGATACCATTTATTATTATATGTTGTACTACAAAAATTTCTCATAAGCATGAAGTTCTGTGCAATACAGACTATGGACAACAATCAAATGAAGACTAAAGCTATAATAGTGAGTTGAACGTTGTCAAGCAGCTACAATACCGATTTGAACTAGTGGAATTTTACTAAATAAAGCAGAAGCTAAATTTAAATATTTAATTTATAAAAAAGAGCATGTAATGATAACTTCCGAAAATCATAACCTTATGTGTTCTGTGCAGCAGAAGTTCATCAGCTTTAATTCAGTTTTCCTGTAGCACAAACTGCTATTTAAAAATCACAAACAATAATCGTTGGAGTTTTCACTGAACAAGTTTTTGCCATACTAGCTTCTATTGAAAAGCTGCCAACTTACCATTCGATTTTGCATGCGCATTTTAATTGACTTTGGTGAAATTAGCATCACCAGGGTCAAAAAACTCTTGGTAGTTGACCTTTTGCCAAAGAATTTGCTAGCTCTTGGCAACAACCTTTGGAGCTAAAATTAAGCTACAAGCTAATCGCCCAAAGTGTTAGCATACCAAATTTTCTTTCGTGTTACAACTGTCAGTAAGTTGGTGATGAAATAAAAACACATTTTTATGCTTAACTGGTCACAACAATTTCCGAATGAGAAAGGTCATCTAACAATTTAATTTTTAATTGAAAATTGTCTCATATTATTAACTGCACAGACTAATCGGTTGTGTTGGCCAAAACTTTACCCGACAAACAAAGCGTTAAGGCCTTGCTACACGATCGCAAATTCCGTGCGTTATCGCACAAGAGTTCCGAAAGGTCAACGCATTTTGCTAATTGCCCTCAGTTTCGTCCGATCTGCAAACTTTTAACATGTTTAAATTATGCGTTGTGCTTTTTCCGATGGGCCGTGCAATATTGATTGTGATTGGCTAAAGCAGTCTACAGTGAATCCAGCTAGGCGCGCTTCAGTGATTTTGATTCAACCGCTAGTAATTAAAACTACTAACAAGTCCGCGGCTAACTAGCTACACTACTACTATTGGTTATTACTTCAGCTAAGATAATACAACTCCTCAACGCAACGTAGTTCAATGCACAGAACTTGCGTTCGTGTAGCACCTACCCTTTTAGTGCGTTGACACTGCACAACGCATAACGCACCAAATATGCGACCGTGTAGCAAGGCCTTTATGACCGGAGTCATCGAGTGATTTTCCAAACCTTTTGAAGTCATCGCTTGCGTGGCTCAATAGAAAATGGTATAAATGGTCTCAATGATTGACTTTTTGTCAACTTGAAAAAAGCTATCGGAGAATAAACCAGGCATCTCTGATTTAAAACTTTGGTGGAGTTTCGTTGTGCGTCAGTGTTGTTGCTACTCAAGAGTTTGATTGTGCCTGTTTATTCATAAGCTGTGTAGTAACAGATGTTCACACCAGCTTTGACTCAAAGACATAGCAAACATACTGAAAACTATTCTGAGAGAACTAGAAAAATAGGCAGATACTTGTTTTGCGAAGACATTAGTCTCTTCAGCATTAATGTGCTTATTTGCAGTTTATGACCCTCCAACTTATCTGTGAACCACAACAAAATTTAGTTGGCCAGTTAATAACTGCAAACTTGGACAGTTTCATAGAAGCAATGGTTTGAACTCTGAGGTGCAGGGAAAAGAGATGAAGGCGTACGCTATCAATCTTAGTAGTAATATATGAGCAGATCTCCCTACCAAGTGTTTTTTTGTGGATTAGACCTTGGGGTTGAGACAATGGGTTACGACGTTGGATGAATTCGCCGAGTTTATATTGTATTTTACTTGAGGGGTACTTGAGTGGCATTTGAATGGCATTTAAGTGGCATTTGAGTTTTGATTATTTTTTTACTTGATTTGAACTCATATGGCATCTAGATTTTGAATGTATGGCATTCAAGTTTTGATAACTTTTTACATAACTCGAACTCATATGGTATCTTGAGAGAGAGGGGAGAGGAGAGAGGAGAGAGGAGAGATGGGAGATGAGAGAGGAGAGAGATTTTTTAGTTTTCTATACATTCATGTATATATGGTTAGTTATGTACATATTTATGGTTATATTCATATCTACATAGAGAGAGGAGATATATCTACATTGAACAAATATATTGATCAAAAATGAAAATTATATGATTATATACCTGATTACATAATAAGTAGGGAAAATCTTCTGGAGAGAGGGGAGAGGAGAGATGAGAGAGGAGAGAAGAGAGAGGAGAGATTTTTTTTAGTTTTTTATACATTTATATATATATGGATAATTATGTACATATTTATGGATATATTTACATTTACATCATTGAATAATATACATTTATTACATAATAAGTATATTAAATGCTATAAAATATGTTGGAAAATTACCAAATTAGACCTCTAGATGGTTAAAATCTACAGTATTTGGGAAATAACTGCAAGAGAGGAGAGAGGAGTATTTGGTAGAGGAGAGAGTATGTTGAGAGAGAGGAGAGATAAAAAGAGGAGAGAGGAGAGAGGAGATATATCTACATTGAATAAATACAGTGATTAAAAATGAAACAATATGTGAATATATACATTTATTGTGTAATAAGTAGGGAAAATCTCATACAATATAGCTAGAGTCAGTAAATATTAAATAATACAAACTTAGGAAGGAATACTTCTGTTCTATGTACTTTTGATTCCATAATGAACTAAAATAAAAAGTTATGTATTAGTATAGAATGGTTAAACAGAAATTTAAAACAACTACAAACTGTTACTAAATAGTATTTTTTTATTAATTATTACGTTATCATCAAAAATTGACTGTTAATCGGATGTTTTTGTAGCTTTTCGTGTCTTACGTTGTTGAGTCCTTACCCTTCTAGCTTGTCTTTGAGCGGACTGTCGCTGCATGTTTCTTCTTTTTAGAGAAAGTTCTTTACGAGCACACTCGATAGAAATTGGTGTGTTTACCTGATGTAGTTGATATTGTCGTTGTTGTAATACATAATGTAATCTCTGAATATCTGACGTAACATCATTCCCTAAGAGCTTTAATGTTAGAAAAGATTCAGTTCGAAAACTATTTAGCTGCTCTATCAAGTCTTTCTGTATGAATTTACAATTGTTTGAGATAATTCGCACTCTCTCTTCAATTTTCTTATTGCATATGTTTTGTAGAAGTATCAAGTCCTCTTGAGTCAAAGATTTAGGCTGAGTTTCTGATTCTGTGTTGTTAACTATTTCCATTTTTTGTCATTGAATCTGAAAAAAACAAAAAAACAGATGATTAATTTTGTTCAGTTGTTTTAGTATAATAAATAATATATGAGTAAAAACTGTAATTTATTAAGTTTTTACCTTGATGCTCTTCTAATAGCTGTAGTAGATGTTGCTTCTCTGATAGCTGTTGTAGAACTGGATGCTTTCTGTGTGAAAACTATGACTCTTATATAGCTAAAGTTGTACTGATTAAACCCTATGAACACCATCTCGTGTCAATCTCTATGAATCAACATTTGTTCACGCGAAGGAAAGTCAATGCTTTCGCGGGAATAAATAAATAATTTTCACGCGAACACAAACCAATGCTTTCGCGGGAATAAATAAACTATTTTCACGCGAATGGAAACCGTTGCTTTCGCGGGAATAAATATTTTATTTTCACGCGAATAGAAACCAATGCTTTCGCGGGAATAAAGAATTTATTTTCACGCGAATAGAAACCAATTCTTTCGCGGGAATAAATAATTTATTTTCACGCGAATAGAAACCAATGCTTTCGCGGGAATAAATGATTTAATTTCCCGCGAATGGAAACCGTTGCTTTCGCGGGAATAAATAATTTATTTTCACGCGAATAGAAACCAATGTTTTCGCGGGAATAAATGATCTTATTTCCCGCGGATGAAAGTCAATGTTGTCGCGGGAATAAATACTTTATTTTCACGCGAATGGAAACCGTTGCTTTCGCGGGAATAAATACTTTATTTTCACGCGAAAGCATTGGTTTCTATTCGCGTGAAAATAAAGTATTTATTCCCGCGAAAGCAACGGTTTGTATTCGCGTGAAAATAAAGTATTTATTCCCGCGAAAGCAACGGTTTCCATTCGCGTGAAAATAAAGTATTTATTCCCGCGACAACATTGACTTTCATCCGCGGGAAATAAGATCATTTATTCCCGCGAAAGCATTGGTTTCTATTCGTGTGAAAATAAAATATTTATTCCCGCGAAAGCAACGGTTTCCATTCGCGGGAAAATAGTTTATTTATTCCCGCGAAGGCAACGATTTGTGTTCGCGTGAAAATTATTTATTTATTCCCGCGAAAGAATTGGTTTCTATTCGCGTGAAAATAAATTCTTTATTCCCGCGAAAGCATTGGTTTCTATTCGCGTGAAAATAAATTATTTATTCCCGCGAAAGCAACGGTTTCCATTCGCGTGAAAATAGTTTATTTATTCCCGCGAAAGCATTGGTTTGTATTCGCGTGAAAATAATTCATTTATTCCCGCGAAAGCATTGGTTTCTATTCGCGTGAAAATAAAATATTTATTCCCGCGAAAGCAACGGTTTCCATTCGCATGAACATTGTTTAGTTATTCCCGCGAAAGCATTGGTTTGTATTCGCGTGAAAATAATTCATTTATTCCCGCGAAACGATTGACTTTCCTTCGCGTGAACAAATGTTGATTCATAGAGATTGACACGAGATGGTGTTCATAGGGTTTAATCAGTACAACTTTAGCTATATAAGAGCCATCGTTTTCACACAGAAAGCATCCAGTTCTACAGCGACTAACAGAGGAGCAACATCTACTACAGCTATTAGGAGAGCAACAAGGTAAGAAGCACTAAAATAATTATTTGTTTTTAATTAATTGAAACATCTAGGTTTTTGAATCTTAGTTTTTAAAAACAATCTTTTAATAAAACAATAGTTTCAGTATATTTACATCATTAAACTAAGTTCTTTTACTTTTTGCAGGTATGATGACATCACACTCCAAAGCACTTCCTAAGCTCCATATTGAACCAATCACAGCTACCAACAACACTAACGCTATTTCCACTACAACCATCATTTCCACCACCAACGGCATTCACATTGATGATAGAAGATCCAATCCTAACACCTTTAATGATACATCTTCTCGCTCAAACACCAATGCTCATGCTGATATAGCAATGAACCGTCATGTAGTTTCAGCTGACTCTCCTTTGAGTCCCACACCGGACTACACATATCTGCATGAGAACAGTGAAGTCAAACGAACGGAGGATATCAAAAAACCGACAGTGACATTATCTCAAGCTTCAATTTCCTTTTTATTCAGCAACAGCAAGAATAATACCGTAAACAAACTTAGAGAGTTTGAATTGCTCGAGATGGCTGGAATAATGACAGGAGCTATGCAGAAAGGAATGTTGGAAATCGGAAATTTTGTGAGTTTGTTGGATTTACCAATTCCTACGATATTGGAGGTTTTCGATGTTAATTACGTTGAAGATTATGGTATATTGGACTATGAATATGTTTTAAAAAACAATCATCGAATTCGAGTCAAGTCACTGATTGACAAAGAACTTACGGTGGAGCTACAGGAACTTGATTCCAGCTCTTCACAAATCCTAGTGTACATGGGAAAGCTAGAAGAAAATCAACCCGATCTACGTATTGTAGGAGATAATCATCGTCATCAAGGGCTAAAACAACGAGTTATAGCCAAAATCTTGAGAAAAAAATCATTGAAGCAGTTGCAAGCATACTTTGATATCATCACTTTCGATAATATTCCTGTCAACACTCTTCTGACATTCACTAGACTTTCAGTTTGGAAAAATTTGAAGTCGAAGCAGCGAAAACGAAAACAAGATACATCGCCTTTACGTATCACTCACACTGTCACTTACAGATACATGATGAATGACGGATCTTTGATGACTGGGAAGATTGTTATCCCTCCTGAGAACGTTTTGAAGATCAAAAATCATGAATGTGGTATGATCCACTATAAAAGTACGATGACAACTGAAAGCGGCACAAAGAAACACATTCTCACGATTCTGAGTGTTGAAGAAGCTTTGATGCTTCTATCTACTTCAAGTGAAAAAGAAGGAATAGCTTTCAGACTTTCTCTATTTGATGATGCTGAGCTGATGAAAAGTTATGATGATGATGTTGCTGCTGATGATGCTGCTGATGATGATGATGATGATAATGACGATGATAACATCGATGCTTATACCGATGAAGAAGATGATAATATGACGGATGATGACTCTAAGAACAACAAATTTGAGGAAAAAGATGAAGTTGTCGACAATGATAGTGAGAAAAGCAATGAAGATGTTGACAATCACATTTCAAGCGAAGCTAGCAGGATTTCAATATCGGAAATTTAATTAAGGTATGTTAATCTTCACTAGTAATAAGTAACTACTAATAGACGTATTTTTTACCATAGTATAATGTAGTTGTTATAACGACATCTATGTATGCTTTTAGATAGAATACGTGTACAAGTGAATGACCGTCGACTCGCCAAAATCTATCAGCAACAACTCATGAACATTAAATTACATATTATTTGTATTGTGCAATAATTTGTATATATTTAGTGTAATAAAGTATTTTATTCATATTTAACATTAGTTATTTAGCCAATTTGTAAAACTTTCGGGGCTACAACTCTAAAATGTTACAAAAATTTCAATGTTCCGACACAAAAATAAATATTTCAAGTTATCGTCTCATTTTTCAAAAATGTTAAGACAACTCCCATTTATAATTTCTAAACTTCGTTTTTGAAAAAATATGTAAAAGTTGTCGGCACATTGTGTCAAAATGATAAGACAACTCCGCTTTTGCACAAAAAAATTGTGAAAAATGTTTTATAATTTGTTTGAGAAACCAAAACAGTAGAAGACTTTTTACAACACAACCGCAAGCATTATACTTTAGGTTTTACAGTTTTGTGAATTGGGTGTTGATAGTTTGTCACGATATGACATAATAATTAAGTAATTATAGTCTTTTTCATAACAATGCTATAGATTCAGTAATACAGATGTGAAATTTACTGTTTCGTCACTTGAATGCAGTATGAAGGTAGTTGATGTAATATTTATTTTGTAATATTATGCAAAGTAATACAGTAAGAATGAAGCATATGGAGTTCTCAACCACAAAACAAATAAAAATAATGCATTAGGGTAAACTAATGACAGAACAATTTTACATGAAGTGTATACATGTGAATAAAGTATTCATAAAAACACAGACTATTGTCTGTATATATAATATATATAGAGAGTATTTATAAAAAACAGCCTATTAACTATATATTTTGTGGTAAGAAATTGTAAAATAGGATAGTTGCATAAAGTCTATGGTAAACTAATGACAGAACATTTTTTACATGAAATGTATTCATAAAAACACAGACTATTGTCTGTATATATAATATATATATATAGAGAGAGTATTTATAAAAAAAACATCCTATTCACTATATATTTTGTGGTAAGAAATTATAAAATAGGGTAGTTGCATAAGACCTATTCCAGAGCCATGATAATATTAAAAAATATAGTGAAATAAAAATTTTAAAACTCACCTAAGAGTGCAGTTAGTACAAGAACTTCTTCTTGAGAAAAGTCTGAGTTTTTCTGCATTTTTCGTCTAATAGACGCTAATTTCAATTTAACACAATCATTAAAACCCTTTTTTTCAGTCCATCTTTTATATTCAAAATTAATTTAAGTGAAGTTAAATCAATTTTCTTATCATCAATCTTTTGGCTTTCTTTTAAATCTACTTGGGTTTGAGGTTTAACTGTTATAGTATTAGATTCTAAAACACTGGTTTTTGGACTGCACTGTGAACTAGCAACAGAAATTAAGTCATTATTACTTTCTTCAGTTTCTGAAAGATCAGAATCTGAAGATATAAGCGCTCTCATTTTTTTACACTGGTTTTTAATCAAAAGTTTTCGATCTTCAGCAGCAGGTTTTTTAGCTATCGCCAACCATTTACTCCCTAATTCAAAATCTAGAACAATGTTTTCAGAAAAATAACCTTCTATTGGATAGAGATACACTAACGCAAATTTTTTCGGAAAAGTAATATCCATAAGTAATTCAGAATATTTTCTATTAATAAATAAAACAAAATTATTGTAACTAGCAATATCAACAATAAAAAACATTTTAGTTTTTAAAATACAACTATGTTGCTGAAGATCTCTCAAAGTTGTATGCGATTTTCCACATAAACAATAATAAATAAACAAGTGAGCACAAAAATGTCTTGAAAGAACTCGGCCAGGCTCATGCAATCCCCCTAATTTAAACTTCTTACCACAAAATATACAAGAGACGTTGTTTTTGTTTCCTTCCAGTGCTTCACTCAACATCTTTGTGCCATATGCGATCAACAGCAATGAGAGCACTGAAAGGAAATACCTAGGGCTTTTGTTATCAATATCTACAAACAAAATAAACAAATTCTCATCATATATAGATAACTTTCTTAAGCATGCTATATGTATATATATAAAGATAATGTATGTCACTTACACTTAAAACACTCTCTATCTTCTTTTATATTCCCGTCTAAAAGACTTAATTCTCTATACTCCCTTAATTCAGGATTCTCTGCTTGAACTAAAATAGAAAATACGAATGTAGTTATGCTATTTTTTTGAAAAAATTCGAAAAATTTTTTATAAATTGAATGAGTATATAGTAAGTAATATTTTCATCATACTTACATTCAAATGTGTTCCGTTCATAGCACAGGAAGTTTTCGTCCTTCCCAACACATTGCTTGCTACCTATGAAACGTGAAGATGCTTTTTCTACAAAAAAATAACATAGTAAATGTAAAGTCATTATTATTGTACCTACAGACAAATTTACATTTTTCATAAAACAGAAAAACTTACTCATAGCAATATGTGTGCTAACTTCGCTCTTTTCCGTCTTCTCTTCATCTTCAAAACACTCCTCCAACCACCTTAGTGTTTCATCATCGGTAGAACTTAATAAAACAATAAATCAAGATTGTAATTATTTAAAAACTCTATATAATACAGTTGAATATTAAAGTTTCAATAATATACTTACATAGCACTGAAATCTATTTCGTCTATATTTAATTCTAATGCAACATTTGAGGATGTAGACCTACAAGTAATATATATATATATACATTTGTATAAATTTATAAATGTAACTGCAACAAAATTGTAAAAGATAGTATAAATAACTTACTCATTTGTTGTAGGGATATTGCTAGCCATTGTTGTTTTGCAGATGTGTAGATGTTGCAGATGATGTAGTATAAATGAAAACTGATACTGTTTAAAAAAAATAGTTTCTCTTATATACAAAACATTGAAGTCATTTATCAAGATTAATTTGTAGACTGATTTTCTGATTATTATTATGATAAATGATATTGTTTTTTAAAAAAGTGGAAGACAATTAGGAAGTTGGTTAAAAAAAATAGGAAGATAGAGATTAAATAGTTTAATAAGCTTAACCACCACAAACACTCCTGTAAACTGTCTTTCCATCTAGCTAAAATTTTTGAATGTAGAGCGTTGGATAAACAAATTTTACAACCTCTTTTAAATATAACTAGCTAGGATGAAACTTACATTTCATTTGAATGACACCTCACATCCTTCAAACATATTTTTATAGCAACAATTTTCATATAGACACATCAACAGCAAATCAATGATGCAGTGTAGTTCCATCTTTATATCATCAGACAGTAAATTAATATGTGAGAGCTTCAATTATAGTTTACACCATTAAGTATGAGTTCGGAATGTAATAAAATACTTTACAGGTACTGATAGCATTTAATAACTAGTTCAATTGCAGTTTATTGATATACTCTACTATAACACACACTACCACAAACAATCATATAGACACATCATCAGCAAAACAATGATGTAGTGTAGCTCCATCTTTATATCATCAGACAGTAAATTAAAATGTGAGAGCTCCAATTATAGTTTACAACATTAAGTATGAGTTAGGAATGTAATAAACACTTTAAAGATATCTGATAGCATTTAAATATGTATATGTAACATATAACTCTTGATTTATTAGACAAAACAGCTTCCTAAAAATAGAAAATATACTATGTATGTTGATACATTATTATTTCACACAAAAAACAATGAGATATTTTAAAAAAAGTAACAGTCTAACTAATAAAACAAGTGGATAAAGTCATGCTTTGCTCATGTTTTTTAGATGATAGCGGAGATAGCTAGGATTAAAAGTAAAACCACAAATCCGTTTTGGTGGAAGGCTGTATGAAACAATAAAAAACAGGAGATAGATGCAATCAAGTTCTCTTCCTTTTTAGGTTGAATTCGACCTATAATTCCGTCATCTATGGATGTTTGTTGTTTTTGTTTTAAATAGAAATAACATGATAATAAATAGTGCTTAGGTGTAACTAATGACTTTTCTCGAGCAACACACTTGATATTAAAAAGATCAAAACATATAGGATTAAGCGAGATGATGATTAATGTCTTTTCTGGAATGAGTTTATTAGTAAAATGACACTTGCGGGACACTTGCGCTATATTATAATTAATTACTTTTTAAAAATGACGTGTTAACATTACGTCAACTGAAATAATACCTAAAACGTCTCGCATAAATTTTGATCTGACTGAAAATGGACTGAAAACCTTCAAGGTGCGTAAAAATTATCGTAACTCGCTATAGCGGATATTCTAAGAAATATTTATTTTCTCGTTGGTAACTTGACGTAAAATATTTTGTAACGGATGTCACATGATCTCAATCGTTTTTTTTCAACTTAAACACTTAGTTACTCGTAAACATTTGATACTCGCTTGATTTCTTTGATAACAGTAATATCCCAATTGTGTTTATCGTAAATATTTCAAAAACGGATATTGCGCGTTTCAGTTGGTTTTTCCTGCTAAGTTGCTTAGTTACTCGTAAACATTTGAAAATTGTTTGATTTTTTCGCTGATAAAACATGTTGCAAGTATCTTTTACCAAATATTACCGTGATTTTCAATCAGTTTTCCTTACTAGATTACTTAATTACTCACCAACATCCATAATTGTTTTTATTAATCATTGTTGCAAAGCAATGCTGTATTTAAATAATATTACTACGTTTCCAACCAATTTCCTTACTGAATTACTTAATTACTCGCTAGTATTTCATAATTTCTTTCACTAATAATTACAAATAATATTGTAAATAAATAATTTACCAGGGATATTTATGCTCAAGTCTCCTCTCTCTCCTCTAAACACTCTCTCTAGATATATACAAACACAGTTATTTTTATTGTACCTTGCGCAAAAACACCCCCTAAAACTTGTTTTTAGGCTGAGTCTTATGGGTTATTTTAGGAGGAGTTTCAGTCCTGGGAGTAGATACTAAATTGACACAAATTTTTTTCATATGAATTTAAAACTTAACTAATGTAGTTTTTTTACCAAACATCAGTACATCAAAAACATTATTGTAAAGGTATATTATATAGGAAGATTTTCCATACTTATTATGTAATAAATGTATATAATCATATAATGATTAATTTTTGATCAATATATTTATTCAATGTAGATATATCTCTTCTCTCCTCTCTCCTCTCTTTCTTCCTCTCTCCTCTCTCTCTCTCTCTCTCTCTCTCCCTCTCTCCTCTCTCTCTTTCTTTATCTCAAGATACCATATGTATGTATACATTGATTATCATTACAAGTTGTAGTGCTTTGTATTACTTAGTATTTACTGACTCTAGCTATATTATATAGGATGATTTTCCCTACTTATTATGTAATCAATGTATATAATCATAAAATGTTTCATTTTTGATCAATATAGTTATTCAATGTAGATAAAACTCCTCTCTCCTTTCTCTCTCCTCTCTCTCAAGATACCATATGAGTTCCAATTATGTGAAAAAAGTATCAAAACTTAAATGCCATACATTCAAAATCTAGATGCCATATGAGTTCAAATCAAGTAAAAAAACAATCAAAACTCAAATACCACTTAAATGCCATTCAAACGCCACTCAAGTACCCCTCAAGTAAAATACAATAAAAACTCGGCGAATTCATCCAACGTCGTAACCCATTGCCTCAACCCCAAGGCCAGAACCACAAAAAAACACTTGGTAGGGAGATCTGCTCATATATTACTACTAATCTTAGATCAATCTATTGCAATTCTTTTCTCAAAATCAACTAAAAACACAACCAATTGTCTACTACATCGTTGATCATGACTACACACAGACGTTTACCAAAATTATTGGCTTGTGTTCCTTCTTTTACTGCGACAGTAATGAACAGCCACAAAGTGGCTGATTTCGAGGCTCGATTTGTCAATAAAACCTTGATACTCGGCTGCTCCTTTAACTGCTGGGCTTTGATGACTCATACTTCAGGTGTTACTTAAATAAGTTGACTTAAAAGGTAAATCAATTTGTCGGACTGCTAATAAAACTGCCTTAAGTTGCTTCAAGTCACACGAAACTTTACATTTAGCAAACAAAGTGTGTAAAAGCGCATTCTCCAAACTGTTGAAAAAGCGAAAGCTGGTGGCGTTTTGTACAAAAAGTGGTGCATAGAAGTAAGACACCAGCGAGTAAGTACCAGGAAACTTGTTAGGCAAACGAGTTTAAATTAGATGAAGCTGAGCATTTGAATCGCACTCGAAACTATTGCGGACTTTTTTCTTGGCAAAAATTATGTACCAAAGTTTGTTTTTTGGGTGACCCCTTGAAAATTACACATCAAACCGTTCGCGCTCCAGAGAGTATATAGTAAACAAAACTATGGAGGAGTCTTGCTCAACCTCAATATCTGTAACAAGCCTCAGGCTCCGACTCAATACGCAAGGCTTAAGAGTATTACAAATCTTATTGCTTTTCAACGCTTGTGTAAAATTGTTGTGACATGATGCCTCCACAATTTGCTATAATCACAAACAGAATACTGGTAAAACACAAAGATTATGGGCAATATCTCTACCCTTTATAGCCAGTGGCACATGAGGTAAATGGGTATATAACCAATAATACAAACATTGGAATTAATTACACAAATGAACAGTAACAATGTGAATATTGAACGAACAGATGTAAGGAACGAGGTTAAATAAATAGGTCATCCAGAAGTGGGACGACACTGCTTACATGGTTGGTATTGCACCATCAGCTTCCTGCTCAGGGCTTTTAGGCTTGTCTAGCTCAGAGTTTAAAGTTCTGGGCAAGTTATTGAGTGAATTGGTTATAGATTCAGGCTGTTATATACCCTGAGTGTGGTTCTATTTATTCTTTGGTTGCTGGTGCCATATAAGTTGACTGCAGCGGTGATCAGTTTGGCTGCAGAGTGGGTTATGTTGAATGCAGGGCCGGCAGGGTAGCTGCAGGGCCGGTAGTAGGAGCTTCTGGACCGGCAGGGTAAATATCTGCTTGCTAGAATTGTTTCTGATAGTGCCAGACTTGTTGCAGGTTGCCTGACACTCTGCAGTTGTCAGCGGGACTATCGTGCTTACTATGAGGTAGATAAAACCCGCTACAGTACTTCTCTATACAATTGATAAATACATAATTCTTCCAGTTCCTTGAACATAATGCTAACTCCACAACTGGATTTTATCTTGACACGACGAAGCAATTGCACTGTTGTAATTAAAAAATAGTCAGCTATATTTTATTGGCTATTGCATGTTCATTACACGGATCCTACTACTCATACATTTGCCAATATTTGTCCTACTGCTTGTTCGCTTCAATGGCTGCTTACATGCAGCAGTGAATACATGTTAAGTTCAAGCTCAAACTTTACTGCTCGCTCAATTTCTGCAATTTATCAGCTCAGCACGTCTTTCACGGAACAAAATTAGCAGCTGTGCTGCCTAATACTTGATTGCAAGCTCTTGGTCATTGCAGTGTTGAAATCAAATTGCTGGATAAGAAACTTCTATCATTGGACTATCATTACTGCTATTGGCAGGCTAGTAATGGCTGGATCAGTTGATGATAAGTGGTCGATAGAAAATTTATATCAAACCAATTTGACTACTTGAAAGTTTCGTTGTGGGATTTATTGCTAGCTTGCTTGCTACTTGCTGACAGTAGCTTCATCGAGGAAACAGTGTGAAACTCTGAGTGTTATTGGCCTTTGCCCAATCGAAATTAGACTCAAGTTGATTATTAATGGGTGTGTTGCAGTTAAAAAAGATTTGGGGAAATTTTCACGACAAAAAGAAATCCTTACCCCTGTCCCAATCTCTCCCATACGTTAACTTCTCCCTACACTCCTTCACCCCCCTCCCAGTATAAGTCTTAAGTGGACCAGGCATCTCACCTTTATAATATATAAAAGCTATCCTGGCTTAAAAATGCCGGCTACCCCAGGTCTCATACAATTGCTTATTGATAAGGCGTATAAGATATAAAGGACTTACCTCTGGTTATCCCAGGCTAGTATACCAGCCCCGACAACAAGATTTTCCAAGCTCCAGCAGGATGATTGCCTACCATTAAAAAATTAACAATAGGGAAACAGTACTGTGGAACTGTGATCCAGGATACCAGGACACCAAATAAGGAACAAAATATTTCCAATGTCTGAAACAAACAGGAAAGCACCCCAGAGCTGTTTTCCCAAGTGTTTACCTTTGTAGTTGGCGTACATTGTATACTTTAGTTTCATTTTTTTTGCCTGTTGGTCATGCATAGATATTGCTGTATGATATTGTATCACCACTGATAAGGGGGTGAAAATTTTCCCATTTCTCCTTCAAACTAAGCTCTTGCGTTGCATTGACTCAAAAGTCTGGTGGATTGTGCTTAGAATACACTGTATAATGCTAAACAGAACTGTACAATAAAGTATTTATCCATGTTTACTCTGGTGTAGTGAATCTGCGTAGTCAACCCCTCTGAGTTAATAATGTCTAATTTGAGGGGGAAGGGGGGGGGGCTTGAAAAGTTATGGAGCAGAGGAGGTGTACAGGAGACATACAGAGAGTGGAAGTCATTGTGTCGGTGGTGATGTATGCAAATCTGTTACAAATAGTCAACTTAGTTATATTGGCTATAGTATGATTCTTACACGCATCTTATTACTCACATGTTAGCAATTTTTGGCTTTACTACTTGTCTGCGTCATTGGATGCTTACGTGCTGTAGTGAATACACGTTATATTCAAACTGAGATTACCCTTTCATGTACCTTGCTACTCTGAAATAGTGGTGAAACTTTCATTATGTTGGCCTAAATTATCAATAAAACTGAGTTGAGTATCATGTATAGCCCTGGAATGGGTTTGCCGTATGCGGTGTCTAAGATAATGCACAAAGACCATCGATAGATGCTTAAACAATTCTACATACTGCTTTTGAGCTTACATAATGATCCAAATTTACACCTTAATATTCCTCATATATAATAAGGAATGACGGCGTTTAACAGCACGTTACTTTTTAGTCGGTAAAGTTCTCACAGATCAAGAAAATAACTGGATAGCAACAGTTTTGAAGAAACAGTCAGAAACTAACTTTATGGAATCTAAAGTGCAATTGGAAAGACTGAACTTGTTTCACAGAATTCTGGGAGGTGGGAAAGTCACTGGGCGCAAAATTTTGTTGGTGAGTTATTTTGCATGACACAATTTTATCTTATTTCAAAATCTAGAGTTTAGACGAGTAGTATCAAACGAGCAGATCTGCAGATGGGGAATTAAGACAAGATGGTTATCCTGGGTAACTGGTTTTTCTCAGTCGCACCATTTGTCCTGCAGTACCCAGGGAGCACTTTTTCTTTACACCTGGTGTTGATGTTCGAAGTATTGTAATGGTTTTCCCTGTGTATGGAGTTGACCGTTACTGGTACTGACAAGGAGTGCTATATTGTCCGGCCTTGTTCCTACTGTAATGGTAGCGTAGCAGTAGAGTGGCAAAGCTTTGGTGGTTTACCTTGCGCTAGATATAACCAGATGCTGCTATAGAGCAGGCACAACTGTGTTCGGGCAACCGACCTCACAGATATCACAGAGTTGGAGGTAACAATGGTTCATTACTGCCAACAAAAGCAAACAATATCTAATTGCAACGCACAAAAGTGAACGATTGACACAAAGTATAAGATAACGAAAGGTAGTAACTGACGGCAAAGGTCGAGTGAATAATCAACGTATAACTGGTCAGAACAGTTCGCTTGCTACACACTAGTTACTTCTGAATCCACTACTGCTCGATGTCCTTCTATGATCTGAGCGTCTGTCTAAGAACTGAAGCCTCTGGGCGGAATGCAGGAGTTTTTATAGGGAACAAGTAATCAGCTGATAACATATGCGTACAATTGGTTGGAAATAATACCCCAGCGAGGCATAAAAAGCAATCACAAGCTGGCACACTAACACTAAATAATAAGCTATAAATAGATACATGTTAGTCAGAGCACTAGTGGCGGGAAATCCTTCCTTAGGCTGGGCTTAGGTGAGCGGTAGGTCAGCTGTACGTTGGTGTGTAGCCAAGCGTAGTCATCTAGTGAGTACTCTTTATGTAGAGGAGATATAATACTATCACCGGCTGAAGATAAGGGAGCTACACTGTGCTAATCTATTACAGTATGTGTTGCAGTTTAGTTTTAGATAATGTAAGAAGTTCGGGTAAATAAACAAAAAAATTTGCGCGAAAATCCTTTGATAATAAATGAAAGTTTCACCCAAATGAACAAAAAAATTCTGCGAAAATCGTTTTAGAATTATACAAGAATTTCAGCGAGCCAAAATTTTTTTAATCATGTGGAAGTCTCACCTATTATAAATGGATTTTCAAGCCAAGAAATTTTTTTTATCATTCAAAATTTTCATATGTTTTGAAGGTGTTTTCCCTCAAAGATATTGTTATTTGCGGTGGATTCTAAATTGTGAAATGAAGAAAAAGTTTTTTTCCATTTCTGATAAATTACACCAAAGCGTTTTGTTGCAAGAGTTTTCATTGGTTTTCAGCTCAGGTCAATCAGCGCAACTTTAACTATTCATAAGCCAGTGTTTCTAAACAGAAAGCATTCACTTCAATAACAGCGGCTGAAGGAACAACATCTACAACAACTACTTGAAGGAATCTCAGGGATAAGGTAAGAAATAACAAATAATTACTTAACACTAGTTGAAGAACTCAACTAGTTGCACTGTAGAGAAGTTGTTATGTTATCGCAATATGGAGGTGTATGCCTAATCATAGAAGTACCTCTCCTGGATAGTTTTATGTTCATTGAGCTTAACCTGCTTGCTTTTAAGATTGGAGTCTTTGGCACTGAAAAAATTGTCTTTTTTGTCAGAGAGCCAGCGACCGGCTTATAATTATTTAGTATCATTTGTAGATACAGAGAAGGTATCCTCTGAGGCTTTTCTAATCAGTTTGTTTTCTGAAAACCGCAATCTAAAAGGTAACAATTAGGTTCTAATTATTTATTGTTTTCAACCACATGTAGGTAGTAGCACTATGTAACTATCCTCCAAAACCTAACTGATTTTTTTCCCTCAAGTCTGCATTTTTGGCATTAATAAAATCGTAGTTTCCTCCAAGAGGAAATAATCAGATTCTAGGTTTTGATTGTTATAAACTGAATGTACGTAAGTAGTAGCGAAATGATAATTTATTTGTAACAACTATGTTTCATCGACTTATGGTTAAACAAAAACATAGGTAACTTTGCGTTCTTTTTTAGAACAGACATTGAAATAGAGAAAGTTCAACTGATGTTTGGGGCGCTAGAGAATCAGGAATTTCCTTCTCAACCAACACCTCTCACACCATGCATGCTCTGAAAAGTATGAACAGGATCAAATCATAGTAATTACAGATGACAAAAGGAAAAACATCTTTACTACAGCAACAGCTAGGACTCTCGAAAATAACAAGGTATATATTGATCAATAATTGTTTTACATGATGTCAATCGAACCACTGAAAACTAATGAATCAATCCTAACAATCAATTTTTATATTTTGCAGGCATGATGGTTTCTTTGAACTCCGATTTTCTGCCAAACCTTTAAAAACAAGCAAGACATTCCTTTCTCTGCTACTACTCTTGCTGCAACTACTACTATCAGCAATAATACCACTATCACTGACGCATCAAAATAACACATAATGCAGTGAAAAGATAACATCACTCAAACTTGTCAGCTGAAGACATCGTGATTTGCCGAGCTATACAACTGTGAATGAAGGACAAGCTTTGAGACTCTTTCTCACTGTCTTCTCCAATTCTGAAAACAATGACACTACTGCTGAGGATGATGATTTTGACAACCTTGGTGATAATCAGAAGGATTGCGACAGAGAGACGCGGAGAGCATTGCTTATGGCTACAGTCTGAACAAGGTCGATGAAGATCATTAGTCCCCATAATTACACTACTATCACTATGAATATTTGTTGGGGTATTAACAAATAGTTGCCATCAAATATCAACATTATTTCTTATGGTAATATCTCACTATTACTTGGCTGATATTAATAATAATTTTGACGCTATTATCATTATTACTATTGTTATTATACAGCAATTGATCAGTAAGGCTCAAAGTAAGTTTGTAAATGATATTACATTAACAACCAGTAGAAATAAATGTATGCTTCTCAACATTGGCACTAAACAAAATAAATCCTTAAATTGTACATGGTATACTGTAAAAAAGAGATACAATTGAGCCAACAAATTGGTAGCTAAGAAAAAGTGTGTATCATTATTGCTGCAATCGCCAAGCAACTAGTAAACATATAAATCCAGCAAACACTAGCAATAAATGTAAGCATTCCAACATGAGTAATAAGCAAATACCTGTCTACATCTTTGTTGAATAGCACAATTAAGCTATAAAAATGCAATGTACTGTATTGTTTTCCATATCTACACGATCATAACAATGTGTAACAAAATATTGTTATAACAAGCTAAAATACTTTGTTTATGTAAGTGTGAAAAAATCATATCGCAAACAACTGAGAAACCGCTATTTTAAATTTATCATCAACCATTATTTTTTCCCAGGAATTATCCTAGGGCTGTGTATTTTTCTTCGAGATCTACTGACAGTTTCGATTCCTTGAATTGTGAGCATGCTTGCTATTCTGCTGTAGTTACATTTTGTTGATATTATCGAGTCTTTATTGGTCAGCGCATCCCGCAACAAGTTATTTGAAAGCTTGGTGCTAAGACATCTGCCTTTAAGCTTTTCCTTGTAGGTATCTGGATCGTCTTTTCCAACATCTGTCAATCGATACAGTACTTTTAGACCTATCTCTTGATCACCTTTGCTGCTGGCTGTCATGTTGGAAACTTCCATTTCAAATTCTTGGAATCAATGAGCCATTCTCTACAAATCTTCATCACTATCATTCTCAATGTTTTTGAAATCGCTCTGTTCCCAGTCTGTGGTGTCAAACAATCTTCTTTTTACAAGCATCATAATTCTTTCATTAAGCTTTCTACGAAGATTCTCCATAAATTCTGGTGAAAGCGTCGCATCTTCATTATTCTTACTTGTGTTTTTAGCAAACGCTAATGATGGTGGGAGTTTGGGTTTAATAGGAGAGTTCCAGCTCTCCGGTTGTTTGCACTCTCCGGTAATCTTTCCCACATCACTCCAATAGATTTCTGTGCTTTGAAAAATGCTAATCTAACTTTTTGTAGTCGGACTAATTGATTTCCATTGTCATTCTCAAAGAAAGCATTCCAGAATCTCTTCATATCTTTCAACGCTTTTTTGCCTGTCGGGTTGTCATACAGAAATGGTGCAAGTTTGTTTTCGACCGTCGGTTTTGCATTGTTTGTTTTTCCCACCAATCTAGGATACGTCTCTCTTCTGATACAAGAAAGATCTGATACAAGAAAGAGTGGACTAGAAAACTTTAAAAGCTGAAGAGTCATTTTATATCGAGATTAAAACCAGTGCGGCTGGAGTGACTAAAGGCTGCTCCACATGGAGACGAAACGAAGACGAAACACCAAATTAATTTTGTAACGATTATCAGTTTGCCCAACGAAAGCCCTACCGGCACTTCGGTAGCATTGCGGCAACGTTTCAGCCAGACCTAGCAGCTTTTGGTTGACATTTTTTTGTCAGTCGCTCATTGGTCAAAAGTCTTTTCTGCATTTTGCTATTGGCCACACAAGGCGTAACTTCATTGGTCCATGTTGCATCAATGGAGCTAAACACAGCACATGTTACTAAAATTTATTATTAATAGAGTTCTTATTACTACTACTACTAGTATTCTATTAAATACTATCATTGGCTGGGAGTTGTTTATTATTCTTGGTATTAACTTTGCCTAATGATGTTATTATTATAATTATAACAAAAGTTTTTATACTCATCAAAGTAATTATTATTTGTACAGTTAATTAATTTCTCAATAAAGATTTGACCTACTGCAACAAAACAACAAATGATTCATCATTATTTATTATTAGTGTTAGGAATTCAAAAGAACGTAGCACTTATAAAATTACTAGCCCGGTGAGTGAGTGATAATGATGATGATAACCAGTTGATAAATAATTAAGTTCACTCATCAATAAACTAACTAAATGCGAATATCTGGAAGGTGTCCGTACAGAAGAACTAGTAGAACTAGTAGAAGAGCTACTAGTGTTGAACACTACTATTATAATGATTGGCGGCATTTGTTATTATATTCGTGTATTGTCATTGGCTGGCAGTTGTTAGTCGTTGTTCGGCTACATGCAGTTTCGTTCGCATGTGAAGCAAATTTGGTTACAAATGCACCGAAACATAAAAAAAAACCGTGTCGGCCAGTTCGCTTCGTCCTGGTTTCATCGCCGTGTGGAGCAGCCTTAGAGCATCTAAAACCTACCTCTACCAGTCTGCATTAAAGTACTTTGCTTGTCAGCAAATTTTTTTTGCGTAACAATCAGTTTTTTGTAGCTCCTTAAAGCGTTAAAACCTACTCGATGAACGGTTCTGTATCTAAAATGTGTTTTCTAAAAAAAATTTTTTGCCTAAACAAAAGTCCCTGCAGATTTGATTGAGTAAAAATAAACATTGATGAAAATAAACATATAGAATTATACATACATTTACATGATGTACAACATATACATGAACATGATTGGGCATAAATATGGCCGTGGTCATTGACATGTCCATGTACTAAAATGGATATGATATAGCATAGGAGATGGAACGGAAATAGAAATCAATATGGACATGTACATGGGCTTGTACATGCACATAAATGGCATGAGGATGAATATTTAGATGGACATGGACATAAATGGACATGGATGTGGACATGTACATTAACATATACATAAATGGACATGGATATGTGCATGAACATGGATATAGACATTTATGGACATGGACATGGAGATGGACATGTACATAAATGGAAGTGCATATATACATAAATGGATATGAACATGGATATAGACATTTATGGACATGGAGATGGACATGTACATAAATGGAAGTGCATATATACATAAATGGATATGAACATGGGGATGGACATGGAGATGCACACTGACATGGTCATATATGAAAATGAGTATGGAGATGGATATGGAGATAGGTATGGACCTGTACGGAAATGGATATGAACATGGACTTGCTCATTCCCGTGTACATGTTCTAGCTCTTATCCATTCATATAATCTGGTATATTCCTCATCATGTACAGTTTAAACTTATGTGTAAAATATACGGTCTGTACCAACGTGTAGCGTAATTTTTATTTTTTATTTAATAAATCAATACCAATAATTATGCAACGTGAATCCAACAATCAAACTCGCGATACAAAACAAGGTATAAACAAGCATTGCATACCATTTTTAAACACTCAACCCAACAATCTAAACTTTAATACATACTGCAGTATAAATGAACGCTGCCCAAAAAATACCTAGTTATGCATACATTTACAACAAAATTAAAGCACACAAGACAAATTATCAATGGTATCAAACTAAACTAGAATACAAACTGGGAATATCAACACCTGACGCACACAAAAAATTACTCTATCAGTTCTACCAAACACCTGGTGCAATTAAAAAAATTGTTTTCCCAGGATATCCATACTGTTATCAAACATCCACATGCCAATCTGTTCCTTTTATTCTAATTATACTTACAATTTTTTATTTCTTCAAAGCTGTTGCTTTTTTATTAAGTGTTATCCTTTAGCTGCAAAATTTTAGTGCATAGAAACATTTCTACAGCTAGCAATGGCGCTAGCTATCAACCAGAAATCCAGTGCAATCAATGTTGTGGAATGGCTTGCAAAAACAATTGATACGGTTCCACTAAACAGTTCACACATAACTGTGCTGGGATGGGTGAACACATCTGGTGGATGGGTGAGTTTACACACTCTTACAATATTGTCAAGAGGTTGTTAAAAAACAACCGCCATTACGGGTTTATTGGATTAATTGCCTTGCATACAGCCATGCAGGGGGCCTTTGAAACACATAATACCACATTATTGAGATGAAACATTGCAAAATTGATAGAATGGGCTTTCAAAATAGTGAAAATCTCTCAATATCTCATCAAACTGACAGCCGATTATTGTTCTTGACAGTTCTCTACACCAACACAATTAATTGAATCTTAAAAACAAGAATCTGAATTTGAGACACAGCAACTCCTGTTGATTGCAGCTTTTAAACTAGCCGAACAACAACTAAAAATATGCAACTGGATTGCAAACACAATTAACTAAACTCACCAATATTTTTAGCGAGAAAATATGTACATCCGATAGTTTTACCATCTTGAAGAACCCAGTATTTGTGCAAATGTGTCTTTCCGGTGAGGAATTACAAAAACGGAGAAAAATCAATCATTCTCTGAGTTCCACCAAAGAAAATAAAATTTTAATGATGCTACAAGCTTTGTTTTGTAGTGTAAGAATGTAAAAGTGGTTAATTATACACCAGAAACTGTTGGGATGGTGAACAGACTTCATGCAACTCGCCCATTGCTATTTCAAATTTGTAGGATGCTACAAAATAATTGTTACCCTCGCCTTGTTATCCAAGTTTTGTACATTAAAAATTTGAGGTCGTTTCAAGCTAGCTATTGGTTTTCATTGGCCAGTGTCAGCAAAAACTTGTAGTATAATACTCTCGATAAGTTTTTTCGTACAATCTTAGAGAAATTAAAGATGCACAACTACTAACCATTTAATTATAACACTCACTCTTTGTATCATTCAGTCGGTATGAATCATACCATTGAAGCACACGTATACCATAAAAAATTAAACAATAAGCTGCTCAGATATAATCACAATCAAAGCTGCTTCTTTCAGAAATTAATGAAAGTTTATTTCACCGCTGCGTGTGTTTATGTAATATGCATTGGGATTGTTATAGCTCCAGTTTCATGTCTCAAATTGCAACATTTTGAAAATTATAGATTGAAGTGATATGTCAGAATGAAAGAGCCGAAGAGAAACTCCAAACTGATGTTAGCCAGCCTCGTCATTCTGAGACAGATACAACGCATGCTGATGAAAAAGATGTAAGAACCTAATAATTCAAAAACTCAATCAGCTTTGGCATGAGTTTTTGTGGTTTATCAAAAATTATTTAAATTTTCTATACGAAACTTGTCACACTTTTGAACCACTTATACCAACATATACTACTTTTCAAATTTTAACAATCGTAATTTTACCAAGTTGGAACACTAAAAAGCTGTTTTATTTATTCACAGATTCACAAAAAAACTCAAACAAATTTGAAAAATGCCGAAGAAACTAATCCCAACCCAATAGAAACTTCTGATGCAACAAAGAAAAACATTCAACCAGCCCCATTGATGGCAAAAAACCCGAAATCACAAACACTGGTGAGACCTCCACAAATAGGGTTACCTCCGGAAAGGGATCCTTACAACACAAACTTTTTTGCTCCTTTTGAAATACAGCAAGACGGAGTATCGAAACTGAAACGAAAATGCAAGAAATGCCACCGCTTTACGATATTTTCACTTGAGCGATACAGAGGCGTATGTGAACATTGTAATCAGCAATTGTGTCTAATAAAAAATTGTGGCGTTTCATTGAAAAAACACAATTCGCTCACTTCTCATATACAAATTCACCGAAATGAAGATCTTACAAAATGTTTTGAGTGTGGCGCAGATAAAATCCGTCCCAAAGGGCAACGGTTTGGTCAGTGTCCTATGTGCTCCATTTTCTGGTGCCTTGAAAACAACTGTGGCCATGAATTTTCAACAATAAGTACCTTAAGATACCATTTCACCGCGAAGCACTGAAAGACATAAGCTTTGTTATGATTATTGGCTTTCAGCTAGTTTTGACTGCTTTGACCAAATATACTTCAATCAAGAAAGCTACGTGTTTGAGTTTGTTCATTCTTCAATCATCTTTTAAATCATTCCGGCTCGAGTACTTCTATTCAGCTCGAATGTGACAAATGTATGCAATTTTTACTTCCAAGAAGTTTGCATTTGACAATACAGCTTCAAATCAACTAAAAATTACATGAAAAATAATTGAACTATGATTCTGACTTATTAAAAATAAGGCTTTTGAACCTATTCATATAATTTCACTCCAACCAAAAATCAGATAAAAAAACAAATTGAAGTTACTTTGCTGGTTCATTTGAAAAATCAATTGAACACTAGATAGACAATACCCAATTATCAGATCTTCTCCGCATTCACTGTTCATATTTCATAGGGAGGGTGAACCCGTACAGCCAAGGTAACACAACTATAGAAAATAAGATTGGAACAAAAAAATGATGTGTTGGTTTTTAATGTTTCTCCTGATTGTTTCTTTTTTTTTAACGAAAGATGGGTAAAATCGATTTACGGAACAGCAGAACGATGTTTTGTTGTGCATTTTGCTCATTCGTTTGTTGGTAAAAATTAAAACATATTCTTGCATGGCCATAAAATGGTTTAAAGAAATGAATTCAGTCTTCTGCGGGAGTTCATTCTGGTATAACAAGAACTTCTTCATTTATCATCTACAAAAAAATGAGATCAGCTTGTAGAATTAACATTGTAAAGGTTTTTGCTACCTGTTTTTCTGAAGTTTCTTTAATCAATGGTCATATTATTAAACCTTATAAAGTGTGCTCCACTTGTAACTTTTGCATCTTCATTTTTATCTTCATAGAAGCTTCAACAACTGAGCTGACATTGAACTGCAAAACTTCACTTTCAAACAGGATGGAAATGATCGTACCTTGGTTGATTTCTCTTTTGAGCAATATTTGGTCATTTTAGCAAGTAAACCAAAGCTTTGCAATTAAGTTTGTATTTAACTACCTATAGTACAACAAAATAAAACTTTGTTGACATAAATAATTGAAGTAAATTATTATCATTGAAAAAAATACCATAATTTTCAGAGTTTATGCATTTTGCAAACCAGCCCTGTGCTAAATTTTCTCTGGCGTAACAGCTGTGGACACGTAACTGATCAATTTATACCGGTGATATTGAAGCTTGATAATAATGGTCTTTATGAATAGTCAATTTAACCAACTTAGACAGCATAATTAGCACCAAGGGTGCTAACTGATGCAATTTCTTTTGGTTACAAAATCAAATCAGTCATTTCAAAGAAATACTTTACCAAGTTTTTTATGAGAACAGAGTGAGGTTATTGTGTTTGAAGTAATTTCTGGGAAAGCAGTGGGAGTTAATTAAAATTTTTATCAGTTACTGGCAACACTTGCAAATTTTTGTCTTAACTCATTTTAAAGCTATTAGGGAACGGTTTTAGCTAATATTTAGAAATACCTACATACAGTAAGAAACGTTATGTTACATTTTACAAAAATAGTTGTGTGTTATCGGTGTTTGCTGTGTGTTGAAAAATCTCGAGCTATTCAAACTCAGTAAGTATCTCACAAGTCAAAAGGTGTCAACTGAGCGTTTGCAATGAATCATTGGTGTAAACAATATAAAATACTTCATAAATTAATCACAACCACTACCGGATTGTAAAAGATGGCTGCCTAAAGCTACTGCCAGTGATATATATTTTTTACCAACAAGTTGACACTGCAACATACTCATATTTATGCGAGAAAATCGTTATAGTAACCAGCAAGGCGGTTAGCCACTGGAAATGTTTTTTTTGTTTCCTTTGTATTTTGACAGTTACCTGTTCTGTTAAACTATTTGAATTGTGTATTAAGATAGTCAGAGTAATACCCATACCGTCATAAGATCACCTCTTGCACTGAATACACTAATCATGAGGATCAGAGACAGGAACACCATAATCTCACAGCTATAGCCATAATAATACCATTTACCAGAGATGTCAGTCGGGTTGACTTAAACGATTGCAGCTGTGATGGCCCACTATGCATCCAGACGGAGGATGGCAACTCAACACCTCGCAAACTCGATCTCTCATTGCCTTATGCGATCACTGAATTTGATTGGATATCCAGTAAATTTGCTACCCTGTCTCGATACCTGATGACACATAACATTGGGTGGACATTCCCGAAGTAGATGCAGATGCATTGCTACCATCCCTCAGTGAAACCTTGTCTAATATTAAAGCTTTCAGCCGGTAAAATACTCACTTGCAGCTTATTGATTGAAATGGAACTTTAAATTCTTGATGTGACGGTATGAGATGATGATTCCTTAGAAAATGCTTGACTTACGTGTCCATCAAACTGTTAACCCACAAAGGCCTTGACGGTTTCTAGAGCTCTGGCAAAAAAATGTGATGGGGAATGTTCGTAGGGCCTACAAAAACTCAATCGAGATAAATATGACAAAGTTTTATTCGCAGCAAAATATTTGAAAAAGAAATTGTCCCTTTCATAAGATATAAAGTTTGTAGGAGCAGAATAAAAAGATTTACTTGAGATGATTTTACAAATCTTTGTGAAAGTTGGTTATTGCTGATGAAATACATATAGTTGATTTTAGCACTCTCTGTTAAAAATGCAAGCAAAAACTTGTATTGTTTTGGTTTATGTTTTATGAACGTATTTATATGCACTTTCGTCTTCTTGTTGACAACAGTTGTGTTATCTGGATAACTGCAATATGTTTTTTTTCCAAATTTACATTGGTTCTGAACAGCACCAGATCCAGGTTGTTTACTATCTCATTTCTTTTAGTGGTGATGCTTGGGCAATGAATTTATTTTAAGTTTGGCAACTCAAACAATGAAAGCCCCGTACAATGCATGAAGAGTATTTTCAGTCAAACTGATCAAGTTACACACCTCTGTTGAAGCTGTATAAGTTGGTAGCCGACAGTACTTGATTTGTTTCGTGAAAGTTGTTTCTGATCTCTGTCCATCTTGTCATAAATTTAATGAACCCAACTTGTTCTCAGAATAGCCTATGTGCCTCAAACCAGCTTGTTCATCGGAAATTTTCAATCAACATACTCAATAATCAGTGACAATCCTAATATCGGAAGTTCAGCAAAGGGTAGATTTAAAATTTGCTTTGTTTCAGAACATTTTCAACACATGTTTTCATACAATTTTGCTGCATTCCCAACTCTTTATGTTGCTCTAGCAACAATGCTCAAACCCATGACAACTCCATGCCCATGGCCTAATGTGCTGTTGGGCCTGCTTCTTACTGCAGTTTAGGTCAAGTTTTTTGAAGTTTTTAAAGCTCTGTTGTTCGCTTACTACTGTGAAGGCATGTATGATACTGGCTTTACTAAAGATTGAAAGTCAATACTGGGCCAACTGATATCAATTCAAATTGGTTGCAGAAATTCGAACCTGGGTCTGTTGTTGCATACATGCATCACAATTTCAACAAGTACTATACTATAATTCTACCTTAGTTGTCAATAGTTTTGCATTGCTTAATTTGTTTTTTAAATTTTTCTAACAGCAATTTTAACAAAGTTTTAATGTGCGGCAGCGAACAAGCTTACACTCCAGTTATGAGGAAAAAGGGAGAGTTGAAGAACATCTCACAGAGACAGAATAGTTTATTTCAACCAATCACTAAAGTAATATTCCAGCATTTTGTATACTGTATGGTCTGGTAAAGTCGTTCCCCATGACTTTGCTGTACTTCTCATTGGTGATGTTTCCACTAGTGTGTTCTTCATTCAAACAAGATGCCAATATTACTGGTCAGTTGTTTGTATTTGAAACATGATTTGGATAATAACTGGATACTTAAGGTGAAACGTAATCATTGCATTGTTTTTGGATCGTGCTTACTAAAGTTTAGGTGATTAGAATTTTGGTAGAACCATGAAACTCCAGCGACCTAGATTCTGAATTAGCACAATTTAGCAAAACCAAATTTTTCAGCTAGTAGTTTCAATTTGTGATAAAATTGAGCCTGCATGAACAGGTCATTTCTTATCTTTATTCAACCGTTTCTTTCATCTTATTGATGGTGGCTGAGATTTGATTGAGCATACGGTGTCCGAGAAACGTTGCCAAAAAGCTGTCGCGGTGAGAGAACCTGAAAATCTCCAACTAATTTCAGATTAGAAGCAATTGGGAGTAGTAATAAGGGAACAGATCTCTGTCATGGAGTCTAAAGATTAAAAGGTTCTCCTGATTCCAGGTACTTGAAGTACGCCCCTGTTCCCGTACAAACCTGTGAGGTACCTTTTTGTGTGCACCAGTTGTTTGGAATTTAATTGTGCAGGAGGTTTATATTGCAATTTTTTATGTCGTTAGATTATGAGTTTGATTGGTTTGGGAGGTCATGGAGTCTAAGGAAGTTTTCCTGGTTCCAGGTGTACTTTAAGTATGCCCCTGTTACCGTGAACCCGGTGAGGTGCCTTTTTGTGTGTACCAGCTCTTTAGAATGGGTGGTAATTATTATGGTGTTGAATGTCGGTTTGAACGATTGTTTGTACGTTATGTGTATTTGTTTGATGTTTTGTAGGTTCTCCTGGTGCATTGTTTGGATGCCTGATGCCTGAGGTGCCTTTTTGTGTGCACCAGGTGCTCTGTAATTAGTTGTGATGGGTGAGGTACCTTTTTGTGTGCACCAGGTGTTTTAATTTTTTGTGTTGCGTTTAGTTGGGCAGGGATTTATATTGCGATTTTTTGATGTCGTTGGATTATGAGGCTGGCTGGTTGTGTGGGTTTGTACTGAGTTTTGTATTGTGATTTTGGTCTGTGATATTATTATTTTATTAAGAGTTTTGGTGTTAGAAAAATTTCATAGTGAAAACTCTTCAGCTACTGTCTTTAATTTTTTATGATGTTACTATCATTGCTTACGAAAACTGTATTATGTTTTTTAAATTATTTATTGCATAAGGAGTAAACTTTATATGAATGATAGTTGCGTCAATTTAATGTCAAGTACATTATTTATTTCCCACTTTTTCTCTCTCATTGGTAACAACTAGAATTCAAGTATTTATAGCCGAACTATGCAATAACTAGCTTTTGTGATTTTCTTTAGAATAGATATTGAAATGAATAAGATTTAAGCGTTGTCCAATGCGCCAGAGACTTAGGAATTTCTCTCTCAACCCAAACATCCCACACCTTCAATAGCTGATGCAGAAGCATCATCTTTGTGAAAAACCTACCCCCTTCTCCCATTGCCCCACCCTTTCCAAAATCTTCCCCCCTCCAAAAACCATCCCCCACCCCCAAAAAAATTAAAATAAACTGAATATTTACAAATTTACAAAATTATTCTCAGGAAGAGCAAACTGTTTAACATCTCATGAATTTTCCTATGTTGCCGAGGAAACTTGCCTAATTATCAATGACTCAGATTTAAGTATGCTTATTTTAAGAAAATTTTTGTATTGCAGTTGTGAAGCTGACGACTAGCAGTCAGGATATGAAGGGAGCTCCTCTGCGTTAGTTTGAATGCACTAGACCATGATGTGCGTGAGTAGAACTGCTACCAAACGGTCGAGAATGTTGTAGGCTGGTACACTGAAAGCGATAAGCTAGCCCCCTGAGACGTGACATGTACAAGATATAACTTGGCTGGCATTTTGACACAAGAAACTCACTGTGATTCAAATTGATCGACCATTATCAAATCCTATTCTGTAAAGATATGTTATATTGCACTGTTATTGGGATGCAACCGGGACGAAAAAGACTGGTTCTGGAGCAAACTGAATGGAGCGATTACTTGTGTTCCAGGCACTGAAAAACTTGCTTTGGTAGGAGATTTGAATGGGCATGTAAGAGAAAACAAGCCAGGATTTGAGCGATGACATGGTTGGAAGACGATTGGACACTGGAATGATGGAAGTCGATAGAATTCTGGGGAAGGCCAAGTTGCATGACTTGGTGATAGCTATTACATTATTCCAAAGAAGGATTAGCATTTGATAACATCAGGAGTGGACAATATTTTCCAGTGATTGGCTTCATATTAGTAAGGAGGTCTATGTTGGGAAGGGTCAGAAATGTCAGGGTCATACCTGGGGAGGCTATATCGACACAGCATGGCTTGCTAGTGGAACAGTTGTCAGTGAAGAGAGAGAGAGGGAAGCAGAGAAAAAGACCCGGAGGGTTAGGATGGTGAAAACTAAGGGAAGCAGAGGGGGATGAGCTCATTGCAAAGTTGACAGACAACATCCTGGAAAAGATCGGGAAAGAAGAGACAGGCAGTAATGATAGCTAAGGAAGAACTTTCAATCTCAGGTAGGAGAAAAATACCTCGAAAATGAATCCTGGTGGTGGAATATGGAGGTTCAGAAAGTCGTGAAAGAAGAGAAAGAGCTATTCAAGAGTAGGAAAACAGCTACGGAGAGATGATGACCAAGACCAGGAGCTCGCAGACAAGGATTATAGAAGAAACAGTAAGATGGCTAAAGAGGTAGTGCCAAAAGCCAAAGAGAAAGCATTTGAAGAGCTCCACAAAGACCTGGAACTAAACTGGGCAACAAAAAAAAAACTTTGCAACCTACAAAAAACCAGGAAGCGACAATCCCTAGATATAGACAAAATAAAATTTCAGAGGAGCAAAGCAAGCAAAGAGGAGCAAGCAAAGATGACTAGAGTACTTTGATAAAACTACTCAACACAAAGAATAGCATGGAGGAGATCGGTGAGGTGAAGCAAGTAAAAGTACCAATCGCCCTTGTTAATGAAGAAAAGGTTAGCTAACAGTTTGTGAAAAATGAAGACAGGAAGGCCAATGGACCAGATGGACTTCTGATCAAGACAGTGAAAAGATTGGGGATACTGGAGTTGGTTGGATGACATCAGTTTTGAGAGAAGTACATAAATCAGGGTTACCAGAGGTCTGGAGAAATAGTCGAATAACAGCAATACATAAAAAAATGAAATCCTTTGGACTCTACCAACTACCGTGGTTTCAAACTTCTCAGCCAATATATCAGACTTTTGAAAGACATGTGGAATCCAGACCAAAAGGTTTAGTAAAAATTCCGAGGTGACAGTATATGGCTTCCAGAAATGCAAATTGACGACCCAACCCATGTTTTATCTGCGGATTCTTCAAGAGAAGGTTAGAGAGTGCCAACATGATCTGCATCTGAGATATGTCGATCCAGAAAAACGCATATGGTCCAGTACCCAGGGACCTCATCTAGTACTGTCTTCAGAAACAGGGAGTGCCAGAAGTGTATGTTAAAATCATTTACGATATGTATGAAAACTACACAATATCAGTTAGCACCACAAGTGGAAGCTAAAAGAAGTTAGGCTAGATGTTGGTCTTCATCAAGGCTGTGCACTCATAAGTTTTCTCTCCATCGTGTTCCTGGTATCATTGTAGAAAACATAGCAGCAGACCCCGTTGGGCAATGCTTTTTGTATATGACATAGTCTTATGCGATAGGGATGCAGAGGGAGTTGAGATGAGGTTGGAATAATGTAGGCAGCACGTGGAGGACGCAGAACTAACAGTGAGTCGGACTAAAACACAGTACACGTAGCCAGTTGGAGCAACAGGGAGAGTACGTCTGAAAAAGATTGACCAACAAGATTGTAGCGAACTACCAGAAACTACAGGCTTAAAGTAACTCGCTCGGTATGTTGATTGATCAAAAGAGGGGTTGTAAGGCTGAGGCGACGGGTAGAATTGGTGTGGCCTTGGACTTGTGGAGTGATCGATCACTATTGTTATGCAAAAAGAAAGTACCAACAAAACTGAAAGTCCTGTTGTACAAAACTCCAATCAAGCCGACACTAACCTATGGAAATTAAACCAGACCCATCACCCAAAGGCAAGATGATAGGATGGATACGACAGAAGAAATGAGGATGCTGAGGCCTATATATAAGATAAAGTATGATGACCATATCATCACCATAGAGATAAGGGTCCAGACTAAGGTGTAAGAAATCTCAACTCATATGAGGCAAGACCTCGGCAATGGTGTTTGGGCGTCTCCAATGCATAGGCGAAACAGATGAAATACGACAGGTTGCAGATATGAAAGTTTCTGGTAAAAGGAGAAGAGTTAGACCCAAAAAAAAAAGAAACTATAAAGTCAGACATGGGTGCTGGGGTTGACGAGATGATGACACTGGAGACCGGACCAGGTGGCATTTGGTGAAAGAGCTAGGTGGTTGCAAAACGGCTATTCGCAAAGGAACAAAGCTGTCTAGGTGAGAATGGTAAGAAAACATTGCATTGCTATTCAGGTTAGAACAGATTGTTTGAGATTATGTTAGATGGCTGTTAAGAACAATGGTTCATCGGGTATTGTCATTGCATGCTATTCACTGTGGGCCCTGGTGATGATAGGCAGATGTCTAAAGCTATAGCTATATAGATTTACAATAGTAGGCATGTGAACTTGAATAACAGGTAGGTGATTTTGTGCGGAACATTGTGTGTTGGTTTAAAAGAAAAGCCTACCTTGAAAAGAAATTCACTAAGCCGCATTGCTTGTAGTTACTTTATAGGTTGAGTTCTTCATTAAATTGTTGCATACTTTGTAATGCAAAGCAAAACATGCACACTTTTACTTGAATTGGAATTCTTTAAATTTCATAAATACATTTGCTTTCAGTAACTAACGGTATTTAACATTGCATCGAATAAAGTTTAGATTTATTTAGCTGGTCTACTTGTATACATTTATTCATGGATACTGATGCGTATAACCCAAGTTCTTGTGAGGTAATTCTCTCTTTGCTGAAAAGCCGGTAGGTGCATAAAACAAGAGTAGAAGAAAATTACATATCAGTATCGTTTTTTTTGTTTTTTTTTTAATTATGATGGTGTTCACATTGTAGTCTCAAAGTGTTTCTGAAAATCCAGCCAAGCCAAAGCACTTCACAAATGATTGAAGTTATAGAAAATAAAGTCACTGACAGGTCACAGTTGTTCACAGACATTGCTGGAGCATATACAAAAATACGTGAGTATGCTTCCACTTTTAAAGGTTTTATGCAATTTCATTGTGGTAGTTATACTGTAAGTACTCTGAATGGCTTAAAGTTGATTTTTTTTTGGTTCTTCAATCACTTAGTTTTCATTCCAATAAATCTTTTTGGTTTCTACTCTGTTACTGAACATTTTTCAGAATATAGCAATTGGTAAGTTAATTTTGAAAGTTTATTCAGCGATTGAGCAAAATGATTTAATTTAAAATGCTAGCGTTATGTTCAAACATTACCAAGGTATTGATTTCATGACAATGCATGGAATGCAGCTTGTAGTTGTACAATGCATTTGAAAGTTTTTTTTAGTAATATTTTTATAGTTTACGATTTTTTTTCTTTAAAGGACGCCAGAATTGAACACCATTCTGTAAAGTTTTTGAATTTTCAGATCTTTAGCTGCAAATCGATGTAATTAATCAACAAGGAACTGCTCAATGCTGGAATGATTTTAGCATTTCGAGTCAAGCGTTACTGTTTCTGGCCGATGCCGGAAAAAAAACCTTTTCTATCGGAATTTGAATCTGCGTGTTTGTGCCAAGATAAGCGTTGAAAAACATGAAACAGTTAACCAAGTGGCGTTGCTGAAAATGGTGCTTTGCCAGTGATTGGTACCATGTCTAGCAGTCCAGCACACAGCCACAATCCACTAGTGAAACACCCTTGTTAACTATGCTTATTTCAGTTGATTAGGCAACAGGTCCTTCTACAGGGTCTCAGCTCAAGTTGCAATAAGTGTATTGTTGTGTTTTCTGCCTTTGCATGAAAAACTTATACTAGTTTCCATATCACAGTAAAATAACGCCAGACTTTTGCGGTTTGTGGATGCAAATCATGAGCGACATTGGTAGATATTTACATAACTGAATATTTTATCGGCCTTCTTTAGTCCAGGTAAGAAGTTGCTACAAAAACAGTAAGAGGTAAATTTGCTGTTTAATGCAATCTGAGTTGCGTTACTGGCTGTTACTTTTGTTTCCATGTTCTAACTATTAACTTGGGGTACTAATTTTTTAATTGACTTGAAAGATTATCATGTAAAAAATATATGTAAGAGATATGGTTGCTTGCATTGGAGTCTGAGTGATGATAGGGAATAAAAATAATAATGGAAAACAAATAAGCTTACGATCAATAATAAGAAAATATCTATTAAAGTTTCCTTTGCTGAGATACCATTTATTATTATTATCTGTTGTACTACAAAAATCTCTCATAAGCATGAGGTTTTGTGCAATACAGACTATGGACAACAATCAAATCAAGAAAAAAAAGTGAAACTGACAGAAATAGTTACACCTAGTCATTTGGCTGATCTGGCACCATTCAAAATATAATGCCGCAATGTGCGCTTATATACGAGTTTTCCAGAAGCTATAATAGTGATTTGAACGTTGTCAAGCAGCTACAATACCAAATTGAACTGTTGGAATTTTACTAAAATGAAGCAGAAACTAAATTTAAATATTTAATTCATAAAAAAGAGCATGTAACGATAACTTCCGAAAATCATAACCTTATGTGTTCTGTGCAGCAGAAGTTCATCAGATTTAATTCAGTTTACCTGTAGCACAAACTGCAATTTAAAAATCACAAACAATAATCGTTGGAGTTTTCACTAAACAAGTTTTCTATTGAAGTGTTGCCAACTTACCATTCGATTTTGCATGCCCATTTTAATCGACTTTGGTGAAATTAGCATCACTAGGGTCAAAACACTCTTGGTACTTGACCTTTTGCCGAAGAATTTGCTAGCTCTTGGCAACAAACTTTGGAGCTGAAATCAAGCAACAAGCTAATCGCTCAAAGTGCTAGCTTGGCAAACTTTCTTCAGCGCTACAACTGTCAGTAAGTTTGTAATGAAATGGAAACACATTTTTGTGCGTAACTGGTCAGAAAAATTTCCGAATGAGAAAGGTCATCTAACAATTTAGTTTTTAATTGAAAATTGTCTCATATTACTAACTGTACAGAGTAATCGGTTGTGTTGGCCAAAATTGTACCCAACAAACAAAGCATTCTGACCGGAGTCATTGAGTGATTTTCCAAACTTTTTGAAGTCATCGCTTGCTTGGTTAATGGGAATTATATAGATAGTCCCAGTAATTGACCTTTCTTGTCAACTTGAAAAAAAGGCTATCGGAGAATAAACCAGGCATGTCTGATTTAAAACTTGGGTGGAGTTTTGTTATACATCAGTGTCATTGCTACTCTACAGTTAAATTGTGCCTGTTTGTTCATAAACTGTGTAATAAAATATGTTCACACCAGCTTTGACTTGAAGACACAGCAAACATACTGAAAACTACTCTGAGAGAACTAGAAAACTTGGCAGATACTTGTTTTCGAAGACATTAATCTCTCGGCATTAATGTGCTTATTCGCAGTTTATGAACCTCCAACTTAATTTGTGAACTACTACAAAATTTAGTCGGCCAGTTAATAACTGCTAACTTGGACAGTTTCATAGAAGCAATGGTTTGAACTCTGAGAACAATGTTTTTCAATTTTGACATATGACACATTACAGGCAACATCTTTTGTGCAACGTCAACCCTGAAGCATTTTTATAAATTCTTCGGAACTAGTGAAATTAATAAACATAAAAAGTAATATATCTGTCCGGAAACATGCAAGTGAGATGTACAAACTGCAGCCTATCTTAATACCCAAAAATAGATATCCAAGAAAGTAAAAACATACTGTCCCATTGATACAAGAAGTCCAAGCTGGTTAATTTTGCAAACAATTGGCTTGTTTCTAATTAAATGGCAGCCTATTTGTTTCTTCCCCTCGAAATCTTGAACATTTATTCGACGGAAGAAAGATGATGCAGCTCTTTGTCTTCTGAACTCAATATGTTTGGTAAGTTGTTTCAATGGTGGTGGAGTTCTGGGCAAAAAGTATATGTGAGTAAGAGGAGGTACAGATTCCATTGAAATAGGTCAATGCTGCATGACGTGAAGCGCTTTGGTTTTTTGTCGGTGCAGGGAAGAGAGATGAAGGCGTACGCTATCAATCTTAGATGAATCTATTGCAATTGTTTTCTCAAATTCAACTAAAAACACAACCAATTGTCTACTACATTGTTGATCATGAGTGCACAAAGACGTTTACCAAAATTATTGGCTGGTGTTCCTTCTTTTACTGCGACAGTTATGAATAGCCACAAAGTATCTGATTTCGAGACTCGATTGCTCAATAAAACCTTGATACTTGGCTGCTTCCCTCAACTACTGAGGCTTTGATGACTCATACTTGAGGTGTTACTTAAATAAGTTCACTTGAAAGGTAAATCAGTTTGTCGGACTACTAATAAAACTGCCTTCAGTTGCCTCAAGTCACAAGAAACTTTACATGTAACAAACGCGGTGTGTAAAAGCACATTTTCCAATCTGTTGAAAAGTGAAAGCTGGTGGCGTTTTATACAAAAAGTGTTGCATAGAAGTAAGACACAAGCAAGTAAGTACCAGGAAACTTGTTAGGCAAACGAGTTTGAATTAGATGCAGCTGAGAATTTGAATTGCACTCAAACCTATTGCAGACTTTTTTCTTGGCAAAAATTATGTACCGGAGTTTTTCTTTTGGATGACCCCTTGAAAATTACACATCAAACTGTTCGCGCTCCAGAGAGTATATAGTAAACAAAACTATGGAGGAGTCTCGCTCAACCTCCATAACTGTAACAAGCCTCAGGCTCGGACTCAATACGCAAAACTTCAGAGTATTACAAATTTTATTGCTTTTCAACGCTTGTGTAAAATTGCTGTGACAAGATGCCTCCACAATTTGGTATAATCACAAACAGAATACTGGTACAATAAAAAGATTATGGAAGAAATCTCTATCCTTTATAGCCAGCGGCACATGAGGTAAATGGGTATATAACCAATAATACAAACATTGGAATTAATTCCACAAATGAACAGTAAGAATTTGAATATTGAACAACCAGATGCAACCAATAAGGTTAAATAAATAAGGCACCCAGAAGTGGGAAAACACTGCTTACATGGTTGGTATTGAACCATCAGCTTCCTGCTTTAAGTTTTTAGGCTTGACTAGCTCAGAGTTCAAAGTTCTGGGCAAGTTATTGAGTAAATTGGTTGTAGATTCAGGCTATTATATACCACGAATCTGGTTCTAGTCTTTGGGCTGTATTTATTCTTCGGTTGCTGATGCCATATAAGTTGACTGCAGTGGTGATCAGGTTAGCTGCAGAGTGGGTTAAGTCAAATACAGAGCCGGCAGGGTAGCTGCAGGGCCGGTAGTAGGAGCTTTGGACCGGCAGGGTGAATACCAGTAGTAATATATGAGCAGATCTCCCTACCAAGTGTTTTTTTGTGGATCAGACCTTGGAGTTGAAGCAATGGGTTGCAGCGTTGGATGAATTCGCCGAGTTTATATTGTGTTTTCTTTGAGGGGCATTTGAGTCGCATTTGAGTGGCATTTAGGTGGCATTTGAGTATTGATTATTTTTTTACTTAATTTGAACTCATATGGCAGCTAGATTTTGAATGTATGGCATTTAAGCTTTGATAATTTTTTTACATAACTCGAACTCATATGATATTTTGAGAGAGAGGAGAGAAGAACAAGGAGATATAACTACATTAAACCAATATATGATTATATACATTTATTACATAATAAGTAGGAAAATATCCTTGTATAATATACCTAGACTTAGTAAATACTAAGTTATACAAAGCACTACAACTTGTAATGATAATCAATGCATAGTCTTTTTTACAATGATATCATTGATGTACTGATGTTATATCTTAGGAAGGAAGATTTATGTTCTATATACTTTTGATTCCATAATGAACTAAAATAAAAAGTTATGTATTAGTATAGGATGATTAAACAAAAATGAAAGTTATGTATTAGTATAGAATGGTTAAACAGAAATTTAAAACAACTACAAACTTTTACTAAACAGTATTTTTTTTATTAATTATTACCTTATCATCAAAAATTGACTGTTAATCGGATATTTTTGTAGCTTGTCGTGCCTTACGTTGTTGAGTCCTTACCCTTCTAGCTTGTCTTTGAGCGGACTGTCGCTGCATGGTTCTTCTTTTTAGAGCAAGTTCTTTACGAGTACACTCGATAGAAATTGGTGTGCTTACCTGTTCTAGTTGACATTGTCGTTGTTGTAATACATAATGTAACCTCTGAATGTCTGATGTAACATCATTCCCTAACAGCTTTAATGTTAGAAAAGATTCAGTTCGAAAACTATTTAGCTGTTCTATCAAGTCTTTCTGGATGAATTTACAATTGTTTGAGATAATTCGCACTCTCTCTTCAATTTTTCTTATTGCATATGTTTTGTAGAAGTATCAAGTCCTCTTGAATCAAAGGTTTAGGCTGAGTTTCTGATTCGGTGTTGTTAACTATTTCCATTTTTTGTGGTTGAATCTAAAAAAAATACAGATGATTAATTTTTTTCAGTTGTTTTAGTATAATAAATAATGTATGAGTAAAAACTGTAATTTATCAAGTTTTTACCTTGATGCTCTCCTAATAGCTGTGGTAGATGTTGCTTCTCTGTTAGCTGTTGTAGAACTGGATGCTTTCTGTGTGAAAACGATGGCTCTTATATAGCTAAAGTTGTACTGATTAAACCCTATGAACACCATCTCGTGTCAATCTCTATGAATCAGCATTTTTTCACGCGAAAGAAAGTCAATGTTTTCGCGGGAATAAATGAATTATTTTCACGCGAATACAAACCAATGCTTTTGCGGGAATAACTACTTTGTTTTCACACGAATACAAACCAATGCTTTTGCGGGAATAAATAATTTATTTTCACGGGATTGGAAACCATTGCTTTGGCGGGAATAAATGATTTATTTTCACGCGAATAGAAAGCAATGTTTTCGCGGGAATAAATAATTTATTTTCACACGAATGGAAACTGTTGCTTTCGCGGGAGTAAATAATTTGATTTCCCGCAAATGGAAGTCAATGTTTTCGCGAGAATAAATAATTTATTGTCACGCGAATGGAAACTGTTGCTTTTGCGGGAGTAAATAATTTATTTTCACTCGAATAGAAACCAATGCTTTCGCGGGAATAAATGATTTAATTTCCCGCGAATGAAAGTCAATGTTTTCGCGGGAATAAATACTTTATTTTCACGCGAATACAAACCGTTGCTTTCGTGTGAAAATAAAATATTCATTCCCGCGAAAGCAACGATTTCCATTCGCGTGAAAATAGATTATTTATTCCTGCGAAAGCATTGGTTTGTATTCGCGTGAAAATAAAATTTGTATTCCCGCGAAAGCAATAGTTTCTATTCGCGTGAAAATAAATTATTTATCTCCGCGAAAACATTGACTTTCATTTGCGGGAAATTAAATCACTTATTCCCGCGAAAGCAACGGTTTCCATTCGTGTGAAAATAAATTATTTATTACCACGAAAGCATTGGTTTGTATTCGCTTTAAAATAAAATTTGTATTCCCGCGAAAGCAATGGTTTCTATTCGCGTGAAAATAAATTATTTATTCCCGCGAAAACATTGACTTTCATTCGCGGGAAATTAAATCATTTATTCCCGCGAAAGCATTGGTTTGTATTCGTGTGAAAACAAAGTATTTATTCCCGCGAAAGCATTGGTTTGTATTCGCGTGAAAACAATTCATTTATTCCCGCCAAACATCGACTTTCCTTCGTGTGAAAAAAATGCTGATTCATAGAGATTGACACGAGATGGTGTTCATAGGGTTTAATCAGTACAACTTTAGCTATATAAGAGCCATCGTTTTCACACAGAAAGCATCCAGTTCTACAACGACTAACAGAGAAGCGACATCTACTACAGTTATTACGAGAGCATCAAGGTGAGAAGTGCTAAAATAATTATGTCTTTTTAATTAATTGAATCATCTAGGTTTTTGAATCTTAGTTTTTAAAAACAATCTTTTAATAGAACAATAATTTCAGTATATTTATATCATTAAACTAAGTTCTTTTACTCTTTGCAGGTATGATGACATCGCACTCCAAAGCACTTCCTAAGCTCCATATTGAACCAACTACAGCTACCAACAACACTGACACTATCTCCACTACAACCATCAACTCCACCACCAACAGCATTCACATTGACGATAGAAGACCCAATCCTAACACCTTTAATGATACATCTTCTCGCTCAAACATCAACACTCCTGCAGATATAGCAATGAAACGTCATGTAGTTTCAGCTGACTCTCCTTTGAGTCCCACACCGGACTACACATATTTGCATGAGAACAGTGAAGTCAAACGAACAGAGGATAACAAAAAACCGACAGTGACATTATCTCGAGCTTCAATTTCCTTTTTATTCAGCAACACCAAGAATAATACCGTAAACAAACTTAGAGAGTTCGAATTGCTCGAGATGGCTGGAATAATGACAGGAGCTATGCAGAAAGGAATGTTGGAAATCGGAAATTTTGTGAGTTTGTTGGATTTACCAATTCCTACGATATTGGAGGTTTTCGATGTCAATTACGTTGAAGATTATGGTATATTGGATTATGAACATGTTTTAACAAACAATCATCGAATTCGAGTTAAGTCACTGATTGACAAAGAACTTACGGTGGAGCTACAGGAACTCGATCCCCGATCTTCACATATCCTAGTGTACATGGGAAAGCTAGAAGAAAATCAACCCGATCTGCGTATTGTAGGAGGTAATCATCATCAAGGGCTAGAACAACGAGTTATAATCAAAATATTGAGAAAAAAATCATTGAAACAGTTGCAAGCATACTTTGATATCATCACTTTCGATAATATTCCTGTCAACACTCTTTTGACATTCACTAGACTCTCAGTTTGGAAAAATTTGAAGTTGAAGCAGCAAAAACAAAAACAAGATACAACGCCTCTACGTATCACTCACACTGTCACTTACAGATACATGATGAATGATGAATGATGGATCATTGATGACTGGGAAGATTGTTGTCCCTCCTGAGAACGTTTTGAAGATCAAAAATCATGAATGTGGTATGATCCACTATAAAAGTACGATGTCAACTCAAAGTGGTACAAAGAAACACATTCTCACGATTCTGAGTGTTGAAGAAGCTTTAATGCTCCTATCTACTTCAAGTGAAAAAGAAGGAATAGCTTTCAGATTTTCCCTATTTGACGATGCTGAGCTGATGAAAAGTCGTGATGATGATGCTGATGATGATGATGATAACATTGATGCTTATACTGATGACGAAGAAGATGATAATATGACGGATGATGACTCTGAAAACAAAAACTTTGAGGAAAAAGATGGAGTTGTCAACAATGATAGTGAGAAAAGCAATGAAGATAACAATCACATTTCAAGCGAAGCTAGCAGTATTTCGATATCGGAAATTTAATTAAGGTATGTTAATCTTCACTAGTAATAAGTAACTGCTAATAACCGTATTTTTCACCATAGTATAATGTAGTTGTTATAATGACGTCTATGTATGCTTTTAGATAGAATACGTGTACAAGTGAATGACTGATGGCTCGCCAAATCTATCAGCAACAACTCATGAACATTAAATTATATATTATTTGTGTTGTGCAATAATTTGTATATATTTAGCGTAATAAAGTATTTTTATTCATATTTAACATTAGTAATTTAGTCGATTTGTAAATCTTTCGGGGTTACAACTCTAAAATATTACAAAATTTCAATGTTCCGACACAAAAATAAATATTTCAAGTTATCGTCACATTTTCAAAAATGTTAAGACAACTCCCATTTATAATTTCTAGGCTTCGTTTTTAAAAAAATATGTAAAAGTTGTCGGCACATTTTGTCAAAATGGTAAGACAACTCCGCTTTTACACAAAAAATTGTGAAAATGTTTTATAATTTGTTTGAGAAACCAAGACAGTAGAAGACTTTTTTACAACCGCAAGCATTATACTTTAGGATTTACAGTTTTGTGAATTGGGTGTTGATAGTTTGTCATGATATGACACGATAATTAAGTAATTATAGTCTTTTTTCATAACAATGTTATAGATTCAGATGTGAAATTTACTGTTTCATAACTTGGATGCGTTATCAAGGTAGTTAATGCAATATTTATTTTGTAATATTATGCAAAGTAATACAGTAAGAATGAAGCATATGGAGTTCTCAACCACAAAACAAATAAAATAATGCATTAGGTAAACTAATGACACAACATTTTTTACATGAAGTGTATACATATGAATAAAGTTTTCATAAAAACACAGACTATTGTCTGTATGTAAAATATATATATATAGAGAGTATTTATAAAAAAACATCCTATTAACTATATATTTTGTGGTAAGAAATTATAAAATAGGACAGTTGCATAAACCCTATTCCAGAGCCATGATAATATTAAAAAATAGAGTGAAATAAAAATTTTAAAACTCACCTAAGAGTGCAGTTAATACAAGAATTTCTTCTTGAGAAAAATCTGAAGTTTTTTGCATTTTTTGTCTAATAGACGCTAATTTCAATTTAACACAATCATTAAAACCCTTTTTTTTCAGTCCATCTTTTATATTCAAAATTAATTTAACTGACGTTATATCAATTTTCTTATTATCAGTCTTTTGGCTTTCTTTTAAATCTACTTGAGTTTGAGTATTATCTGTTACAGTATTAGATTCTGAAACACTGGTTTTCGGACTGCACTGTGAACTAGCAACAGAAATTAAGTCATTATTACTTTCTTCAGTTTCTGAAAGATCAGAATCTGAAGATATGAGTGCTCTCATTTTTTTACACTGGTTTTTAATCAAAAGCTTTCGATCTCCAGCAGCCGGTTTTTTAGCTATCGCCAACCATTTACTCCCTAATTCAAAATCTAAAACAATGTTTTCAGAAAATTAACCTTCTATTGGATAGAGATATCCTAACGCAAAATTTTTTGGAAAAGTAATATCCATAACTAATTCAGAATATGTTTTATTAATAAATAAAACAAAATTATTATAACTAGCAATATCAACAATAAAAAATATTTTAGTTTTCAAAATACAACTATGTTGCTGGAGATCTCTCAAAGTTGTATGTGATTTTCCGCATAAACAATAAAAAATTAACAAGTGAGCAAAAAAATGTCTTGAAAGAACTCAGCCAGGCTCATGCAACTTCCCTAATTTAAACTTCTTACCACAAAATATACACGAAATGTTGTCGTTTTTTTCTTTCAGTGCTTCACTCAGCAACTTTGTACAAAATGCTATCAATTGCAACGAAAGCACTGAAAGAAATATCTTGTCCTTTTTTTATCAATATCTACAAGCAAAATAAACAAATTCTCATTATATATAGATAACCGTCTTGAGTATGGTATATGTATATAAAGATAATGCAT
The DNA here is from genome assembly GCA_945261195.1 of Cryptosula pallasiana. NCBI lineage: Eukaryota > Metazoa > Bryozoa > Gymnolaemata > Cheilostomatida > Cryptosulidae > Cryptosula > Cryptosula pallasiana. Next base: position 41,864,867 of record OX183132.1, on the reverse strand, counting down.
ATCACTTACACTTGAAGCATTCCTTAGCATCTTTCATTTCCCCATCTATAACACTCATGTTCCTATATTGTTTTAGTTGCTGGTTCTCTGCTTGAACTAAAATAGAAAATACGAATGTAATTATGTTAAATTTGAAAAAAATTATTAAAATTGAATGAGTATGTAGTAAATAATATTTTCATCATACTCACATTCAAATGTATGTCGGTCGTAAGAGAGAAAGGATTCATCCTTCCCTACATACTGCCCACTCGCAATATAACGTGTAGATGTTTCTTCTACAAAAATAACATAGTAAATGTAGAGTCGTTATTATTTTACCTACAGAAAAATTTACATTTTTCATAAAACAGAAAAAATACTTACTCATAGCAATGTGCGTGGTAGGCCTGGTCTTTTTTACCTTCTCTTCTTCACCAAAGCATTCTTCAATCCATCTCAACGTTTCATCATCCGTAGAGCTTAATAAAACAATAAATCAAGGTTGTGATTAATTAAAAACTCTATATAAGTAGTAATATATGAGCAGATCTCCCTACCAAGTGTTTTTTTGTGGTTCTAACCTTGGAGTTTAGGCAATGGGTTACGACGTTGGGTGAATTCGCCGAGTTTATATTGTATTTCATTTGAGGGGTATTTGAGTGGCATTTGAGTTTTGATTATTTTTTTACTTAATTTGAACTTATATGACATATAGATTTTGAATGTGTGGCATTTGATTTTTTTTGATGTTTTTTACATTGTATAAAAATGGAGCGTGATATGATTGTATTGTTATTGGAAGTTAAGATGTCGACAGAGGATGATGTTGAGATGAGACCGATGAATGAAGTTGATACTGTTGATGGTACTATACGTGATACGATAGATGTTTTACCGAGTATGAAGCGTAAAGCGTTGATAATTATGATGATTTTGGTATTTATCGTAGGGTTTTCCACTGTTGGAGGTGTTACTGAGTTTAGTATGTATGAAGAAGCTATGGAAAAAATACAAAAAGCGAGAAACTCTCCTGTTGGAATCATAAATGAAACTACTGTTGGTTGATGAACATCTTTTTATGATGAATGGGAAACCTAAAGATTATGACTCAAGGATGCGTTCTCCTTTTACAGCAATGATTGCAGGACCAACTGGATCGGGAAAGACGCAAGCGATTTTTCGAATGATTGAAGCTAGTCAGACTATAGCACACCCTCCACCAACTGAAATTCACTACTGTTATGGAGCCTACCAAAAAGCCTTTGATGATGTACCAGGAGTGATTTTTCATGAAGGGATGATAGATATAACAGTGAGTTTTCCCAGAGATGGTAAAAATCGATGGCTGATAATTGATGATCTCATGAATGAAGTTTCTGGTAAAGCTGATGCCAATGCTCTGTATACAAAACATAGTCATCATTTGAACCTAAGTGTGTTTTTTATTGTTCAGAATCTGTTTTTAAAAGGAAATCGTACAATTTCCTTGAATAGTCATTATTTTTTTCTTTTTAAAAATCCTAGAGATGCTTCTTCTATTTCCAATTTGGCTCGACAATGTTTTCCATCTAAAGTAAAATATGTACAAGAGGCTTTTGAAGATGCAACAAAAAAAACCATACTCTTGTTTACGAATAGATACGACTCAACAAACGAATGATCAACATAGACTATTGGGAAATTTTACATCGGATCTCCCAATGATATTATATGTACCCAAGTAAAAGGATATAAATACAATTACTATTCATTTCACCTCAATCATATTTTGTTATTCAACGACGCAACACGAAAGAGTTATAATGACTAAAGATTTGGAGAAAAAATTAACAAGAAATGCTGCTGTATTGTGATCACTCAACAATGCAACCTTTGCTATTCAAAAGTCTGTTATAGCCAAAGCCAAAAAAGAGTTTATTATGACTCGAATGGAATGCGCTAAAGCTATTATAAATGGAACGATACCATTGACAACATCTCAGTACAATCAGTTGCAGCGGAACGCGAAGGATATTAGCGCTTTAGTAAGAAGATCAATGTTAGATGATAAGAAAGCTGTATTGCAAAAAGGAGGATTTTTAGGCGCTCTACTAGGACCTATCATCAGCAATATAGTTCCTGGGTTATTTAAAAGTGTGCTAGGAGGAGGGAGAAGATAAAGATGAAAGTCTAAACACGAATGATGCGAAATAAAACGCCAATTTTAGCTCTGGATGAACTGAGTAAGAAAGGAAAAATCGCTATAGTCGAAAAGGCTAACTCAGATTTGTTTCAATCATTGATAGAAAGTGTTAAAAATATTATATTAGGTAATGTTCCTCTTGATTCTGAGCAGTTTATTGAGTTGCAGCGTTACAAGAAGGAACTACATAAACTTAGTGGTAGAGGGACAGTTGATGATAAACGTAAAACTTTGATTCAGACTGGTAGAGGAAATCTTTTGGATGCTATTATAAATCCTATTGTATCTGTTTTGTCATCAATAAAAAGATGGATCGTCAGCCTTTAACATTCTCCAGACGTATTTTTATACTCACTGAAAATGAATACTATAGATTAACGGAAAAAAAGGAAAATAAAACAGTGGTAAAGGAAGAGAAGACCAGACCTCCATTGTATTATAATCCTATGGAAGCTATAACAGTGAGAAATATGAAGAGAAAGCGAAATGATCTACTGGAAACGGCTTATGATTCTGACTTATCCTCTTACGAAAAGTTAGATGAAAATGTTGAAAACCTACGTAAGTATTTGTCTGATGTCAAAAAGATTAAAAATAACCAAAATCAGACACAAAAGGATAGTTGGAGTCCCATTAAGAAAAAGAAGATAGAGTCTATTTCTCCTTTAGCCAATAGCACAGTTATTGATGATAAACCTAATACCCTTTCACCAAATGCTCATACAGACATTGAGTTAGAATCAGTGAAAACGGATGATGATGATGATGACATTGGGATGGAATTAATAAAAGGGAGGTTGTTTGATACTGAAGACTCAACCCTATTTGGAAATACATTTCTTACTGATGGAGAAGATGAGTATGATAGTGAAAGTGAAAATTTAAAAGAGTTTGAAAAAAAGCAACTGAATTAACAACAAAAAAGAGTGATCAAACGATTGCTGTCAGAATGTTGAATAATCTAAGTAAAATTGGTAGATTCGACTCGGACAAGAACAGACTGAAAATTGGAGAACATTGGTTGAATCCTAAGACTTCCAAAACTTTACTACGAGACGTTCTAACTGAAGGAGGTAAAATACGATCGGGAAATACCAATTACAGTAGATTTAAAAGCTTGCTAACTGATGAAGGAATCACAACTGTCAGAAAATCCCCGCATCAAACACGTAAGAGTCAGAAGAAAAAGTTGGTCATTCCAGGTACTAATTCATGGACATCAACACGCTAAAGGAGTTGTATTACAATCCTGCATTACATACATCTCTACGAGGAGCTAGAGCTTTACTGAAAGCTCGTAGAAAGCGAGAGGGGGAAAAAAGAATCCGTGAATGGTTGAGTGGTGAGGATGCCTACACGTTACATAAAAGAGTTGTAACTAAGTTTAAACGCCGTCCTACAATTGTAGCTGGAATAGGGGAACAGTTACAGGTAGATTTGATGGATGTTCGATCTCGAAAAGAAGAAAATAATAATACAGCATTTTTACTGACTGCTGTTGATTCTCTATCTAGAAAAGGTTGGGCTGTGCCACTCATCAACAAATCAGGGCAGGTAGTGGCAAGAGGATTGAGGAGAATACTACAAGGGGAAAACTATAAAGCTTTACAATCGGATAAAGGTAAAGAGTTTGACAATGTCAATGTAAAGACTCTCCTGGCGGAAAAAAAAGTCAAGCGCTTTACAACCGAAAATGAGACGATAAAGGCATCGATGGTGGAGCGTTTTAACAGAACTTTAAAAGAGAAGATATATAGATATTTGACATATAAAGATGATGACAGATACATTGATGTTTTACCAGAAATGGTTGATGCATACAACAACACAATTCATGGTGCTATAGGTATGAGACCGAATGATGTGAATTTTCAAAATCAGGAACTTGTATGGAATCGTGTGTATGAAGGAAGTGAACATAGTTTAGCTCAAGAAGCAAAACTAAAGATTGGGGATTATGTGAGAATAAGTAAGGCAAGAGGAGCGTTTGAAAGAGGATACACTCCGAATTGGACGATTGAGATTTTTATAATCACTGATGTACTTATTGATGAAAAACCTGTTGTAAGTAGTAATATATGAGCAGATCTCCCTACCAAGTGTTTTTTTGTGGATTGGACCTTGGAGTTGAGACAATGGGTTACGGCGTTGGATGAATTCGCCGAGTTTATATTGTGTTTTACTTGAGGGGTACTTGAGTGGCATTTGAGTGGCATTTGAGTGGCATTTGAGTTTTGATTAGTTTTTTACTTAATTTGAACTTATATGGCATATAGATTTTGAATGTATGGCATTCAAGTTTTGATAACTTTTTTACATAACTCGAACTCATATGGTATCTTGAGAGAGAGGGGAGAGGAGAGAGGAGAGAGGAGAGATGGGAGATGAGAGAGGAGAGAGATTTTTTAGTTTTCTATACATTCATGTATATATGGTTAGTTATGTACATATTTATGGCTATATTTATATCTACATAGAGAGAGGAGGTATATCTACATTGAACAAATATATTGATCAAAAAATGAAAATTATATGATTATATACCTGATTACATAATAAGTAGGGAGTAACTGTATACATAATTATAACTCATAGGGTATCTAGATTTTGAATGTAAGACATTTAAGGTTTGATAATTTTCTGTAATTCCGACTCATATGATATCTTGAGAGAGAGGAGATATATCTACATTGAATAAATACAGTGATTAAAAATGAAAGAATATGTGAATATATACATTTATTATGTAATAAGTAGGGAAAATCTCATATAATATAGCTAGAGTCAGTAAATACTAAGTAATAACAATTAATACATAGTCTTTTTTTCATTTCATTCAATTTTCATAAATTTTTTTGCAAAAAGAAATCATTCTCTAAATGGTTAAATTTCATCTAATTGTACAAATTTACAAAAAAAGGAGAATGTGATAAAATAGATATCATAATAGAGTGTAATAAGTTGAATATATAGAGTTAAAGTCTATAAAAACTTTTTAATTTGTAAAGTATTTGATGACTTTACAAGAAATATCATCACATTCAGGTTCAATGATGATGAGAAGATTTTCTTCAAGCTTAAGTTTACTATTTTCCGATATAGACAGAGAAAGTTTTGAAAAACCCTCCAAATCATTATAAATAAAAACTCTATAAATCGATGGTGTTGAATTTGTAATTGATACTGAATTGTTTTCGCATATGATGTATCTATCACACACACAATCAGAATTGTATATAGTAGAGTTTGTAGGGCTTGGTTGTTCCAAAATTAAATCGACTAAACCCAGAGCTTGTGGAAGAGATGGAATTGACGGTGATAAAGCCGGAACTACTGGCTTGTTTGTAGTGGTTGTCGTCGGGGTTGTTGTCGTCGTTGTCTGTGGAGTTGTGGTGATTGTTGTCGTTGTATGTGGAGTTGTAGTGGTTGTTGTTGGAGTTGTTCTTCGAGTCGTAGTTAGTAATCCTTCATCGTATAAACGAATGTAATTTAAAGCTTCATCGGTTTTGCAAACAAAGTAGTGTTGAGGCCACATATCACGAGTGTCACAGCTTCTACGTAGGTGAGTAGGTTCCATGAAACATGTGAGTCTACGCAAACGATATTTTAAGTTTTTTCTTAAAATACGAGTTACTGAATCAACCGCTTCCATATTAAGAATTCCCCGAAAACATCCAGACGCTCTATGAGATAAAGTGACTGGTGTAAACTCGGTTACAAGACAATAACCGCTTAGGATTGGGAATAATAGGAGATAGATGCAATATCTCATTTTTTTTTATTCAGAGAGAGAGACTTTTAACCTAGTTTATGCTTTCATCATCTAGAGTTAACTGTCTTGCATTTCGGTGGTCTTTGGTTAATATGCTTCAACTAAAGCTCTATATTTATAACCTTGGGATTGCATTTGTCTTTGGTATCTCCTTGACATGTGATACTGATGATAATCTTGTTTTGAACAGACTTCAAACTTTCAAAACTCGAAAATGACAAATTTACACCTTCAATACCATTGATGTTAGTGATGATAGTAGCTATTTTCGACTCCCTGTTGGTCAAACGATTGCATTCCACACATGCAAAGTTGGTTGTCTCAAACTCTTCTGTTGGCGGACAAATCAAACGTGAGGTGTTGTATTCAAATACACATAATTCATCATTCCAAAATAGTTTTGTATTTTGAGTAAGACCTTCCGTATTATTTTTAACCCCTATTGCGCATTCCTCCTGATTCAGAGTGTATTTTGTTGGTGTATCACAAGACACAGAATCTGTAGAAGTTATTTCCTTGCAGATCCAAGAAGCGCTTGGAGGGATGAAAAAACCACAATATAATAAGTCGGGAGGGTAGAGTCGCACACAGTTTTTTCCATTTTTATCTTTATATAGTATAGTCCTTTTGAAAGGTGAAAAAAACAAGACATCATTTTTATCCATAACTCCGGCTATACATTCATCAATTTCGTTGGTATAGAATACTCCACTAACATTGGGAAATGTTAGTGCCAGTAGCAAGATAAATACGCAGCTCATTTTTTTAAATGTTTTCGCTTTCAGTGTTGAAAGTTGAATACTTTCTTTCTTGATGTTTTTTTCTATTTATATGTAAGAGGCTAGCGGCTTGTTCAGCTCTCTCAACCGATTTTGAAGATGTGAAACAATCTCATCAAAGTGGTTACCAAAATGTAAGTATGGTTCCAATCGAGATTGAGACAAAAGAACATGTGTTCCTGTCCAGCGAAATGAAGTCAAACCTCTTAAAATCGAAATATCTATCAAATCACCCAGTTCAGCATCTTTCAAACACTGCTTTATATCAACCAGTTCGATCGCTCTTTTGAGATCTTCAAAATCTATCAACTTGTCTTGCGGACAGCATACTTTTGGATCAAAGCTCCTAGAACAGTTTAAGCATTCGAGAGGATTTGCTCTTGAAATACAATTACAGCTCAAAAGCATGCTTTGTATTGATTTACGAACTAGATTGAATCCTAACACAAAATAAAATACTTCTTCGGTGATGAGTTGAACAAAAAGAGGATTCGAACGCTCTAAAGGAATGTGTTCAAAATGAGTCCTTATGAACTTAGGAACAAAATCAGCCAATGTACCAATTGACTTGAATCCTTGAGTTTTTCCACTCATGTTTCTGCTGTAGTTCAGAGATAAATGAAGCAACTTTTTTTGTAGCAGTTCTTTTATGAGTCTTCAGATATATTTGTCGAATCAATAGTTATTATCGGGTTGACTGAGTCTTCTTTTTCATCAAGAGTGTAAGCGTATGGATATCCTTCTGCTATCGCAAGTAATTTATCCTTTAGTCGTTGATAAGCCAGTTTGCTCTGACTAGTAGGTAATAGGTAGGGATTTAATCGTGCTCTCAAATTTGTTAACAAAAATGGAGACTTCAAATCATCAGTGGAAAGATCCAAAAAAGCATTAATCCATTCATCATGCACCAAAAAACCCATTTTAGCATTTTTCAAAACTTGTCTTCTATCAATCCAGTCGATAGCATCACCCAATTCTTTTTTGGTAGGTGTAGCGCCTTCAACCATTTCAGCATATCTTTTACAAGTGATACATTTGTCATCAACGTGTGAACAGTAACAGTTTAGTAGCGATAGATTGGTTGCTTGCTTGTAAAAACTTCCTCCTAGTACACAGTATACACATTCCTCCGTAAAATAAATCCTCAACATTTCATCAGAAACCTCAGCCAAAAAAGTCTTAGGACCTATAGCATCGGAAGCTTCTTGGTGAGCAAAGTCTTCAACACGTAGCATATTTGTTGTTATTCCGTTAAATTACAAAACGCGAATGATACGTTTTCAAATTGAAACATCTATTTAATCATTCATTTTTTTTTCTTTTTTTTGAGGTTAATTGTTATGCTAGCTCATGTAGATCTTCATAAATGCTTTAATTTCAACCTGACAACCATCGATTGGGCAAGGTTTTACTTCTGATGAGCATTCAGTAAGCGCTTTTTCCTTACACTCACTACAGTAAATGAGATGACCACACGGAAGAGAGATATGATTTGCAATTACTTTTTTTTCATGCGTCTCAGACACACATTGAGCGAGTTTGCTTTGCTTAGTCTGATCTTTATCTTTTTTTAACGAATCAATTGATTTAGCATCATTTTTTAACAGCGGATCTTTATCTTTTTTTAACGAATCAATTGATTTAGCATCATTTTTTAACAGTGTTGACGAATTCTCAACAGTTGTAAAATCATTTTCAAAAATATGTAGGGCTTCAATCATAAAACCTATTCGCTCAAAAGGTTTTCCATTTAACACTAAAACTTGTTCGATATCGTTTTGACTGTATCCTAGTTTTTTGCAAATAAGTTTCATTTCTTCGGTGTCATTGTTGCGAGTTATTTGTTTAAATTTTTCTCGATATTTTTCAACCCGTCGCTTACACCTTTTGCCTTTTTCCGTTCGCATGTAAACATCCTCAACGTACTCTTCACCTTTACTCCCGAGTAAAAAATAACAGTCTGGGAACCATCGACAGTGTTCCTCCCATGGTAGATCACTCTCTTTCCATTCTTTAAGTTCACCTGAGCAAAAGAAGCATTTCACACTATCCCCGAACTTAGTATAGTAGAAACCTGCATTGGAAAGGAGTTTCATGGAGACTTTACCCTTCCATTGTTTGAAACTGTCTTCTCTAGATGTTTCAGTAGCAAAACGTGGTGTATCAGCACGATCAATTGATATACCTAGAGGTAATACTTCTGCAGTTAAATCTCCTCTTCTGATCTTTTGTTCTTCCATCGTATAACTTTTGACAATTGAGATGTTTTTCATTTCATCTGCAAGTAGTTTCCTAGGTCTATACAGACGATTGTGAGTGTTAAATCCTCTAACAAATCGACAAAACGGAAAACTTTTAGCGTGTTCTTTCATCGGATGTTCATCTTCATCCTTCCAGTTTAGTAATACCCCTTGGCAAAAAACACATCGAACAGCGTTGTCTTTTTCAAGGTTATAGAAACCAGCTGCAGCCATGTTTTCACCACAATGTTTACCTACTCGTCTCCAATTTGTAAGAAATGATTTTCTTCGATAACTTTCATCAAGCATTAAAGCCTCTCTTTCATAAAAAGAGAGTTCATTGTAAATGAACTTGAAAAAGTCCGATGGGGAAAGTTGCGCAATAGTTTTTTGTAATTTTAATGACAAAAGACTACAGTGATTATCCGGATAAGTTGCAACGACATAAGTTATTGCAGTGGTATCAGGAAAAGTTCGTTGTAAAAACAACGATGAAGTAACGAGTAAACTATCATCTATCCATTCAGCGCAGTCTTTAGTATTTTCAAAACAATTTCGAGTTTTTTGCATTTCTCTTTTTTCATTATAAATAGTGTTTGCTACATATCTGTTGTTTGTTACTCGACACATTATTTATATATAATATAAGTAGTAGCTTCAGTTATTACTCAAGTTGAAGTTTTGTTGGAAAGTTCTTTTCCTTTGATCTAGTTCGTTGTTATTCTAAAAAAAAATGATAATGCTTTATAGCAAAAAAATAAAAAAAGACTAAGGTTTCAATTTTTTTTCAATATACTTGAATTGATTACTATTATAATAGAACGTAAATACTTACATCAGAAATGAAGACTTGTCTTTTCTTTTGAATTAAAATGAATGATATTCCTAGTAGTTTGAACTTGAGAGCTGCTTTCTATAAAATTCGGATGAAGAAGGAGTACATTTTTCGTTTTGAAGTCCTGAAATAATAAGAATAAACATAATTAAAACTTACATACAACATTTTTTTTGATATCTTAAATAGTGAATAATCTTGTTTTTTATTCAGAAAATGTCTTCACGCTTAAATCGATTACAATTAAAACAAAATATAAATACTTACATCACAAATGAAGACTTGTTTTTCTTTAATGAATTATATACATAGTTGTTTGAACTTCAGCTGTTTCCTATGTAACTCAAATGATGGAGAAGGAGGGTTGTAGTAGATGATGATGTAGTAGATCTTCTTCCTTCAGTTAGTTTGAACTTGAGAGCTGCTTTCTATAAAATTCGGATGAAGAAGGAGTACTTTTTTCATTTTGAAGCCTCTGAAATAATAAGAATAACCATAATTAAAACTTACATACATCATTTTTTGATATCTTAAATAGTGAATAATCTTGTTTTTTGTTCAGAAAATGTCTTCACGCTTAAATTGATTACAATTAAAACGAAATATAAATACTTACATCATAAATGAAGACTTGTTGTTCTTTGAATTAGATGAATTGTATACATAGTTGTTTGAACTTCAGCTGTTTCCTATGTAACTCAAATGATGAAGAAGGAGGGTTGTAGTAGATGATGATGTAGTAGATCTTCTTCCTTCAGTTACTAACGATGAAGTGAATGCTTTCTGTATGAAAACAGTGCTTCTTATATAGCTTAAGTTGCACTGCTATGAATCAGCATTATTTTCACATGAATGGAAACCGTTGCTTTCGCGGGAATAACAAAATTATTTTCACGCGAATACAAACCAATGCTTTCGCGGGAATAAATAATTTATTTTCACGCGAATACAAACCAATGTTTTCGCGGGAATAGATAATTTATTTTCACGCGAATGGAAAGTGTTGCTTTCGCGGGAATAAAAATTTTATTTTCACGCGAATACAAAGCAATGCTTTCGCGGGAATCAATATTTTATTTTCACACGAATGGAAACCGATGCTTTCGCGGGAATAAATATTTTATTTTCACGCGAATACAAACCAATGCTTTCGCGGGAATAAATAATTTATTTTCACGCGAATAGAAACCGTTGCTTTCGCGGGAATAAAAATTTTATTTTCACGCGAATACAAAGCAATGCTTTCGCGGGAATAAATATTTTATTTTCACGCGAATACCAACCATTGTTTTCGCGGGAATAAATAATTTATTTTCGCACGGATGGAAACCCTTGCTTTCGCGGGAATAGAAATTTTATTTTCCCGCGAATACAAACCAAAGCTTTCGCGGGAATCAAAACTTTATTTTCACGCGAATGGAAACCGTTGCTTTCGCGGGAATCAATACTTTATTTTCACGCGAATGGAAACCGTTGCTTTCGCGGGAATAAATATTTTATTTTCACGCGAATACAAACCAGTGTTTTCGCGGGAATAAATAGTTTATTTTCACGCGAATAGAAACCGTTGCTTTCGCGGGAATAAAAATTTTATTTTCCCGCGAATACAAACCAAAGCTTTCGCGGGAATCAATACTTCATTTTCACGCGAATGGAAACCGTTGCTTTCGCGGGAATAAATATTTTATTTTCACGCGAATACAAACCAATGTTTTCGCGGGAATAAATAGTTTATTTTCACGCGAATGGAAACCGTTGCTTTCGCGGGAATAAATATTTTATTTTCACGCGAATACAAACCAATGCTTTCGCGGGAATAAATAGTTTATTTTCACGCGAATAGAAACCATTGCTTTCGCGGGAGTAAAAAAATAATTTTCACGCGAATAAAAACCAAAGCTTTCGCGGGAATATCGCGTGAAAAAACTGCTGAGTCATAGATATATTATAAAGGTTTCATAGGGTTAATTAGTACAGCTTTAGCTATTTAAGAACCAGTGTTTTCACACAGAAAGCATCCAGTTCTACAATAGCTAGCAAGGAAGCAACATCTACACACCAACTACTACATTTACTTGAAACTCAATAAGGTGAGAATTACTAAATAATTCTTTAACATATACTGATAAAAACTTCAACTAGTTTTGCTATAATACTTCAGAAAATTAATTTTATGTTTTAATATTTTGTTCTTATTAATAAAAGATCAAATAGTTTCACCATACCGCATCAGAAAAATTATTATGGTTTTGATTATGTGTTTATTTTATAAATATCTAGTTAGTTTATTCTTTTCAAAATATTTTTCAAATTCCAGCCATTTGTTACATATTTTTTACTCTCTTTTCAGTTCCAACTTCCGACTGAACGCTCTGAATATGAATGAAGACCGTAATACCTCATTTCTCTCAACATTCGAGCCATACTCTGATGATAAAGAAAATATCCCTCCTGATTCACATCTAATAAGAAGGAAACTGAACACAATTCGACCAAAGCCATGGGATTCGGATAGAAATAAAACGATTGACTATACTTGGACTTTGAAAGCGCCATCTCCTTCTCATCTTTCCTGCTTGTCAAAAAATGCTGCTAGTTTGCTCAATTCTTGCGATACCAATGACAGAGTAATGATTGGAAGGTTTCAACCACTTCACTTAAATCAAACGCCGTCACTTCTCGAGATAGTCTCCATCGAACAACCAACTGAGGATGTATATAAAAACTTATGCATTATCCGCTACAATATCGAAACATTTGGCAACAGACGACAAGTGAGGTCTATGGTGAGAAATGAGGATTACAACAAATTAGCTCCAACACAACCGGATGTTCCAAAACTGGTGGTTTTTATGGGATTCGATTCAGACAAGCATCCAATCTTTCACCCTATCAACTTCCCATCCAATATTTCCCTTGAGGAAGCTAAACAGCTAAGTAGATTAATAAAAAAAAAAACACCTACTCAGTTGATCAGTATGGTTCGTATCGCAACGCTCTCGCAATTTGCTGTTGGAAGTGTAATCAGTTTTGAATCTCCTCAAATATCAACTCAGTTAACATTACCTAATGGAGATGTGGTGATGAATGCGCTACTGGTAAACTACAGATGTTTGCAATATGATGGTTTGATGATGGGAGTTCTATATATACCTGAAAAACACGCTAGCAACATCAAACAAATTGGAACAGGAGTCATACTTGTAAGAAATCGTGAAGTTAGTAGATTTGGTTATCATCGACATGATATAATCACATTCACAGCATTACAAGCGATAGAAACGGCTCAAAACCTATCCAACAAACTTGATGATTCCAACCAGATGAAGTACTTTACTACAGATGAGGTTGTTGAGAACAAGGTCTTAGTGCTTTCAATGGGAGTGGGAAACACATCTTCTACATCTTTGAGAGAACCAGCGCCCCCTGGTGAAAACTATATTCAAAAAGAGCATGTCAGACAAGACAACACAGTGAGTATTTTTTATTCAATGTAAACTAACTGATATAAGTAATACTTCCAATTAGATAATATTTATTTATAAAGCAATTATTTTTTGTTTTGCTTTAGATAGAAGAGAGAGAATCAAAAACGCTTGATGAAAATTATGCTCAAGAAAAAACAAACTGAATAATATAACTTGGTGAGTTACTTCTCTTTACTATATAATGTTAACTAACCAATGTAAAAAGAACTATAATTCAAATTTATGTAATTATTTTACATTTTTGTTTAATCATCCTATACTAATACATAACTTTTGATTTTAGTTCATTACGGAATCAAAAGTACATAGAACAGAAGTCTTCCTTCCTAGTTATAACATCAGTACAACAATGACAACATTGTAAAGAAAAAGACTATCAACCATTGATTGTCATTACAAGTTGTAGTGCTTTGAATTACTTAGTATTTACTAACTCTAGCTATATTATACAAGAATATTTTGCTACTTATTATGTAATAAATGTATATAATCATATATTGATTCAATGTAGTCTCCTCATTCTTCTCTTCTCTCAAAATATCATATGAGTTCGAGTTATGTAAAAAAATTATCAAAACTTGAATGTCATGCATTCAAAATGTATATGCCATAAGTTCAAATTAAGTAAAAAAATAATCAAAACTCAAATGCCACTCAAGTACCCCTCATTATGTAATCAGGTATATAAACATATAATTTTCATTTTTGATCAATATATTTGTTCAATGTAGATATATCTCCTCTCTCTATGTAGATATAAATATAGCCATAAATATGTACATAACTAACCATATATACATGAATGTATAGAAAACTAAAAAATCTCTCTCCTCTCTCTCCTCTCTCATCTCCCATCTCTCCTCTCTCCTCTCTCCTCTCCCCTCTCTCTCAAGATAGCATATGAGTTCGAGTTATGTAAAAAAGTTATCAAAACTTGAATGCCATACATTCAAAATCTATATGCCATATAAGTTCAAATTAAGTAAAAAACTAATCAAAACTCAAATGCCACTCAAATGCCACTCAAATGCCACTCAAGTACCCCTCAAGTAAAATACAATATAAACTCGGCGAATTCATCCAACGTCGTAACCCATTGCCTAAACTCCAAGGTCAGATCCACAAAAAAACACTTGGTAGGGAGATCTGCTCATATATTACTACTGTTGTATATAGGGTAAAAGATTTGGCTGAGGAGATGATTGATAGTACCTTTTACGAAAAAGAGTTGCAAAAACGTAAAAAACCCACGATTTTCAGAATTGAAAAGATATTGGGAAGAAGAACGAGAAGAGGTAAAAGACAGATTCTGGTCAAGTGGTTAGGTTACGGAGAAAAGTTCAACGAGGGGTTTTGATGAATAGTTGATAAGGAAAGAACGCTCGATATAATCATCATACGTTGGGAAAATGTCGATGCTGATAACTTTACCCTCAAACTCTAGCGGTGAAGAGTTTCCTGATAATAGCAATTCTGAATTTACAGTGAGACTGTATAAATATTTGGTTATCAATGGTGGTAAATGGGAGGTAGGTCTGCTAGATATGTCTTATTCTAATAATTGGAAGAATGTTACCGAAGGGAAAATATATCTAGAAAAGACTAATGTCTCTGGTAAAAGCGAAAAGTCCTTCATCTTAATCGGTAATGGAAGATATGATAGTATGGAGGAGTTGGAGGAGATTATACGAAAGAGAATGAGTGAAATGGATTTAGACAAAAAATTCGCCATCTCCTACAACAAGATCACCAACACCACTTTACTAACTAACAGCGATCCTGATACTGCCATAAGCTTTTCCAAAGATATAGCATATATTTTTGGATTTGATCCAAAAACTATGTACCCTCATGGTAGATACAATAATATCTCACCCCCTGATATAAATTCTGGTTTAACATCTCTGTATGTTTATTCCAACATTGTTGATAATAGAATGGTAGGAGATACGAATGTACCTTTACTGAGAGTAGTTCCGGTTCAAGGAAAGAAGAATAGCGTTGTGTATCAAGAATTTAAAAATCCTCACTATGTTGATGCTTCATCAATAAATAGTGATCTGGTTCAAGTACTTATAACGAGTGACGACGGCCAACGAATACCATTTGATGGTGGAAAGGTTGTGTTGACGGTTCACTTTAGAGAGAAAATATTATAATGAGTTTGGTACAATACACCCCTGAGGACTCAAAAGATTTTTTTGATGAGTACTACAAGATGCAAGCTGGAAATGGAATTGGAGTGTATAGTGGACAACGGGTGATGCCTAATATGAGAGGAAATGGACTTGGTAGTATTTTTTCAAGTATACTTAAATCCGCAGCACCAATGCTGAAAAGAGGAGCAATTAGTTTGGGGAAAAGAGCACTGTCTGTAGGTGAAAATGTAGCGCGTGATGTCATTGATGGACAAAGCTTTGCAGCATCAGCAAAGAAGAGGGGGTTGGCAGAGTTGAATGATCTGGGGGGAGATGTGCTCAATGCAGTCCGTCTAGATAGTATGAAAAGGAGAAAAACAAAAGGTGGAAAGAAGAGAATAGGTGTTGGTAAACGTGGCATATTTTAATAGTAGCAGAATCCGCTATAAAGACAGCAGAGCTTGATAACTATATTCATTAAGCAGTAACCCCTCAAGCAATCATCATTCGCAAAAGATGGCTAGCCTAAATGGAACAACTGGTAATAAGTTGGAAGGTTCTTCCTACAACATAAATCCAACGTTGGATGTATTTGCTACGGAACCAACAAGCATATCAGTAGAAAGATCAGAATATGTTGTCATCAGACCTGATAGGTTAGATCCTTATGGTAGTATCGAGTTAACCTTGTCAGGGAGCACTGAACATTACACAGATCTCTACAACTCGTTTCTGCAAGTTGAAGCCACAGTTGTTCAAGATGATGGAAGCGATATTGCAGGTAATGATGATGATGCAGTTGTGTGGATGGGGGATTCAATGCATACATTATTCAGCGAGTTGAAAATGTCGATAGAAGGAACCACTGTTGAATACGCTAACAACTACGGTTTACGCTCCTACTTTTCACAACTACTCGAAAACAGTGCAGAAAGAAAGAAATATCAAGGTAAGATGGAAGGATGGCTGTATGATGATTCAACTAGCAAAGACGCTGCTGATCACAAAACCGCGGATAAGAAAAGGAGGAGAGCTCTAATCATAGGTGGAAAGACAATAGAATTAACTGGAAAACCTCATCTTGCATTATTTCAGCAGAAAAAACTAATAATTCCAGGTCCTAGTATGCAGCTGGAGTTTGAGCGTGCCTCCGGCAAACTAGCTTTGTTTGCTGCGAATGAAATACCTGCAGGAGGAGCAAAGATTAGAATTGATAAATTTGAACTTCATCTTTGTAAAGTTAAGGTGAATCCTACAATACAAAACTCCCAACTCAGTTTGGCGTTGGAAGGTCACAACTACATTTATCCAGTTGATCGAAAACGGATAAAACTATATGGAATTCGTGCTGGGGTTGCGCAGATTGACATCACTTTGGAAGAAAACAAACAAAAACCTAAACAGGTCTATTTAGGTTTAGTTGATCACAACGCAATGAACGGACGTTTTGCCTTGAATCCATATAGAATGACGCACGCTAATGTTGATAGTATTGTATTGAGAGTTGGTGATTGTCCAATTGGAAGAAGATTTGAGCCAAATTATACTAGAGGGGTTTTTGGAAGAGAATATCATCAGTTTCTACACGCTACCGGAACTTTGCTTGAAGGCGATAGTCTCGGTGTTACGAAAGAACAATACCTTGATGGTACTACACTTTATGGATTTGATTTGACTGGTGATTTTCTTAAAGAAGGCTTTCACTCTATGAAAAATGTCACAAGTGTGGAAATTCGTTTTAGCACTAACACGACTGATGGATTATCCTTGGTAGCATACTTTGTAAAAGACGGTGTGCTGGAGATGGATAGCATTCTTCAATTAACTATCGGGGGAGACGCAGTGCTTTAAACAGAAAGTTAGAGATGAATACCATGCAAATTCGTTCGATCCTATCTTCAGACGTTTTATGTCAAAGCGTAGGGATTCATGTTGGAGCTAGAGAACAGTTTTGG
>OX183132.1:38775740-38847296 GCA_945261195.1 Cryptosula pallasiana | reverse complement strand
ATATATATATATATATAATACAAGAAATCATTCATCGTATATATATATAGACTTGATCTCGAATGCTGATGATATGTAGTCTCAAGTGAATAAATGAAGGTTATAGTACTTTGTACTACATAAAATTTACAGTAAATTTTAATAGATATAATGTTTTCTATTACAATTATTTCCCAAATACTGTAAATTTTAACCATATAGAAGGTTAATTTGATGATTTTTTAAGATGCGATGTAAAGGAAAAAGACTTTGCATTGATTATCATTACAAAACCTAGTGCTTTGTATTACTTAGTCTTTACTGACACTAGCTATATTATATGGGAAGGTTTCCCCCTGCTTATTATGTAATAAATGTATATAATTATATATTGATTCATTTTTAATCAATGTATTTATTCAAGCTAGATATAACTCCTCTCTCCTCTCTCTCAAGATGCTATATGAGTTCGAGTTATGTAAAAAAATTATCAAAAACTTAAATGCCATACATTCAAAATCTATACGCCATATAAGTTCAAATTAAGTAGAAAAAATAATCGAAACTCAAATGCCGCTTAAATGCCACTCAAATGCCCCTCAAATAAAATACAATATAACTCGGCGAATTCATTCAACGCCATAACCCATCGCATCACCCCAGATTTTAACCCCACAAAAAAACACTTGGTACGGAGATCTGCTCATGTAGTAATACTATAATGTTATCCCGAAATATTCAACTGCTATTGGCAAAAATCAAAGTTTTCTCGATACTGGATCAAAAGAATTCAATGGCTGTAAAAACCCAGCATCATTGTAATTTTTCCAGATTCACGGCATTGTCTCACAACATTACAATTTAAGTTATCGGAAAGAAAATCTCAGTGTGACAAAGATTAATCAAGTGGTTGAGGATGAAAATACATCTAATTTGTCTACTTAGCCATGAGGAAAAATTTATTCACAAATATCAATTCTTCATAAAAAATTACAAGCAAAAGCCAAAATGGAATGCGACTGAAGTATCCACGCTTTAATGCTATATATAAAAAACAGCAAAACTTGTCTTTAATGGGGTTGCGACTGGGGTTATCCCCCCTTATAAGAGGCGCTGTGCACATCACACCGGAATTTGTTAAAAGTTTTATGTAGAGTACAATGCGCAAACACGGAATTATGATGTTTTAATTAGAATAAACAAGCTATTCCAATGCGATTGATATAATTGAACAAGGCACGGAGTTTACAGGGCTATAGCAGATTACACGTACACAAGTTTTTAATCACACAAGTGTAGCTATGGAGCATAATAATCATTAAATAACCAAGATGCGGTCAGCGATTATATACGATCATTGGTACAGTAGTTAATACTATAAGACACCAACGATAATTAATTTATTTAACGCGACGTTTACGTGTAAATGGATTGTCTGGTATCTGTGCGGGAAATAATGATAATACAAGTAATTAATCATTAGCATCTATCCACACCTCTATGAGACTATTATTATACATGACAATAAGAATTTACTGTGGTGATAATTTTGTATAATAATAAAATCAATTATTCATTTTTTTTATCATAACTGATTTATTATTATAATAACTATAAATAATAATAATACAAGTTGTTACTAGTATAATTCTTATTTATTATTACAAAATTATAAGAAGCATCACATTAATAATTAGTATTATCGTAATAATAATTCAATAATAACCTTAATAATTACAATAGCAATCATAAACGGTGGAATCATAATTATAAATGATTATAATAAATGAAAAAAAAATTTTAATAATAACTATATAAGAAAATAGCTAGAATAATGATAACACGGGCATCAGAGGCTTGCCGAAAAAGAAAAGCGAGACGATGCGCCCGTTACGAAACATGTTAGTAATAACCTGGCTTTTTCACTCAGTTTCAATGAATTGGGGTTGTGATATTGAACCTTTTGCAAGCAACCAGATATTGCTACGAATAGTTTTTATTACAGGACGCATCGTCTCTGTTACTTTTTTCGGCAAGCCCGGAGTTTCGTGGATAATAACTGTAATAAATAATAATGGAAAAAACTGTAATAAAATATAAATCTCTGTTGCTGCAGGTAGATTTGATGCTGCTGTCTATAAAAATGGTGTAAAGTGTTTTTAGGGACATGTCATTATAGTATACGATTGACAGCGTGGAAGCTATCAAGAAAAACTGTCACGAGTCTGCATGAAGTAACTATATTTCATACTACGAACGATGGTAACTTCCGGTTGGATGTAGAAAGTTCAAAGAGAGATAACTCTGAATGTCACAACACCATTATAACACCAGTTTGTTACTAATCATGCATGGCTCACTGCGGAAACTAAATGAAAATGATATTGACAGCAAAAATAATCAATTAGTGATACTTTTCTTATGCTTATTCTTATTATTAGCATTGATTAATATTATTCAGATGTAGTACCTACTTCAACCATGGGTTATTATTTATGATAATTTACAATATTATTGTACTTTCTTACAGCACAGCCTGAGACTAAAATCAACTGTAACAGACCTGAAATCAGTTATATCTTAAAAAACAACAAATTAAAATAAAAATAAATAAAAACTACCAATAAAGTACTAATGAGATATCAATAAACAGTATTATATATTTTACAAATAATAATAATAATAATAATAATAATAAATATTTTTATCATCATCATTTCATAAGCAACTAACATAGAATAGGACTGTTATAAATAAATGATCTTGTTATAATCATCGTAAATAATTATTATTATTGTTATCATTCTATTCCTAACTCAGACAGTTTTAGGTATGCTTTATTTTAATAATTAGCATATAAATACAAATGCAAAAAAACAACAATTATTATTATTATTGTTGTTAATAATAAATAATATTGAATATCTTATTTCCAGTAATAATAGAATTAAAACTAAGAAAAGGCTGGTAGGATGATTAGTAAACAGTAATAGTTAGATAGGTAGGTAATAGTAAGTAGCAGTATGATTGTTATTCTTGTAACTTCTAAGACTACTACTACCTGCAACCAACTACTAGTAGTAGTACTACTACCACTACTACTACGTGATGATTTCAAGTGCTAAAAATGATATTGATGTTAGGAAACCTAGACTTAATAGATACAATCCTTAATCCTAAACATAACATAATAAAATAAAAATAATAATTCTAACTTCGTTATAATCATAATGAAAATAAAAATAAGAATCTCATCTGCTGTTGTCCTTTGTCGTTGTTGAGAAGAATAATGAGAAAAGTAATAAAAATTACCACTACTTACCAGGGTCAACTAGTTCCTTGACACTAAAGAAACTTAGAGACGGTTGTTGGTTTTATTTGCTAGAGGGTTTATTTTCTATGTAATAAATGTAAATAACAAATAATAATTGCAGTGAAAATGAGAAGAAGAATTTTGCTACAGAAAATGACGTTGGCCTAGCCAAAAGAGGAAAAATTTGACTGTTGCTGGATCCCTCACGAAAAACCCGTACTACAATAACAGGAGTAGGGGTTATTGAATAAGTCGTTTACTGGGCATCGCCGAGTTTAAACCATGCGAGAGTGGGCGAACGACTAATATCAAATATCGGCGCGCCTGTTGGCGGGCCAACAACGTGTGTGCGCGCAAACTTGGGGCAAACCGTGGAATATTGACAATTATTTGGTGTGCGCAACACCGACAGGCGTGGGTTGGCGCCAACGGGCGCGCACACCTACAGGAACTTCCACATTACCAATGTATTTTTTACAACAGAAAATGCTGAGTTTTTTCATGCAATAAACAACACTTTTTTCTATGTGAATAATCAACTCATGAACAAAAAATTCTTTTAACAGTCAAAACAACTCATGCTTTAGGAGAATAATTTTATTCAGAATTGTGTGAGACATTCATTTTCTTTCGTAAAACACTTTATTTTATATATACATTTTCCAGGTGAAAAAAAGAACTTTTTCGTGTGTAATTAATGTACTTTTTCACAACAAAATGCTGAATTTTTTCATGCAATAAACAACACTTTTTCCTATTTTTACAGTCAATAACAGTTCATGTTTCAGGTGAATAATTTTATTCAAAAGTGTGTGACACATTCATTTTTTTCGTATAATACTTTATATTTATTATATATACATTTTCCAGGGGAAAAAAAGACTTTTTTGGTGTAATTAGTGTATTTTTTACAACAAAATGCTGAATTTTTTTCATGCACGTGAATAATCAACTCATGAACAAAAATAAGTTTTTACCATCAAAAACAGCTCATGTTTTAGGTGAATAATTTTATTCAAAATTGTGTGAGATATTCATTTTTTTTCACTGTTTAATTATCCTATAGTAATCCATAGCTTTTTATTTTAGTTCCCTATGGAATCAAAAGCAGTAAGAGTAAAAGACTTCCTCCCGAAGATCAATCATCAAATACATCAGAGAAGATGTTATTGTCCAGGAGAAGGCAATGTACTGACTCACATTCCAAGCCATGATATTATTCATAACACAACATTTGCTAAATCTGGGTGCATTATATGGAGAGTTTTCTCCTATTCAATATAGACCTTACTGGTGAAAAGGTAAGAGTTAATAAAAAATTCTATTTACAAGGAATTAAAAAAAAGCTTAAAATTATTCTACATTACTGTTTAATCACCTATACTAATACATAGCTCTTTATTTTAGTTCATTATGAAATCAAAAGCAGTAAGAGTAAAATACTTCCTCCTGGAGATCTATCATCAATACATCAGAGAAGATGTTATTGTCCAAGAGAAGGCACTTTACCCACTCACATTCCAAGCTATGCTATTGTACAGGATTTTGGTTGCTGCGGTAGTTCGCACACCTGCACAACTCCCCACAATCACAAATGCAACTGGAAGTGGCTGTTCGGCCATTTTTGTGAGTCAGTCGGTGCAAACAAGGGTCGACTTGTCTGTGCCGAATATCGAGTGAGTTAGAAATGCTTGGCACCGTACATCGACTAGCGAGAATACGCAGCAAGGATCGAATTGACCGATTGCTTTCTACCAAGTTCCTTACTACACTGATAGTCGGTAGCGCAAGCTGTAGTCTGTATTCTGTGCTTTTGTCTGTGCTATCTGCTATAGTCTGAGTAGTAGTCAACAATCATCTGAGACTCAGGGTTGCTCTGATCTTATTATCTCCAACATCCATATTTATACATATAATTATGTAACATAAAAGTGGTACATAAAGGAGGCCACACCTCGCACAGACAATTGGCCAGAGTGTGCCAATAAAATGAAATAGGTGGTACTAGAGTGTTCGCCTGAATGATTGCACATGGGTAACATATATGATTGCGTGTTTACAGTAAAATAATAATATGAACATAGAACGAAGCTGTGCTAGAGTGCAAGCATAGAACTAGGCAAGGACATATCGTGAGTAAATAATAATAAAGTGTAAGTAGCGATTGTTCGTTATGGCGTCCCCTACACTATTATGCATTACACAACATTTACTGCAGACACTATATATCTTAATAAACTTTATTATATACTTTATTACATTTACCATAAACCTTTCCAAGATACTTTATAGTATAAGCATTCAATATACTTGTTATATAATAAATGTATATAATCATACAACGATTCATTTTTATTCAATGTAGACATGAATATAGCCATAAATGATTTAATTTTTGTTCAATGTAAACATAGATATAGCCATAAATATGTACATTAAATACCATAAAGTATTAACCCTACTTATTATGTAATAAATGTATATAATCATAAAATGATTCATTTTTATTCAATGTAGACATAGATATACCCATAAATATGTACATAGTTATACATATATACATGAATGTATAAAAACTAGAAAAAATTATTTACACTCAAGATGCCATAAGAGATAAAATTATATAAAACAAAAAAAAAAAAAAATGCCACAAAATATTAACTCGGCTGCTCTAATCAACGCCGTAACCCATTGCATCCACTCCGGGCCTAAACCCCACAAAAAAACACTTGGTAGGGAGATCTGCTCATATATTACTACTGGCGTTCCACCATGCCATTTCACTGTGGGTGGTACGGCGTTGTTCTTGTCTTTTGTACTCCCCATAGTGTACACAATGGGGTTGTGACTGGGGTTATCCCCCCTTATAGAGGGCGCTGGTGTAAGTCCAACCGGAAAATGCCGAAATTTTTATATAGAGTACAATGCAGAAATACGGAGTTGAGATGTTAAACTAGATTAAACAGGCTATTGCAATGCGATTGATATAATTGAACAAGCCACGGAGCTCACAGGGCTATAACAGATTACACGTACATAAGTTTTTAATCACACAAGTGTAGCTATAGAGCATAATAATCATTAAATAACCACGATGCGGTCAGCGATTATATACAATCGTTGGTACATTAGTTAATAAATACGATGAGACACCAACGATAACTAATTTATCTAACGCAACATTTATGCGTATATGAATTGTCTGGTATCTGTGCGGGAACTAATAATAATACAAGTAATTAATCATTAGCATCTATCTACACCTCTATGAAACTATTATTATAAATGGCAATAAGAATTTAATGTGGTGATATTTTTTTATAACATTAAAATCAATTATTTATTTTTTTATCATAATTGATTTATTAATATAATAACTATAAATAATAATAATAATATAATAAGTTGTTACTACTATTTTAATTATTATTATAAAAATATAAGAAGCATCACATTAATAATTATTATCATATAATAACAATTCAATAATAACCTTAATAATTACAATAGCAATCATAAACAGTAGAATCATGATTATAAATGGTTATAATAAATAAAAATAAAAAAAGATTTCAACAATAACTATATGAAAAAGTAGTTAGAATAATGATAACACGAGCATCAGAGGCTTGCCGAAAAAGAGAAGGAAGACGATGCGCCCGTTGCTAAATGTGTTAGTAATAACCTAGCTTTTTCACTCAGTTATCAACGAATTGGGTTTGTGATATTGAACTTTTTGCAAGCAACCGGATATGCTACGAATAGTTTTTATTACAGGACGCATCATCTCTGTTACTTTTCTTGGTAAGCCCCGGAGTTCCGTGGATAACAACTGTAATAAATAATAATTGAAAGAACTGTAAAAAAATATAAATCTTTGTTGCTGCAGGTAGATTTGATGCTGCTGTCTTTAAAAATAGTCTAAAGTGTTTTTAGGGACATATCATTATAGTATACAATTGACAGCATGGAAGCTATCAGGGAAAAAACTGTCACGAGTCTGCATGAAGTAACTATATTTTATACGACGAGCAATGGTAACTTCCGGTTGGATGTAGAAAGTTCAAAGAGAGATAACTCTTAATGTCACAACCCCATTCCTCTAGCTCTTTGAATTTCATCCGCTTCGACCAATAAATTACCTCATAACTCATCCGCTTTTTGCAAATAAAGTTCAATTTTCAAAATTTTATTAAAATTCATCTATGTATGATATGGCAACATATTAATGCTCATATGAATTAGCACACTCTCTTCTCCTAGGAGATTTAATGACATATTGATTCCACCAGTCTAAATTATTTTTATTATTTTTTTAGTTCAGAGACCATTTTTTAGTAATTATCTCAACAAATCAACCAGTTACAAAAAAAATAACACACTAATAGTAAAACTGATAGCACAGCTGAATAGAGGACAAAATCCTGATAAGACTAGCAAAACTTGAAGCAAAAAATTGCAAAAGTAGTGTTAGAACACTGCAACAACAATCTAGCAC
The DNA here is from genome assembly GCA_945261195.1 of Cryptosula pallasiana. Classification (NCBI taxonomy): domain Eukaryota; kingdom Metazoa; phylum Bryozoa; class Gymnolaemata; order Cheilostomatida; family Cryptosulidae; genus Cryptosula; species Cryptosula pallasiana. The sequence continues at coordinate 38,839,506 of OX183132.1, read as the reverse complement.
TGGCTGCACAGATTACCGAAAATTTCGGAAATTTTTTTTTCTGAAAATAATTATTAATTTTTTTATTAGCCAATATAAAGCCCTCATTCGTGCACGAATGAACTAGGAACCTTTAGATCTACATTTTGATGTAAAGAACAACATCAATCAACAACTTTTCAAAAATAATAAAAAAAAATTAAAATTAATTATTTTGTGCAGGATTTCACTGTGGGGGTGTGAGGTGGTAGCTCGGCCTGCCTGCACAACCTCCCGAACTGTAATGGCAACTGTGTCTAATGCTCTAGCAATACAATCCTTCCACAGGTCGACTTAGTAGGCTGAGGAATGGTGACTAACCATCTCAATTACTAGTGAGCTGCCGATTGCGTTAGCTGTTATCTGTGTGTGTAGCAAGTTCAAACTTTGAAGGGCGAACTAGTCAAACTAGGTTCGGCCAGCAGAGGTTTGGCTGTCTTGTTTCAGTGCTGTGCAGAGGTCGAACATTGAAGGCGAAGTTAGACAAAGCTAAGTTCGGCCAGCAGAGGTCCAGACTGATCTGCCTATATATTACTACTCGAGTAATGGTGCGCAGTGAAGTTATTTGTTAGAACAAAGAAACTTCTGAGAGTGTGCAAGCTGACTCTGACTTTATTCACAGATTACATCGGTATTTATGTACATGATTACATAATGGCAAAAGGTAATACAAAAGAGGCCACACCTGGCACAAATGATTGGCCAGCGTGTGCGAATAAAATATAAGAGGTGGTCCTTAACTGATTGCATGACTGGACTAACATGTCGAACATATAAGTTATAATGGTAAAAGAATAATTAGCCATACAGATATAATCTGTATGGCTATTGTTTTAGTAGGTTTTATTATTAGCCATACAGATATAATCTGTATGGCTATTGTTTTAGTAGGTTTTATTAGCCATACAGATATAATCTGTATGGCTATTGTTTTAGTAGGTTTTCTTATTAGCCATACAGATATAATCTGTATGGCTATTGTTTTAGTAGGTTTTATTATTAGCCATACAGATATAATCTGTATGGCTATTGTTTTAGCTGGTTTTATTAGCCATACAGATATAATCTGTATGGCTATTGTTTTAGTAGGTTTTCTTATTAGCCATACAGATATAATCTGTATGGCTATTGTTTTAGTAGGTTTTATTATTATTAGCCATACAGATATAATCTGTATGGCTATTGTTTTAGTAGGTTTTCTTATTAGCCATACAGATATAATCTGTATGGCTATTGTTTTAGTAGGTTTTATTAGCCATACAGATATAATCTGTATGGCTATTGTTTTAGTAGGTTTTATTAGCCATACAGATATAATCTGTATGGCTATTGTTTTAGTAGGTTTTATTATTATTAGCCATACAGATATAATCTGTATGGCTATTGTTTTAGTAGGTTTTATTATTAGCCATACAGATATAATCTGTATGGCTATTGTTTTAGTAGGTTTTATTATTAGCCATACAGATATAATCTGTATGGCTATTGTTTTAGTAGGTTTTATTATTATTAGCCATACAGATATAATCTGTATGGCTATTGTTTTAATAGGTTTTATTATTAGCCATACAGATATAATCTGTATGGCTATTGTTTTAGTAGGTTTTATTATTAGCCATACAGATATAATCTGTATGGCTATTGTTTTAGTAGGTTTTATTAGCCATACAGATATAATCTGTATGGCTATTGTTTTAGTAGGTTTTATTATTAGCCATACAGATATAATCTGTATGGCTATTGTTTTAGTAGGTTTTATTAGCCATACAGATATAATCTGTATGGCTATTGTTTTAGTAGGTTTTATTATTATTATTATTATTATTATTATTTTTCTTTCGCGAACTTTCTTCTTCTATAACTACAGATTCGCTGATCGGAACTCTCTAAAAAATAGTTGGTTACGTAGGGACACATCTGAAATTTTATGAAAGTATTTTTCTCGAGTTAAGAAAGTCACGGTGTCACAGCTATTCCACTTTCCGCAAGCCTCTTCAACAGCCATTTTTGTTCAATAAATGCTAAATAGCTCTGTCACTTTTCATCAAAACTGCATGATTTTTATGTGAGGGTGTGCAGCTATGGTAGATGTACACAGGCATCAAAAGTTTTCAATAGTAAGTTTACAATTTTTTCAAGGAGAGGCAATTTTTAATGATTTTGAAAAAATTTGAACTTTTTTGCTGGAAGAAATTCCAATTTAAACTGTTGAAATTACAGGTAGATATGGCGTGTTTTCTCACAGGAGGGGCCTATTAGGACGTTATGTCATGACACGACGTTGTTGAGTGAACTGCAGTTTGATCAACAACGTCGCGTCATGACACAACGTCATAGTCTGCTGGAAGAAATTCCAATATAAACTGTTGGATTACAAGTAGATATGGCAGGTTTTCTCACAGGAGAGGCCTATTAGGACTTTAAGTCATGACACGACGTCTTTAAGCAAGCAGCAGTTTGATCAACGTCGTTGTGAAGTGAGCTGTGTAATGACACAACGTCATAGTCTGCTCAAACGAATAGAGCCATGAGCATTGAGTAACCTACTTGGAATGTTGCCAAGTGCATGAGTACTTTGACATACCATTTAGAGAGTTGCCTGCCATCTCGGAGAAGATAACTCCGAACAAAACACTTATATTGCTCTTTAACTTTTGAACCGTTTGTCGCAAGTCACTAAAACTTTTTTTAATCAAAGCCATGTGTGCATGTTTTACAGCCAATAATGCCGCATACAATGGTTTCACACCACAACACGCTCTTCCATTTAAACTCAAAGAAATACCAGTTTTTATTGGTTCTTACGTTGATCATAACCGATCTTGGAAGACACATTGATTAAGTCACATTGACTAAAATTCCGAAAAAATAATGAACAGTAGTAATATATGAGCAGAACAGGGTTGTTTATGTTTTTGAATGTTAAACATTCTACAGAGAGGACAACTCTTAGGTTGCATGTAAATATATCATCAAATTGCGCAGCTTCTCTCATCAAAATATTATGTTCTGTCACTATAGTAACTGCCTGAAACTTTGAAAGTTTTGTTGAGAGGGTAACTCCTAAAATAAACCAGTTTCCGTCTTGACAAGGGAAGTTAGTCGTGTAAAAACAACTGGATGCGTTCATAATCATTCAAACCATGAGCTGTTTACTTGGAAAGCTGCCAAATTGTTTTGCATCTTGTAATTTCATTAATAGCTGCGTTTTCCATCAGATACCGAGAGGATAACTCCTCAAAAATCGCATTTTTGTCCATAACTTTCGAACCGTAAGTCGAAAATGGATCATTTTTTTTTCGTCAAACTGAGCATCTGTATGGCTTTTAATTTTTCTACAGAAAAAATAATCTTTTCTAGTTATTATTATTATTATTATTATTTTTCTTTCGCGAACTTTCTTCTTCTATAACTACAGATTCGCTGATCGGAACTCTCTAAAAAATAGTTGGTTACGTAGGGACACATCTGAAATTTTATGAAAGTATTTTTCTCGAGTTAAGAAAGTCACGGTGTCACAGCTATTCCACTTTCCGCAAGCCTCTTCAACAGCTATTTTTGTTCAATAAATGCTAAATAGCTCTGTCACTTTTCATCAAAACTGCATGATTTTTATGTGAGGGTGTGCAGCTATGGTAGATGTACACAGGCATCAACAGTTTTCAATAGTAAGTTTACAAGTTTTTCAAGGAGAGGCAATTTTTAATGATTTTGAGAAAATTTGAACTTTTTTGCTGGAAGAAATTCCAATTTAAACTGTTGAAATTACAGGTAGATATGGCGTGTTTTCTCACAGGAGGGGCCTATTAGGACGTTATGTCATGACACAACGTTGTTGAGTGAACTGCAGTTTGATCAAGGACGTTGCGTCATGACACACCGTCATAGTCTGCTGGAAGAAATTCCAATATAAACTGTTGGAATACAAGTAGATATGGCAGGTTTTCTCACAGGAGAGGCCTATTAGGACTTTAAGTCATGACACGACGTCTTTAAGCAAGCAGCAGTTTGATCAACGTCGTTGTGAAGTGAGCTGTGTAATGACACAACGTCATAGTCTGCTCAAACGAATAGAGCCATGAGCATTGAGTAACCTACTTGGAATGTTGCCAAGTGCATGAGTACTTTGACATACCATTTAGAGAGTTGCCTGCCATCTCGGAGAAGATAACTCCGAACAAAACACTTATATTGCTCTTTAACTTTTGAACCGTTTGTCGCAAGTCACTAAAACTTTTTTTAATCAAAGCCATGTGTGCATGTTTTACAGCCAATAATGCCGCATACAATGGTTTCACACCACAACACGCTCTTCCATTTAAACTCAAAGAAATACCAGTTTTTATTGGTTCTTACGTTGATCATAACCGATCTTGGAAGACACATTGATTAAGTCACATTGACTAAAATTCCGAAAAAATAATGAACAGTAGTAATATATGAGCAGAACAGGGTTGTTTATGTTTTTGAATGTTAAACATTCTACAGAGAGGACAACTCTTAGGTTGCATGTAAATATATCATCAAATTGCGCAGCTTCTCTCATCAAAATATTATGTTCTGTCACTATAGTAACTGCCTGAAACTTTGAAAGTTTTGTTGAGAGGGTAACTCCTAAAATAAACCAGTTTCCGTCTTGACAAGGGAAGTTAGTCGTGTAAAAACAACTGGATGCGTTCATAATCATTCAAACCATGAGCTGTTTACTTGGAAAGCTGCCAAATTGTTTTGCATCTTGTAATTTCATTAATAGCTGCGTTTTCCATCAGATACCGAGAGGATAACTCCTCAAAAATCGCATTTTTGTCCATAACTTTCGAACCGTAAGTCGAAAATGGATCATTTTTTTTTCGTCAAACTGAGCATCTGTATGGCTTTTAATTTTTCTACAGAAAAAATAATCTTTTCTAGTTATTATTATTATTATTATTATTATTTTTCTTTCGCGAACTTTCTTCTTCTATAACTACAGATTCGCTGATCGGAACTCTCTAAAAAATAGTTGGTTACGTAGGGACACATCTGAAATTTTATGAAAGTATTTTTCTCGAGTTAAGAAAGTCACGGTGTCACAGCTATTCCACTTTCCGCAAGCCTCTTCAACAGCTATTTTTGTTCAATAAATGCTAAATAGCTCTGTCACTTTTCATCAAAACTGCATGATTTTTATGTGAGGGTGTGCAGCTATGGTAGATGTACACAGGCATCAACAGTTTTCAATAGTAAGTTTACAAGTTTTTCAAGGAGAGGCAATTTTTAATGATTTTGAGAAAATTTGAACTTTTTTGCTGGAAGAAATTCCAATTTAAACTGTTGAAATTACAGGTAGATATGGCGTGTTTTCTCACAGGAGGGGCCTATTAGGACGTTATGTCATGACACAACGTTGTTGAGTGAACTGCAGTTTGATCAAGGACGTTGCGTCATGACACACCGTCATAGTCTGCTGGAAGAAATTCCAATATAAACTGTTGGAATACAAGTAGATATGGCAGGTTTTCTCACAGGAGAGGCCTATTAGGACTTTAAGTCATGACACGACGTCTTTAAGCAAGCAGCAGTTTGATCAACGTCGTTGTGAAGTGAGCTGTGTAATGACACAACGTCATAGTCTGCTCAAACGAATAGAGCCATGAGCATTGAGTAACCTACTTGGAATGTTGCCAAGTGCATGAGTACTTTGACATACCATTTAGAGAGTTGCCTGCCATCTCGGAGAAGATAACTCCGAACAAAACACTTATATTGCTCTTTAACTTTTGAACCGTTTGTCGCAAGTCACTAAAACTTTTTTTAATCAAAGCCATGTGTGCATGTTTTACAGCCAATAATGCCGCATACAATGGTTTCACACCACAACACGCTCTTCCATTTAAACTCAAAGAAATACCAGTTTTTATTGCTTCTTACGTTGATCATAACCGATCTTGGAAGACACATTGATTAAGTCACATTGACTAACATTCCGAAAAAATAATGAACAGTAGTAATATATGAGCAGAACAGGGTTGTTTATGTTTTTGAATGTTAAACATTCTACAGAGAGGACAACTCTTAGGTTGCATGTAAATATATCATCAAATTGCGCAGCTTCTCTCATCAAAATATTATGTTCTGTCACTATAGTAACTGCCTGAAACTATGAAAGTTTTGTTGAGAGGGTAACTCCTAAAATAAACCAGTTTCCGTCTTGACAAGGGAAGTTAGTCGTGTAAAAACAACTGGATGCGTTCATAATCATTCAAACCATGAGCTGTTTACTTGGAAAGCTGCCAAATTGTTTTGCATCATGTAATTTCATTAATAGCTGCGTTTTCCATCAGATACCGAGAGGATAACTCCTCAAAAATTGCATTTTTCTCCATAACTTTCGAACCGTAAGTCGAAAATGGATCATTTTTTTTTCGTCAGACTGAGCATCTGTATGGCTTTTAATTTTTCTACAGAAAAAATAATCTTTTCTAGTTATTATTATTAGCCATACAGATATAATCTGTATGGCTATTGTTTTAGTAGGTTTTCTTATTATTATTTTTCTTTCGCCGCACTCTAACCACTAGATTTCAGTTTCGGTCTTCTTCTATAACTACAGATTCGCTGATTAGAACTCTCTAAAAATTAGTTGGTTACGTAGGGGCACATCTGGAGATTATTGAAATATTTTTTTTCAAGTTAAAAAAGTTACCACGTCACAGCTATTCCACTTTTCGCACGCCTCTTCAACAGTCATTTTTGTTCAATAAATGCTGAATAACTCTGTCACTTTTCATCAAAACTGCATATTATTTATATGAGGGTGTGCAGCTATGGCAGCTGTACACAGGCTTCAAAAGTGTTCAATACAAAGTTTACAAGGTTTTCAAGGAGAGGCAATTTTTAGTGATTTTCAGAAAATTTGATTTTTTTTAGTGGAAGAAATTCCAGTCTAAACTGTGGAAATACAAGTAGATATGGCGTGTTTTCTCACAGCAGGGGCCTATTAGGAAGTTATGTCATGACACAACGTTGTTGAGTGAACTGCAGTTTGATCAACGACGTTGTGCAGTTAGCTGTGTCATGACACAACGTCATAGTCTGCTCAAACCAATAGAGGCATTAGCGTTGAGTAACTTGCTTGGAATGTTGCCAATTGCAGTTGGATCAACAACGTTATGAACTGAGCTGCGTAATGACGCAACGTCATAGTTCATTCAAGTGAATAGAGGCATTAGCATTAACTAGCTTGCTTGGAATGTTGCCAAATGCATGTGTACTTTGACAGGCATTTCAGAGAGTTGCCTGCCATCTCGGAGAAGAAAACTCCTAACAGAACCCTCATATTGCTTGTTAACTTCTGAACCATTTGTTGCAAGTCACTAAAACTTTTTTTAATCAAAGCCATGTGTGCATGTTTTACAGCCAATAATGCCATATACAATGGTTTAACACCACGACACGCTTTTCCATTAAAACTCAAAGCAATAACAGTTTTTATTGGTTCTTACCTACGCTGATCATAACCGATTTTGGAAGACACATTGATTCAGTCACATTGACTAACATTCAGAAGAAAAAATGAACAGTGGTAATATATGAGCAGAACTGTGTTGTTTGTGTGTATTGATGTTAAACATTAAACAGAGAGGACAACTCCTAAGCTATATTAACATATATCATCAAATTGCGCAGCTGGTCTCGTCTAATTGTTATGTTCTGTCACTATAGTAACTGCCTAAAAACTTTGAAAGTTTTTTTTGAGAGGGTAACTCCTAAAATAATTCAATTTCCGTGTTGGTCAGGCAGTTTGGGCGTATAAAAACAACTTGATGCGTTCATAATCATTCAAGCCATGAGCTGCTTACTTGGAAAGCTGCCAACTTTCTTTGTACCATGTAAAGTTACTAATAGTTGCCTTTTCAGATGGATTCCGAGAGGATAACTCCTCAAAAAGTGCATTTTGCTCCATAACTTTTGAACCGTAAGTCGAATTTGAACAATTTTTTTTTCATCGAACCGTGCATCTGTATGGGTTTTATTTTCTCTACAGAGAAAACATTTTAGTCTAGTTATTATTAGCCATACAGATATAATCTGTATGGCTATTGTTTTAGCTGGTTTTATTATTATTATTATTATTATTTTTCTTTCGCGAAGTTTCTTCTTCTATAACTACCGATTCGCTGATCAGAACTCTCTAAATATTAGTTGGTTACGTAGGTGCACATCTCGAGATTAACGAAGTATTTTTTTGCAAGTTGCGAAAGTCACCATGTCACAGCTATTCCACTTTCCGCAAGCCTCTTCAACAGCCGTTTTTGTTCAATAAATGCTAAATAGCTCTGTCACTTTTCATCAAAACTGCATGATTTTTATATGAGGGTGTGCAACTATGGTAGATGTACACAGGCATCAAAAGTTTTCAATAGTAAGTTTACAAGTTTTTCAAGGAGAGGCAATTTTTAATGATTTTGAGAAAATTGGAACTTTTTTGCTGGAAGAAATTCCAATCTAAACTGTGGAAATAAAAGCAGATATGGCGTGTTTTCTCACAGGAGGGGCCTATTAGGACGTTATGTCATGACACAACGTTGTTGAGTGAACTGCAGTTTGATCAACAACGTCGCGTCATGACACAACGTCGTAGTCTGCTGTAAGAAATTCCAATATAAACTGTTGGAATACAAGTAGATATGGCAGGTTTTCTCACAGGAGAGGCCTATTAGGACTTTAAGTCATGACACGACGTTATAGTCTGCTCAAACGAATAGAGGCATTAGCGTTGAGTAACTTGCTTGGAATGTTGCCAAGTGCAGTTGGATCAACAACGTTATGAACTGAGCTGCGTAATGACGGAACGTCATAGTTAGTTCAAATGAATAGAGGCATTAGCATTAACTAGCTTGCTTGGAATGTTGCCAAGTGCATGCGTACTTTGACGTACCATTTAGAGAGTTGCCTGCCAACTCGGAGAAAACAACTCCGAACAAAACCCTTATATTGCTCTTTAACTTTTGAACTGTTTGTCGCAAGTCACTAAAACTTTTTTTAATCAAAGCCATGTGTGCATGTTTTACAGCCAATAATGCCGCATACAATGGTTTCACACCACAACACGCTGTTCCATGAAAACTCAAAGAAATACCAGTTTTTTGGTTGGTTCTTACGTCAATCATAACAGATCTTAGAACACACATTGATTCAGTCACATTGACTAACATTCCGAAAAAATAATGAACAGTAGTAATATATGAGCAGAACAGTGTTGTTTGGGTGTATTGATGTTAAACATTATACAGAGAGGACAACTCCTAAGTTACATGTACATATATCATCAAATTGCGCAGCTTGTCTCATCTAAATGTTATGTTCTGTCACTATAGTAACTGCTTAAAAACTTGGAAAGTTTTGTTGAGAGGGTAACTCCAAAAATAAACCAGTTTCCGTCTTGACAAGGAAAGTTGGTCTTGTAAAAACAACTGGATGCATTCATAATCATTCAAACCATGAGCTGCTTATTTGGAAAGCTGCCAAATTACTTGGCATCACGTAATTTCATTAATAGCTGCGTTTTCCATCAGATACCGAGAGGATAACTCCTCAAAAATCTCATTTTTCTCCATAACTTTCGAACCGTAAGTCGAAAATGGATCATTTTTTTTTCGTCAGACTGAGCATCTGTATGGCTTTTAATTTTTCTACAGAAAAAATAATCTCTTCTAGTTATTATTATTATTATTTTTCTTTCGCGAACTTTCTTCTTCTATAACTACAGATTCGCTTATCGGAACTCTCTAAAAAATAGTTGGTTACGTAGGGACACATCTGAAATTTTATGAAAGTATTTTTCTCGAGCTAAGAAAGTAACGGTGTCACAGCTATTCCACTTTCCGCAAGCCTCTTCAACAGCTATTTTTGTTCAATAAATGCTAAATAGCTCTGTCACTTTTCATCAAAACTGCATGATTTTTATATGGGGGTGTGCAGCTATGGTATATGTACACAGGCATCAACAGTTTTCAATAGTAAGTTCACAAGTTTTTCAAGGAGAGGCAATTTTTAATGATTTTGAGAAAATTTGAACTTTTTTGCTGGAAGAAATTCCAATTTAAACTGTTGAAATTACAAGTAGATATGGCGTGTTTTCTCACAGGAGGGGCCTATTAGGACGTTATGTCATGACACAACGTTGTTGAGTGAACTGCAGTTTGATCAAGGACGTTGCGTCATGACACACCGTCATAGTCTGCTGGAAGAAATTCCAATATAAACTGTTGGAATACAAGTAGATATGGCAGGTTTTCTCACAGGAGAGGCCTATTAGGACTTTAAGTCATGACACGAAGTCTTTAAGCAAGCAGCAGTTTGATCAACGTCGTTGTGAAGTGAGCTGTGTAATGACACAACGTCATAGTCTGCTCAAACGAATAGAGCCATGAGCATTGAGTAACCTACTTGGAATGTTGCCAAGTGCATGAGTACTTTGACATACCATTTAGAGAGTTGCCTGCCATCTCGGAGAAGATAACTCCGAACAAAACACTTATATTGCTCTTTAACTTTTGAACCGTTTGTCGCAAGTCACTAAAACTTTTTTTAATCAAAGCCATGTGTGCATGTTTTACAGCCAATAATGCCGCATACAATGGTTTCACACCACAACACGCTCTTCCATTTAAACTCAAAGAAATACCAGTTTTTATTGGTTCTTACGTTGATCATAACCGATCTTGGAAGACACATTGATTAAGTCACATTGACTAACATTTCGAAAAAATAATGAACAGTAGTAATATATGAGCAGAACAGGGTTGTTTATGTTTTTGAATGTTAAACATTTTACAGAGAGGACAACTCTTAGGTTGCATGTAAATTTATCATCAAATTGCGCAGCTTCTCTCATCAAAATATTATGTTCTGTCACTATAGTAACTGCCTGAAACTTTGAAAGTTTTGTTGAGAGGGTAACTCCTAAAATAAACCAGTTTCCGTCTTGACAAGGGAAGTTAGTCGTGTAAAAACAACTGGATGCGTTCATAATCATTCAAACCATGAGCTGTTTACTTGGAAAGCTGCCAAATTGTTTTGCATCATGTAATTTCATTAATAGCTGCGTTTTCCATCAGATACCGAGAGGATAACTCCTCAAAAATCGCATTTTTCTCCATAACTTTCGAACCGTAAGTCGAAAATGGATCATTTTTTTTTCGTCAGACTGAGCATCTGTATGGCTTTTAATTTTTCTACAGAAAAAATAATCTTTTCTAGTTATTATTATTTTTCTTTCGCGAACTTTCTTCTTCTATAACTACAGATTCGCTGATCGGAACTCTCTAAAAAATAGTTGGTTACGTAGGGACACATCTGAAATTTTATGAAAGTATTTTTCTCGAGTTAAGAAAGTAACGGTGTCACAGCTATTCCACTTTCCGCAAGCCTCTTCAACAGCTATTTTTGTTCAATAAATGCTAAATAGCTCTGTCACTTTTCATCAAAACTGCATGATTTTTATATGGGGGTGTGCAGCTATGGTATATGTACACAGGCATCAACAGTTTTCAATAGTAAGCTTACAAGTTTTTCAAGGAGAGGCAATTTTTAATGATTTTGAGAAAATTTGAACTTTTTTGCTGGAAGAAATTCCAATTTAAACGGTTGAAATTACAGGTAGATATGGCGTGTTTTCTCACAGGAGGGGCCTATTAGGACGTTATGTCATGACACAACGTTGTTGAGTGAACTGCAGTTTGATCAAGGACGTTGCGTCATGACACACCGTCATAGTCTGCTGGAAGAAATTCCAATATAAACTGTTGGAATACAAGTAGATATGGCAGGTTTTCTCACAGGAGAGGCCTATTAGGACTTTAAGTCATGACACGACGTCTTTAAGCAAGCAGCAGTTTGATCAACGTCGTTGTGAAGTGAGCTGTGTAATGACACAACGTCATAGTCTGCTCAAACGAATAGAGCCATGAGCATTGAGTAACCTACTTGGAATGTTGCCAAGTGCATGAGTACTTTGACATACCATTTAGAGAGTTGCCTGCCATCTCGGAGAAGATAACTCCGAGCAAAACACTTATATTGCTCTTTAACTTTTGAACCGTTTGTCGCAAGTCACTAAAACTTTTTTTAATCAAAGCCATGTGTGCATGTTTTACAGCCAATAATGCCGCATACAATGGTTTCACACCACAACACGCTCTTCCATTTAAACTCAAAGAAATACCAGTTTTTATTGGTTCTTACGTTGATCATAACCGATCTTGGAAGACACATTGATTAAGTCACATTGACTAACATTCCGAAAAAATAATGAACAGTAGTAATATATGAGCAGAACAGGGTTGTTTATGTTTTTGAATGTTAAACATTCTACAGAGAGGACAACTCTTAGGTTGCATGTAAATATATCATCAAATTGCGCAGCTTCTCTCATCAAAATATTATGTTCTGTCACTATAGTAACTGCCTGAAACTTTGAAAGTTTTGTTGAGAGGGTAACTCCTAAAATAAACCAGTTTCCGTCTTGACAAGGGAAGTTAGTCTTGTAAAAACAACTGGATGCGTTCATAATCATTCAAACCATGAGCTGTTTACTTGGAAAGCTGCCAAATTGTTTTGCATCATGTAATTTCATTAATAGCTGCGTTTTCCATCAGATACCGAGAGGATAACTCCTCAAAAATCGCATTTTTCTCCATAACTTTTGAACCGTAAGTCGAAAATGGATCATTCTTTTTTCGTTAGACTGAGCATCTGTATGGCTTTTATTTTCTCTACAGAGAAAACATTTTAGTCTAGTTATTATTATTTTTCTTTCGCGAACTTTCTTCTTCTATAACTACAGATTCGCTGATCGGAACTCTCTAAAAAATAGTTGGTTACGTAGGGACACATCTGAAATTTTATGAAAGTATTTTTCTCGAGTTAAGAAAGTAACGGTGTCACAGCTATTCCACTTTCCGCAAGCCTCTTCAACAGCTATTTTTGTTCAATAAATGCTAAATAGCTCTGTCACTTTTCATCAAAACTGCATGATTTTTATATGGGGGTGTGCAGCTATGGTATATGTACACAGGCATCAACAGTTTTCAATAGTAAGCTTACAAGTTTTTCAAGGAGAGGCAATTTTTAATGATTTTGAGAAAATTTGAACTTTTTTGCTGGAAGAAATTCCAATTTAAACTGTTGAAATTATAGGTAGATATGGCGTGTTTTCTCACAGGAGGGGCCTATTAGGACGTTATGTCATGACACAACGTTGTTGAGTGAACTGCAGTTTGATCAAGGACGTTGCGTCATGACACACCGTCATAGTCTGCTGGAAGAAATTCCAATATAAACTGTTGGAATACAAGTAGATATGGCATGTTTTCTCACAGGAGAGGCCTATTAGGACTTTAAGTCATGACACGACGTCTTTAAGCAAGCAGCAGTTTGATCAACGTCGTTGTGAAGTGAGCTGTGTAATGACACAACGTCATAGTCTGCTCAAACGAATAGAGCCATGAGCATTGAGTAACCTACTTGGAATGTTGCCAAGTGCATGAGTACTTTGACAGACCATTTAGAGAGTTGCTTGCCATCTCGGAGAAGATAACTCCGAACAAAACACTTATATTGCTCTTTAACTTTTGAACCGTTTGTCGCAAGTCGCTAAAACTTTTTTTAATCAAAGCCATGTGTGCATGTTTTACAGCCAATAATGCCGCATACAATGGTTTCACACCACAACACGTTCTTACATTTAAACTCAAAGAAATACCAGTTTTTATTGGTTCTTACGTTGATCATAACCGATCTTGGAAGACACATTGATTAAGTCACATTGACTAACATTCCGAAAAAATAATGAACAGTAGTAATATATGAGCAGAACAGGGTTGTTTATGTTTTTGCATGTTAAACATTCTACAGAGAGGACAACTCTTAGGTTGCATGTAAATATATCATCAAATTGCGCAGCTTCTCTCATCAAAATACTATGTTCTGTCACTATAGTAACTGCCTGAAACTTTGAAAGTTTTGTTGAGAGGGTAACTCCTAAAATAAACCAGTTTCCGTCTTGACAAGGGAAGTTAGTCGTGTAAAAACAACTGGATGCGTTCATAATCATTCAAACCATGAGCTGTTTACTTGGAAAGCTGCCAAATTGTTTTGCATCATGTAATTTCATTAATAGCTGCGTTTTCCATCAGATACCGAGAGGATAACTCCTCAAAAATCGCATTTTTCTCCATAACTTTCGAACCGTAAGTCGAAAATGGATCATTCTTTTTTCGTTAGACTGAGCATCTGTATGGCTTTTATTTTCTCTACAGAGAAAACATTTTAGTCTAGTTATTAATATTATTATTTTTCTTTCGCGAAGTTTCTTCTTCTATAACTACAGATTTGCTGATCAGAACTCTCTAAATATTAGTTGGTTACGTAGGTGCACATCTCGAGATTAACGGAATATTTTTTTTCAAGTTGCGAAAGTCACCATGTCACAGCTATTCCACTTTCCGCAAGCCTCTTCAACAGCCGTTTTTGTTCAATAAATGCTAAATAGCTCTGTCACTTTTCATCAAAACTGCATGATTTTTATATGAGGGTGTGCAACTATGGTAGATGTACACAGGCATCAAAAGTTCTCAATAGTAAGTTTGCAAGTTTTTCAAGGAGAGGCAAATTTTAATGATTTTCAGAAAATTTGAACTTTTTTGCTGGAAGAAATTCCAATCTAAACTGTGGATATACAAGTAGATATGGCATCTTTTCCCACAGGAGGGGCCTATTAGGACGTTATTTCGTGACACAACGTTGTTGAGTGAACTGCAGTTTGATTAACAACGTTATGAAGTGAGCTGCGTCATGACACAACGTCATAGTCTGCTCAAACCAATAGAGGCATTAGCATTGAGTAACTTACTTGGAATGTTGCCAAGTGCATGTGTACTTTGACAGACCATTTAGAGAGTTACCTGCCACCGCGGAAAAGACAACTCCAAACAAAACACTTATATTGCTCTTTACCTTTTGAACCGTTTGTCGCAAGTCACTAAGACTTCTTTTAATCAAAGCCATGTGTGCATGTTTTACAGCCAATAATGCCGCATACAATGGTTTCACACCACAACACGCTCTTCCATTAAAACTCAAAGCAGTACCAGTTTTTATTGGTTCTTACGTTGATCATAACCGATCATGGAAGACACATTGATTCAGTCACATCGACTAACATTCCGCAAAAAGTAATGAATGAACAGTAATAATATATGAGCAGAACAGGGTTGTTTATGTTTTTGAATGTTAAACATTCTACAGAGAGGACAACTCCTAAGTTATATGTACGTATATCATCAAATTGCGCAGCTTGTCTCATCTAAATGTTATGTTCTGCCACTATAGTAACTGCCTAAAAACTTTGAAAGTTTTGTTGAGAGGGTAACTCCTAAAATGAACCAGTTTCCGTCTTGACAAGGGAAGTTAGTCGTATAAAAACAACTTGATGCAATCATAAGTACTCAAACCATGAGCTGCTTACTTGGAAAGCTGCCAAATTACTTTGCATCATGTAATTTCATTAATAGCTGCGTTTTCCATCCGATACGGAGAGGATAACTCCTCAAAAATCGCATTTCTCTCCATAACTTTCGAACCGTAAGTCGAAATTGGATCATTTTTTTTTTCGTCAGACTGAGCATCTGTATGGCTTTTAATTTTTCTACAGAAAAAATAATCTTTTCTAGTTATTATTATTATTATTTTTCTTTCGCGAACTTTCTTCTTCTATAACTACAGATTCGCTGATCGGAACTCTCTAAAAAATAGTTGTTTACGTAGGGACACATCTGAAATTTTATGAAAGTATTTTTCTCGAGTTAAAAAGTAACGGTGTCACAGCTATTCCACTTTCCGCAAGCCTCTTCAACAGCTATTTTTGTTCAATAAATGCTAAATAGCTCTGTCACTTTTCATCAAAACTGCATGATTTTTATATGGGGGTGTGCAGCTATGGTATATGTACACAGGCATCAACAGTTTTCAATAGTAAGTTTACAAGTTTTTCAAGGAGAGGCAATTTTTAATGATTTTGAGAAAATTTGAACTTTTTTGCTGGAAGAAATTCCAATTTAAACTGTTGAAATTACAGGTAGATATGGCGTGTTTTCTCACAGGAGGGGCCTATTAGGACGTTATGTCATGACACAACGTTGTTGAGTGAACTGCAGTTTGATGAAGGACGTTGCGTCATGACACACCGTCATAGTCTGCTGGAAGAAATTCCAATATAAACTGTTGGAATACAAGTAGATATGGCAGGTTTTCTCACAGGAGAGGCCTATTAGGACTTTAAGTCATGACACGACGTCTTTAACACATCTCTTACATGACACGAGCCCACTCGGAATGAGTACAGTAAACCGGTAATTGTCTGTTCACAATTTCCATGTGAGCAAACTAAGAGTAAGGTCTTACATTTTGGTATCATTCTATTCAGAATCATTTGCTGTATAATTCTAAATTATCTTTAATACATGGCCTCAGGCTAGTTTTGACTTTTACAATTTTTTATTTTTGGTTTTTGTTCCTTAGCAACCAGCAATGGCGCACAGATTTTTGGTGCATGCGGTTGCTTTTGTTTTTTGGAATTTTTTTTTTTATAGATAGATTTTCAAAAAACTAAATATAAGGATATTGAAAGCACCGTGTTTTGAGCATAGTGACCAGTTTTGGTGAAATTTCGAGCACGGTAAGTGTAGTTTCTCACTCATTGTAATAATAATTAATAATTATTTATTATTACCAAAATCGTCATTTTTTTCATTGTAATTATTTTTCTTATTTAAGATATTTAGCACAATTTTTTTGAAAACGAAGGAAGTACACATCCTAGCGCTCATGTTCACCAAGTTTCATACTGATTGGACAAGTTTCGGCTGACTTATGAATTTTTTTAACTTTTCGTTATTTTTAATAATTATTGCCGAAATCGGACTTATTTTCGGAGCTAATTTTTCCCATCAAAACGGTAGCGGCTGTCAAAAAAAGTTTGATATTCAGAATCCCCATGATCTTTTGATCATACACACCAATTTTTATGAATATCAAAACAATATAAGGTTGTTAATTATTTATCAATAGTAGCCATTGTTTTTTATTATTATTACCCACAACATCATTTTGGGACAAATAATTAAAGTATTTAAGAGGGTTCCATCGGCAAAATAAAACGTAAATTTGGGAGATAACCACTGAAACATTGTCTTGGCAGTCTTTTGTTGACTTTCAAGCATTATAAGTATTTTTTTCTCTAGTTCATAAAAACCAATTAATAAGCCATTACAGATGTTGCGCAATGGCATTCTTGTGGTTTTGTGGTTTTTGATTGAGGTTTTGAGGCTTTTTTTTTTTCAAAGCCCAACCTAGCAAATAAATAATCATTTTAGAACAAAATTTTGCCACCTTTTCATTGCTGCAATTTTTTTGTGTCTAGGACAAATATTTCTCGTGTAAAATGCAAATCCATACATCGGCCCCCCCTCGGCCAAGCTTCGTGGTTACCTGCTATGTCGCAATAAGTGCCCAAAAGGGTAGGCGGGGAAAATTTTTTTGGTTTTTTCTGTGTCCATGATAATGCCCCTATAATTTTTAAGGAGAATCTTATCGTTCTTTTGGTATTTGTTTCACTGTTGTAGCTGCATCGAGTGAGCCGCTAAAAAATAATGAAAATAAGCGAAAAACCACGAAAACCACAGAAAGCACCCTGTAATGAATGTGTTAAGCAAGCAGCAGTTTGATCAACGTCGTTGTGAAGTGAGCTGTGTAATGACACAACGTCATAGTCTGCTCAAACGAATAGAGCCATGAGCATTGAGTAACCTACTTGGAATGTTGCCAAGTGCATGAGTACTTTGACATACCATTTAGAGAGTTGCCTGCCATCTCGGAGAAGATAACTCCGAACAAAACACTTATATTGCTCTTTAACTTTTTAACCGTTTGTCGCAAGTAACTGAAACTTTTTTTAATCAAAGCCATGTGTGCATGTTTTACAGCCAATAATGCCGCATACAATGGTTTCACACCACAACACGCTCTTCCATTTAAACTCAAAGAAATACCAGTTTTTATTGGTTCTTACGTTGATCATAACCGATCTTGGAAGACACATTGATTAAGTCACATTGACTAACATTCCGAAAAAATAATGAACAGTAGTAATATATGAGCAGAACAGGGTTGTTTATGTTTTTGAATGTTAAACATTCTACAGAGAGGACAACTCTTAGGTTGCATGTAAATATATCATCAAATTGCGCAGCTTCTCTCATCAAAATATTATGTTCTGTCACTATAGTAACTGCCTGAAACTTTGAAAGTTTTGTTGAGAGGGTAACTCCTAAAATAAACAAGTTTCCGTCTTGACAAGGGAAGTTAGTCGTGTAAAAACAACTGGATGCGTTAATAATCATTAAAACCATGAGCTGTTTACTTGGAAAGCTGCCAAATTGTTTTGCATCATGTAATTTCATTAATAGCTGCGTTTTCCATCAGATACCGAGAGGATATCTCCTCAAAAATTGCATTTTTCTCCATAACTTTCGAACCGTAAGTCGAAAATGGATCATTTTTTTTCGTCAGACTGAGCATCTGTATGGCTTTTAATTTTTCTACAGAAAAAATAATCTGTTCTAGTTATTATTATTATTATTATTTTTCTTTCGCGAACTTTCTTCTTCTATAACTACAGATTCGCTGATCGGAACTCTCTAAAAAATAGTTGGTTACGTAGGGACACATCTGAAATTTTATGAAAGTATTTTTCTCGAGTTAAGAAAGTCACGGTGTCACAGCTATTCCACTTTCCGCAAGCCTCTTCAACAGCCATTTTTGTTCAATAAATGCTAAATAGCTCTGTCACTTTTCATCAAAACTGCATGATTTTTATGTGAGGGTGTGCAGCTATGGTAGATGTACACAGGCATCAAAAGTTTTCAATAGTAAGTTTACAAGTTTTTCAAGGAGAGGCAATTTTTAATGATTTTGAGAAAATTTGAACTTTTTTGCTGGAAGAAATTCCAATTTAAACTGTTGAAATTACAGGTAGATATGGCGTGTTTTCTCACAGGAGGGGCCTATTAGGACGTTATGTCATGACACGACGTTGTTGAGTGAACTGCAGTTTGATCAACACACAGTGACTTAAATGACAGAGTTGTCTCCTCCTGTTTTTTTTTTGTTTTGTAGTTTTTGGCCGAAATAATTTTTGCAGAGAATTCTTTTTTACTCAAAATGTTTGTTTCAATCTGCACTATCATTACAATTCACCGTTGTCTTGTTTCTGTTAATGTTTTTTGTTCAAAGCATATTGTGTATCATCAAAAACCTTGGGATAGAATTCCCTCAAAGTTGTCAACCCCCAGAGCGACAGTCTTTTGTGAATACACATTTGATGGGTTGTAGTTTCAGGAGCCAAATAGGCATTTTGACTATCTCTGATACTTTGACTGGTGTTGCCGATGATTTATCTTAAATGTAAGATCACACCACTCCTAATCAGTATGGAAAGCAGTTGTTTTCAAAGTCATTTATTGATCGTTAAACATAATTCATCATTTTGGTATGACTGCATTTTTGGTTCAACAAGCCGCCAAGGTTTTATTCCGCATTTTGCTTCACAAAATTTCACTCTACTCACTACTTTTTCCAACTTGTAACTGGTGCTGTCTATACCTATTATTGCATCCATTGACAGTTCACGAGCTTTGATTACCTGGCTGCAGTTGATGCACTGGCTGAAACTATTTCCCACACTGGTTTCATTCACACATTGAAGGATCAGATATCCAGTTTGCAGTTCAGTTATAACAAAATGCTTTTAAACTTGACACAATCAAAAGTTTTTAGCATCTCCAAACAAGCTCGGTTTATTGAAAGTTAATTTCATTTTAAAATGTTTCCTACTGTAGATGTCAGCGCTGTGCTTAGCTGATCATTGTAGGCTCTGCTCTGCTATGATAATTGCTTATTGATAGCTTGACACTTCCAGAGGTCATAGTTAGCGGTATGCGTCGCTTACAATCCACACACAGTAATAACAGGCATCATCTAACACAAAACTTTCACAGAAATCGGAAGATTTTCATTGAAGGATATCTTTAACAGCGTCAGATGACAAAAATACTGGCAACGATGAATCAGTGGTTCAGAAAAAACTCTGACAGTATAGCAGTTGTACTTATGGAAGGCCTTTTACTTTTCTATCTAACTATTGCATTGTTAGCACTTTGATTGGCAGCCAGCCAGTTGATGTCAAACAACTAACTTGCAGTGCACAGTGATGTGGTTTACATACAGAGGTTGTCCCTCATTCAACTCAAAAGCTATGAATGTAATCACAATGTTAGTTGACTGGAATGATGGTTTATAGCTTTTATCAGCTTTCTCCATAGTTTATCAACAACCACTTTATCTTAAACATAGAAAAATGCTGTGACTATACTGCTAATTATGTCAGTCAAAAAAGCTACCATCGATCAATCTAACATCAATAGTGACAACTTTGTAGCATTCCATGTTTTGAAAAGTTCAACGTATAGTAATTGAAATGCAGCTATCAGTGGAGAAAAGGCATGTAATTAGTGCACTGTTGTTTAAGTCAACTTTGCTTTTGAAAAATGACTTCAAAAATATAAAGCTGAAGTTTGCTGAGAAAACTTACAGCTTGACTGTTATACATGTAAAAGCAAAGAATATTGTCACTTGCTAAGCGCTAGTTAACGAGGTGCTCTATTCACATGATTTAAGCCCAGTCTATCTTACTGATAGCAATCAAATCAGACCCAACTGTATGCTTGTTTGATTAGGTGATCAGAAAATAATTGCGTTTACATTAGGCACTTTGTCCCAAAGAATCCCACCAGAGAAAAAAATTATAATAGTTAATGTTTTTTTACTGTTTAAAAATATAAAATGAGAAGAAAAGGTGCATATGCAGAGTACTGTATGTTTTGTCAACTAAAAATTTATTAACAATCATTACTTCACTCTGATTAGGAAAGTTGGTGAAGTGAGCAAACTTTTCTTTCAATAGGTGTGTTGCTTTTGTGCTTGTCTAATGTGCCTTCTAGTCAACTGCACAAAGGTCAAAATACCTGCTGGAAAAAAAGTGTATTGCAGCTCATAAAAATCGTAATGTCTTTTAACTTTATTAAACATCTGCTTCAAAGTTTGGTGCAGAACTTCACTGCAGTGACTTTTTCAAGAGTAAATGTACAAATAACAAGTAATTTTACTAAATTAAGTTACAAAAATGAACTAGTGAACATTTTTTCAAGTAAGGAATGAGGAAAAACAACTCCCATGCAAGGAATTGGGTTAAACCATTTAACTCACTGTGCAACGTCGCGTCATGACACAACGTCATAGTCTGCTGGAAAAAATTCCAATCTAAACTGTGGATATACAAGTAGATATGGCATGTTTTCTCACAGGAGGGGCCTATTACGACGTTATGTCATGACACGACGTTGTTGAGTGAACTGCAGTTTGATCAAGGACGTTATGAAGTGAGCTGCGTCATGACACAACGTCATAGTCTGCTCAAACGAATAGGTCATTAGCATTGAGTAACTTACTTGGAATGTTGCCAAGTGCATGGGTACTATGACAGACCATTTAGAGAGTTGCCTGCCACCTCAGAGAAGACAACTCCAAACAAAAGACTTACATTGCTCTTTAACTTTTGAACCGTTTGTCGCAAGTCACTAAAACTTTTTTTAATCAAAGCCATGTGTGCATGTTTTACAGCCAATAATGCCGCATACAATGGTTTCACACCACAACACGCTCTTCCATTAAAACTCAAAGAAATAGCAGTTTTTATTGGTTCTTACGTTGATCATAACCGATCTTGGAAGACACATTGATTAAGTCACATTGACTAACATTCCGAAAAAATAATGAACAGTAGTAATATATGAGCAGAACAGGGTTGTTTATGTTTTTGAATGTTAAACATTCTACAGAGAGGACAACTCTTAGGCTGCATGTAAATATATCATCAAATTGCGCAGCTTCTCTCATCAAAATATTATGTTCTGTCACTATAGTAACTGCCTGAAACTTTGAAAGTTTTGTTGAGAGGGTAACTCCTAAAATAAACCAGTTTCCGTCTTGACAAGGGAAGTTAGTCGTGTAGAAACAACTGAACGGGCTCCGAATCATTCAAACCATGAGCTGCTTACTTGGAAAGCTGCCAATTTACTTTGCATCATGTAATTTCATTAATAGCTGCGTTTTCAATCAGATACCGAGAGGATAACTCCTCAAAAAGCGCATTTTCACCATAACTTTTGAACCGTAAGTCGAATTTGAACAATTTTTTTTCAGTTAACTGTGCATCTGTATGGCTTTTAATTTCTCTACAGAGAAAATAATTTTTTCTAGTTAGCCATACAGATATAATCTGTATGGCTATTGTTTTAGTAGGTTTTATTATTAGCCATACAGATATAATCTGTATGGCTATTGTTTTAGTAGGTTTTATTAGCCATACAGATATAATCTGTATGGCTATTGTTTTAGTAGGTTTTATTATTATTATTATTATTATTATTATTTTTCTTTCGCGAACTTTCTTCTTCTATAACTACAGATTCGCTGATCGGAACTCTCTAAAAAATAGTTGGTTACGTAGGGACACATCTAAAATTTTATGAAAGTATTTTTCTCGAGTTAAGAAAGTAACGGTGTCACAGCTATTCCACTTTCCGCAAGCCTCTTCAACAGCTATTTTTGTTCAATAAATGCTAAATAGCTCTGTCACTTTTCATCAAAACTGCATGATATTTATATGGGGGTGTGCAGCTATGGTATATGTACACAGGCATCAACAGTTTTCAATAGTAAGCTTACAAGTTTTTCAAGGAGAGGCAATTTTTAATGATTTTGAGAAAATTTGAACTTTTTTGCTGGAAGAAATTCCAATTTAAACTGTTGAAATTACAGGTAGATATGGTGTGTTTTCTCACAGGAGGGGCCTATTAGGACGTTATGTCATGACACAACGTTGTTGAGTGAACTGCAGTTTGATCAAGGACGTTGCGTCATGACACACCGTCATAGTCTGCTGGAAGAAATTCTAATATAAACTGTTGGAATACAAGTAGATATGGCATGTTTTCTCACAGGAGAGGCCTATTAGGACTTTAAGTCATGACACGACGTCTTTAAGCAAGCAGCAGTTTGATCAACGTCGTTGTGAAGTGAGCTGTGTAATGACACAACGTCATAGTCTGCTCAAACGAATAGAGCCATGAGCATTGAGTAACCTACTTGGAATGTTGCCAAGTGCATGAGTACTTTGACATACCATTTAGAGAGTTGCCTGCCATCTCGGAGAAGATAACTCCGAACAAAACACTTATATTGCTCTTTAACTTTTGAACCGTTTGTCGCAAGTCACTAAAACTTTTTTTAATCAAAGCCATGTGTGCATGTTTTACAGCCAATAATGCCGCATACAATGGTTTCACACCACAACACGCTCTTCCATTTAAACTCAAAGAAATACCAGTTTTTATTGGTTCTTACGTTGATCATAACCGATCTTGGAAGACACATTGATTAAGTCACATTGACTAAAATTCCGAAAAAATAATGAACAGTAGTAATATATGAGCAGAACAGGGTTGTTTATGTTTTTGAATGTTAAACATTCTACAGAGAGGACAACTCTTAGGTTGCATGTAAATATATCATCAAATTGCGCAGCTTCTCTCATCAAAATATTATGTTCTGTCACTATAGTAACTGCCTGAAACTTTGAAAGTTTTGTTGAGAGGGTAACTCCTAAAATAAACCAGTTTCCGTCTTGACAAGGGAAGTTAGTCGTGTAAAAACAACTGGATGCGTTCATAATCATTCAAACCATGAGCTGTTTACTTGGAAAGCTGCCAAATTGTTTTGCATCTTGTAATTTCATTAATAGCTGCGTTTTCCATCAGATACCGAGAGGATAACTCCTCAAAAATCGCATTTTTGTCCATAACTTTCGAACCGTAAGTCGAAAATGGATCATTTTTTTTTCGTCAAACTGAGCATCTGTATGGCTTTTAATTTTTCTACAGAAAAAATAATCTTTTCTAGTTATTATTATTATTATTATTTTTCTTTCGCGAACTTTCTTCTTCTATAACTACAGATTCGCTGATCGGAACTCTCTAAAAAATAGTTGGTTACGTAGGGACACATCTGAAATTTTATGAAAGTATTTTTCTCGAGTTAAGAAAGTAACGGTGTCACAGCTATTCCACTTTCCGCAAGCCTCTTCAACAGCCATTTTTGTTCAATAAATGCTAAATAGCTCTGTCACTTTTCATCAAAACTGCATGAATTTTATATGAGGGTGTGCAGCTATGGTAGATGTACACAGGCATCAAAAGTTTTCAATAGTAAGTTTACAAGTTTTTTGAGGAGAGGCAATTTTTAATGATTTTCAGAAAATTTGAACTTTTTTGCTGGAAGAAATTCCAATCTAAACTGTTGAAATACAAGTAGATATGGCATGTTTTCCCACAGGAGGGGCCTATTACGACGTTATGTCATGACACGACGTTGTTGAGTGAACTGCAGTTTGATCAACAACTTCGCGTCATGACACAACGTCATAGTCTGCTGGAAGAAATTCCAATATAAAATGTTGGAATACAAGTAGATATGGCAGGTTTTCTCACAGGAGAGGCCTATTAGGACTTTAAGTCATGACACGACGTCTTTAAGCAAGCAGCAGTTTGATCAACAACGTTGTGAACTGAGCTGCGTAATGACACAACGTCATAGTCTGCTCAAACGAATAGAGACATTTGCATTGAGTAACTTACTTGGAATGTTGCCAAGTGCATGTGTACTTTGACAGACCATTTAGAGAGTTGCCTGCCATCTCGGAGAAGACAACTCCGAACAAAACACTTATATTGCTCTTTAACTTTTGAACCGTTTGTCGCAAGTCACTAAAACTTTTTTTAATCAAAGCCATGTGTGCATGTTTTACAGCCAATAATGCCGCATACAATGGTTTCACACCACTACACGCTCTTCCATGAAAACTCAAAGCAATACCAGTTTTTATTGGTTCTTACGTTGTTCCTAACCGATCTTGGAAGACACATTGATTCAGTCACATTGATTAACATTCCGAAAAAAATGAACAGTAGTAATATATGAGCAGAACTGGGTTGCTTATGTTTTTGGATGTTAAACATTATACAGAGAGGACAACTTTTAAGTTATATGTGCAATTATCGTCAATATGCACAGCTGGTCTGATCTAAATGTTATATTCTGTCACTACAGTAATTGCCTAAAAACTTTGAGAGATTTGTTGAGAGGGTAACTCCTAAAATAAACCAGTTTCCGTCTTGACAAGGAAAGTTAGTCGTGTAAAAACAACTGGATGCGTTCATAATCATTCAAACCATGAGCTGCTTATTTGGAAAGCTGCCAAATTTCATTAATAGCTGCGTTTTCAATCAGATACCGAGAGGATAACTCCTCAAAAACCGCATTTTTCTCCATAACTTTCGAACCGTAAGTCGAAAATGGATCATTTTTTTTTTCGTCAGACTAAGCATCTGTATGGCTTTTAATTTTTCTACAGAAAAAATAATCTTTTCTAGTTATTATTATCATTAGCCATACAGATATAATCTGTATGGCTATTGTTTTAGCTGGTTTTATTATTATTATTATTTTTCTTTCGCGAAGTTTCTACTTCTATAACTACAGATTCGCTGATCAAAACTCTCTAAATATTAGTTGGTTACGTAGGTGCACATCTCGAGATTAACGAAATATTTTTTTTCAAGTTGCGAAAAACACCATGTCACAGCTATTCCACTTTCCGCAAGCCTCTTCAACAGCCGTTTTTGTTCAATAAATGCTAAATAGCTCTGTCACTTTTCATCAAAACTGCATGATTTTTATATGAGGGTGTGCAACTATGGTAGATGTACACAGGCATCAAAAGTTCTCAATAGTAAATTTGCAAGTTTTTCAAGGAGAGGAAATTTTCAATGATTTTCAGAAAATTTGAACTTTTTTGCTGGAAGAAATTCCAATCTAAACTGTTGAAATGCAAGTAGATATGGCAGGTTTTCTCACAGGAGAGGCCTATTAGGACGTTATGTCATGACACGACGTTGTTGAGTGAACTGCAGTTTGATCAACAACGTCGCGTCATGACACAACGTCATTGTCTGCTGGAAGAAATTCAAACATAAACTGTTGGAATACAAGTAGATATGACAGGTTTTCTCACAGGAGAGGCCTATTAGGACTTTAAGTCATGACACGCCGTTTTTAAGCAGGCAGCAGTTTGATCAACAACGTTGTGAGCTGAGCTGCGTAATGACACAACGTCATAGTCTGCTCAAACGAATAGAGGCATTAGCATTGAGTAACTTACTTGGAATGTTGCCAAGTGCATGTGTACTTTGACAGACCATTTAGAGAGTTGCCTGCCACCTTGGAGAAGACAACTCCGAAGAAAACACTCATCTTGCTCTTTAACTTTTGAAACGTTTGTCACAAGTCACTAAAACTTTTTTAATCAAAGCCATGTGTGCATGTTTTACAGCCAATAATGCAGCATACAATGGTTTCACACCACAACACCCTCTTCCATTAAAACTCAAAGCAATACCAGTTTTTATTGGTTCTTACGTTGATCATAACCGATCTTGGAAGACACATTGATTCAGTCATATTGACGAACATTCCGAAAATGTAATGAACAGTAGTAATATATGAGCAGAACAGGGTTGTTTATGTTTTTGAATGTTAAACATTCTACAGAGAGGACAACTCTTAGGTTGCATGTAAATATATCATCAAATTGCGCAGCTTCTCTCATCAAAATATTATGTTCTGTCACTATAGTAACTGCCTGAAACTTTGAAAGTTTTGTTGAGAGGGTAACTCCTAAAATAAACCAATTTCCGTCTTGACAAGGGAAGTTAGTCGTGTAAAAACAACTGGATGCGTTCATAATCATTCAAAACCATGAGCTGTTTACTTGGAAAGCTGCCAAATTGTTTTGCATCATGTAATTTCATTAATAGCTGCGTTTTCCATCAGATATCGAGAGGATAACTCCTCAAAAATCGCATTTTTCTCCATAACTTTCGAACCGTAAGTCGAAAATGGATCATTCTTTTTTCGTTAGACTGAGCATCTGTATGGCTTTTAATTTTTCTACAGAAAAAATAATCTTTTCTAGTTATTATTATTTTTCTTTCGCGAACTTTCTTCTTCTATAACTACAGATTCGCTGATCGGAACTCGCTAAAAAATAGTTGGTTACGTAGGGCCACATCTGAAATTTTATGAAAGTATTTTTCTCGAGTTAAGAAAGTCACGGTGTCACAGCTATTCCACTTTCCGCAAGCCTCTTCAACAGCTATTTTTGTTCAATAAATGCTAAATAGCTCTGTCACTTTTCATCAAAACTGCATGATTTTTATATGGGGGTGTGCAGCTATGGTATATGTACACAGGCATCAACAGTTTTTAATAGTGAGTTTACAAATTTTTCAAGGAGAGGCATTTTTTAATGATTTTCAGAAAATTTGAACTTTTTTGCTGGAAGAAATTGCAATCTAAACTGTTGAAATACAAGTAGATATGGCATGTTTTCCCACAGGAGGGGCCTATTACGACGTTATGTCATGACACGACGTTGTTGAGTGAACTGCAGTTTGATCAACAACGTCGCGTCATGACACAACGTCATAGTCTGCTGTAAGAATTTCCAATATAAACTATTGGAATACAAGTAGATATGGCAGGTTTTCTCACAGGAGAGGCCTATTAGGACTTTAAGTCATGACACGACGTCTTTAAGCAAGCAGCAGTTTGATCAATCACGTTGCGAAGTGAGCTGTGTAATGACACAACGTCATAGTCTGCTCAAACGAATAGAGGCATTAGCATTGAGTAACCTACTTGGAATGTTGCCAAGTGCATGCATACTTTGACAGACCATTTAGAGAGTTGCCTGCCATCTCGGAGAAGACAACTCCAAACAGAACCCTTATATTGCTCTTTAACTTTTGGACCGTTTGTCGCAAGTCACTAAAACTTTTTTTAATCAAAGCCATATGTGCATGTTTTACAGCCAACAATGCCGCATACAATGGTTTCACACCACAACACGCTGTTCCATTAAAACTCAAAGAAATACCAGTTTTTATTGGTTCTTACGTCAATCATAACCGATCTTGGAACACACATTGATTCAGTCACATCGACTAACATGCCGAAAAAAAAAATGAGCAGTAGTAATATATGAGCAGAACTGTGTTGTTTGTGTGTATTGATGTTAAACATTATACAGAGAGGACAACTCCTAAGTTATATTAACATATATCATCAAATTGCGCAGCTGGTCTCATCTAATTGTTATGTTCTGTCACTATAGTAACCGCCTAAAAACTTGGAACGTTTTGTTGAGAGGGTAACTCCTAAAATAAATCAATTTCCGTGTTGGTCAGGCAATTTGGGCGTATAAAAACAACTTGATGCGTTCATAATCATTCAAGCCATGAGCTGCTTACTTGGAAAGCTGCCAACTTTCTTTGTACCATGTAAAGTTACTAATAGTTGCCTTTTCAGATGGAATCCGAGAGGATAACTCCTCAAAAATGCATTTGCTCCATAACTTTTGAACCGTAAGTCGAATTTGAACAATTTTTTTTTCATCGAACCTTGCATCTGTATGGCTTTCATTTTCTCTACAGAGAAAACATTTTAGTCTAGTTATTATTATTATTTTTCTTTCGCGAACTTTCTTCTTCTATAACTACAGATTCGCTGATCGGAACTCTCTAAAAAATAGTTGGTTACGTAGGGACACATCTGAAATTTTATGAAAGTATTTTTCTCGAGTTAAGAAAGTAACGGTGTCACAGCTATTCCACTTTCCGCAAGCCTCTTCAACAGCTATTTTTGTTCAATAAATGCTAAATAGCTCTGTCACTTTTCATCAAAACTGCATGATTTTTATATGGGGGTGTGCAGCTATGGTATATGTACACAGGCATCAACAGTTTTCAATAGTAAGCTTACAAGTTTTTCAAGGAGAGGCAATTTTTAATGATTTTGAGAAAATTTGAACTTTTTTGCTGGAAGAAACTCCAATCTAAACTGTGGAAATACAAGCAGATATGGCGTGTTTTCTCACAGGAGGGGCCTATTAGGACGTTATGTGATGACACGACGTTGTTGAGTGAACTGCAGTTTGATCAACAACGTCGTGTCATGACACAACGTCATAGTCTGCTGTAAGAAATTCCAATATAAACTGTTGGAATACAAGTAGATATGGCAGGTTTTCTCACAGGAGAGGCCTATTAGGACTTTAAGTCATGACATGACGTCTTTAAGCAAGCAGCAGTTTGATCAACGTCGTTGTGAAGTGAGCTGTGTAATGACACAACGTCATAGTCTGCTCAAACGAATAGAGCCATGAGCATTGAGTAACCTACTTGGAATGTTGCCAAGTGCATGAGTACTTTGACATACCATTTAGAGAGTTGCCTGCCATCTCGGAGAAGATAACTCCGAACAAAACACTTATATTGCTCTTTAACTTTTGAACCGTTTGTCGCAAGTCACTAAAACTTTTTTTAATCAAAGCCATGTGTGCATGTTTTACAGCCAATAATGCCGCATACAATGGTTTCACACCACAACACGCTCACCCATTTAAACTCAAAGAAATACCAGTTTTTATCGGTTCTTACGTTGATCATAACCGATCTTGGAAGACACATTGATTAAGTCACATTGACTAACATTCCGAAAAAATAATGAACAGTAGTAATATATGAGCAGAACAGGTTGTTTATGTTTTTGAGTGTTAAACATTCTACAGAGAGGACAACTCTTAGGTTGCATGTAAATATATCATCAAATTGCGCAGCTTGTCTCATCAAAATATTATGTTCTGTCACTATAGTAACTGCCTGAAACTTTGAAAGTTTTGTTGAGAGGGTAACTCCAAAAATAAACCAGTTTCCATCTTGACAAGGGAAGTTAGTCGTGTAAAAACAACTGGATGCGTTCATAATCATTCAAACCATGAGCTGTTTACTTGGAAAGCTGCCAAATTGTTTCGCATCATGTAATTTCATTAATAGCTGCGTTTTCCATCAGATACCGAGAGGATAACTCCTCAAAAATCGCATTTTTCTCCATAACTTTTGAACCGTAAGTCGAAAATGGCTCATTTTTTTTTTGTCAGACTGAGCATCTGTATGGCTTTTAATTTTTCTACAGAAAAAATAATCTTTTCTAGTTATTATTATTTTTCTTTCGCGAACTTTCTTCTTCTATAACTACAGATTCGCTGATCAGAACTCTCTAAAAAACAATTGGTTACGTAGGGACACATCTGAAATTTTATGAAAGTATTTTTCTCGAGTTAAGAAAGTCACAGTGTCACAGCTATTCCACTTTCCGCAAGCCTCTTCAACAGCTATTTTTGTTCAATAAATGCTAAATAGCTCTGTCACTTTTCATCAAAACTGCATGATTTTTATATGGGGGTGTGCAGCTATGGTATATGTACACAGGCATCAACAGTTTTCAATAGTAAGTTTACAAGTTTTTCAAAGAGAGGCAATTTTTAATGATTTTGAGAAAATTTGAACTTTTTTGCTGGAAGAAATTCCAGTTTAAACTGCTGAAATTACAGGTAGATATGGCGTGTTTTCTCACAGGAGGGGCCTATTAGGACGTTATGTCATGACACGACGTTGTTGAGTGAACTGCAGTTTGATCAACAACGTCGCGTCATGACACAACGTCATAGTCTGCTGGAAGAAATTCCAACATAAACTGTTGGATTACAAGTAGATATGGCAGGTTTTCTCACAGGAGAGGCCTATTAGGACTTTAAGTCATGACACGACGTTATAGTCTGCTCAAACGAATAGAGGCATTAGCGTTGAGTAACTTGCTTGGAATGTTGCCAAGTGCAGTTGGATCAACAACGTTATGAACTGAGCTGCGTAATGACGCAACGTCATAGTTAGTTCAAGTGAATAGAGGCATTAGCATTAACTAGCTTGCTTGGAATGTTGCCAAGTGCATGCGTACTTTGACATACCATTTAGAGAGTTGCCTGCCAACTCGGAGAAGACAACTCCGAACAAAACCCTTATATTGCTCTTTAACTTTTGAACTGTTTGTCGCAAGTCACTAAAACTTTTTTTAATCAAAGCCAAATGTGCATGTTTTACAGCCAATAATGCCGCATACAATGGTTTCACACCACAACACGCTGTTCCATTAAAACTCAAAAAAATACCAGTTTTTTGGTTGGTTCTTACGTCAATCATAACAGATCTTAGAACACACATTGATTCAGTCACATTGACTAACATTCCGAAAAAATGATGAACAGTAGTAATATATGAGCAGAACAGTGTTGTTTGTGTGTATTGATGTTAAGCATTATACAGAGAGGACAACTCCTAAGTTACATGTACATATATCATCATACTGCGCAGCTTGTCTCATCTAAATGTTATGTTCTGTCACTATAGTAACTGCTTAAAAACTTGGAAAGTTTTGTTGAGAGGGTAACTCCAAAAATAAACCAGTTTCCGTCTTGACAAGGAAAGTTGGTCTTGTAAAAACAACTGGATGCGTTCATAATCATTCAAACCATGAGCTGCTTACTTGGAAAGCTGCCAAATTGTTTTGCATCATGTAATTTCATTAATAGCTGCGTTTTCCATCAGATACCGAGAGGATAACTCCTCAAAAATTGCATTTTTCTCCATAACTTTCGAACCGTAAGTCGAAAATGGATCATTTTTTTTCGTCAGACTGAGCATCTGTATGGCTTTTAATTTTTCTACAGAAAAAATAATCTTTTCTAGTTATTATTATTATTATTCTTTTTCTTTCGCGAACTTTCTTCTCCTATAACTACAGATTCGCTGATCGGAACTCTCTAAAAAATAGTTGGTTACGTAGGGACACATCTGAAATTTTATGAAAGTATTTTTCTCGAGTTAAGAAAGTAACGGTGTCACAGCTATTCCACTTTCCGCAAGCCTCTTCAACAGCTATTTTTGTTCAATAAATGCTAAATAGCTCTGTCACTTTTCATCAAAACTGCATGATTTTTATATGGGGGTGTGCAGCTATGGTATATGTACACAGGCATCAACAGTTTTCAATAGTAAGTTTACAAGTTTTTCAAGGAGAGGCAATTTTTAATGATTTTGAGAAAATTTGAACTTTTTCGCTGGAAGAAATTCCAATTTAAACTGTTGAAATTACAGGTAGATATGGCGTGTTTTCTCACAGGAGGGGCCTATTAGGACGTTATGTCATGACACAACGTTGTTGAGTGAACTACAGTTTGATCAACAACGTCGCGTCATGACACACCGTCATAGTCTGCTGGAAGAAATTCCAATATAAACTGTTGGAATACAAGTAGATATGGCAGGTTTTCTCACAGGAGAGGCCTATTAGGACTTTAAGTCATGACACGACGTCTTTAAGCAAGCAGCAGCTTGATCAACGTCGTTGTGAAGTGAGCTGTGTAATGACACAACGTCATAGTCTGCTCAAACGAATAGAGCCATGAGCATTGAGTAACCTACTTGGAATGTTGCCAAGTGCATGAGTACTTTGACATACCATTTAGAGAGTTGCCTGCCACCTCGGAGAAGACAACTCCAAACAAAAGACTTACATTGCTCTTTAACTTTTGAACCGTTTGTCGCAACTCACTAAAACTTTTTTTAACCAAAGCCATGTGTGCATGTTTTACAGCCAATAATGCCGCGTACAATGGTTTCACACCACAACACGCTCTTCCATTTGAACTCAAAGAAATACCAGTTTTTATTGGTTCTTACGTTGATCACAACCAATCTTGAAAGACACATTGATTAAGTCACATTGACTAACATTCCGAAAAAATAATGAACAGTAGTAATATATGAGCAGAACAGGGTTGTTTATGTTTTTGAATGTTAAACATTCTACAGAGAGGACAACTCTTAGGTTGCATGTAAATATATCATCAAATTGCGCAGCTTCTCTCATCAAAATATTATGTTTTGTCACTATAGTAACTGCCTGAAACTTTGAAAGTTTTGTTGAGAGGGTAACTCCTAAAATAAACCAGTTTCCGTCTTGACAAGGGAAGTTAGTCGTGTAAAAACAACTGGATGCGTTCATAATCATTCAAACCATGAGCTGCTTACTTGGAAAGCTGCCAAATTGTTTTTCATCATGTAATTTCATTAATAGCTGCGTTTTCCATCAGATACCGAGAGGATAACTCCTCAAAAATCGCATTTTTCTCCATAACTTTCGAACCGTAAGTCGAAAATGGATCATTTTTTTTTTCGTCAGACTGAGCATCTGTATGGCTTTTAATTTTTCTACAGAAAAAATAATCTTTTCTAGTTATTACTATTATTATTATTATTATTTTTCTTTCGCGAACTTTCTTCTTCCATAACTACAGATTCGCTGATCGGAACTCTCTAAAAAATAGTTGGTTACGTAGGGACACATCTGAAATTTTATGAAAGTATTTTTCTCGAGTTAAGAAAGTAACGGTGTCACAGCTATTCCACTTTCCGAAAGCCTCTTCAACAGCTATTTTTGTTCAATAAATGCTAAATAGCTCTGTCACTTTTCATCAAAACTGCATGATTTTTATATGGGGGTGTGCAGCTATGGTATATGTACACAGGCATCAACAGTTTTCAATAGTAAGCTTACAAGTTTTTCAAGGAGAGGCAATTTTTAATGATTTTGAGAAAATTTGAACTTTTTTGCTGGAAGAAAGTCCAATTTAAACTGTTGAAATTATAGGTAGATATGGCGTGTTTTCTCACAGGAGGGGCCTATTAGGACGTTATGTCATGACACAACGTTGTTGAGTGAACTGCAGTTTGATCAAGGACGTTGCGTCATGACACACCGTCATAGTCTGCTGGAAGAAATTCCAATATAAACTGTTGGAATACAAGTAGATATGGCATGTTTTCTCACAGGAGAGGCCTATTAGGACTTTAAGTCATGACACGACGCCTTTAAGCAAGCAGCAGTTTGATCAACGTCGTTGTGAAGTGAGCTGTGTAATGACACAACGTCATAGTCTGCTCAAACGAATAGAGCCATGAGCATTGAGTAACCTACTTGGAATGTTGCCAAGTGCATGAGTACTTTGACAGACCATTTAGAGAGTTGCCTGCCATCTCGGAGAAGATAACTCTGAACAAAACACTTATATTGCTCTTTAACTTTTGAACCGTTTGTCGCAAGTCACTAAAACTTTTTTTAATCAAAGCCATGTGTGCATGTTTTACAGCCAATAATGCCGCATACAATGGTTTCACACCACAACACGCTCTTCCATTTAAACTCAAAGAAATACCAGTTTTTATTGGTTCTTACGTTGATCATAACCGATCTGGGAAGACACATTGATTAAGTCACATTGATTAACATTCCGAAAAAATAATGTATAGTAGTAATATATGAGCAGAACAGGGTTGTTTATGTTTTTGAATGTTAAACATTCTACAGAAAGGACAACTCTTAGGTTGCATGTAAATATATCATCAAATTGCGCAGCTTCTCTCATCAAAATACTATGTTCTGTCACTATAGTAACTGCCTGAAACTTTGAAAGTTTTGTTGAGAGGGTAACTCCTAAAATAAACCAGTTTCCGTCTTGACAAGGGAAGTTAGTCGTGTAAAAACAACTGGATGCGTTCATAATCATTCAAACCATGAGCTGTTTACTTGGAAAGCTGCCAAATTGTTTTGCATCATGTAATTTCTTTAATAGCTGCGTTTTCCATCAGATACCGAGAGGATAACTCCTCAAAA
The DNA here is from genome assembly GCA_945261195.1 of Cryptosula pallasiana. NCBI lineage: Eukaryota > Metazoa > Bryozoa > Gymnolaemata > Cheilostomatida > Cryptosulidae > Cryptosula > Cryptosula pallasiana. The sequence continues at coordinate 38,804,583 of OX183132.1, read as the reverse complement.
ATCACATTTTTCTCCATAACTTTCGAACCGTAAGTCGAAAATGGATCATTTTTTTTTCGTCAGACTGAGCATCTGTATGGCTTTTGATTTTTCTACAGAAAAAATAATCTTTTCTAGTTATTATTTTTCTTTCGCCGCATTCTAACCCCTAGATTTCAGTTTCTGTCTTCTTCTATAACTACAGATTCGCTGACTAGAACTCTCTAAAAATTAGTTGGTTACGTAGGGCACATCTGGAGATTAACGAAATATTTTTTTTCAAGTTAAAAAAGTTACCACGTCACAGCTATTCCACTTTTCGCACGCCTCTTCAACAGTCATTTTCGTTCAAGAAATGCTGAATAACTCTGTCACTTTTCATCAAAACTGCATGATTTTTATACGAGGGTGTGCAGCTATGGCAGCTGTACATAGGCATCGAAAGTTTTCAATACCAAGTTTACAAAGTTTTCAAGGAGAGGCAATTTTTAGTGATTTTCAGAAAATTTGAACTTTTTTAGTGGAAGAAATTCCAGTCTAAACTGTTGAAATACAAGTAGATATGGCAGGTTTTCTCACAGCAGGAGCCTATTAGGACGTTATGTCATGACACGACGTTGTTGAGTGAACTGCAGTTTGATCAACAACGTCGCGTCATGACACAACGTCACAGTCTGCTGGAAGAAATTCCAATCTAAACTGTGGATATACAAGTAGATATGGCATGTTTTCCCACAGGAGGGGCCTATTACGACGTTATGTCATGACACAACGTTGTTGAGTGAACTGCAGTTTGATCAAGGACGTTATGAAGTGAGCTGCGTCATGACACAACGTCATAGTCTGCTCAAACGAATAGGGCATTAGCATTGAGTAACTTACTTGGAATGTTGCCAAGTGCATGGGTACTATGACAGACCATTTAGAGAGTTGCCTGCCACCTCGGAGAAGACAACTCCAAACAAAAGACTTACATTGCTCTTTAACTTTTGAACCGTTTGTCGCAACTCACTAAAACTTTTTTTAATCAAAGCCATGTGTGCATGTCTTACAGCCAATAATGCCGCATACAATGGTTTCACACCGCAACACGCTGTTCCATTAAAACTCAAAGCAATACCAGTTTTTATTGATTGTTACGTTGATCATAACCAATCTTGGAAAAAACTTCAATTCAGTCACATCGATTAACATTTCGCAAAAAGTAATGAATGAACAGTAGTAATATAAGAGCAGAACTGGGTTGTTTGTATTTATTGATGTTAAACATTCTACAGAGAGGACAACTCCTAAGTTATATGCGCATATATCATCAAATTGGGCAGCTTGTCTCATCTAAATGTTATGTTCTGTCACTATAGTAAATGCCTAAAAACTTTTAAGTTTTGTTGAGAGGGTAACTCCCAAAATAAACCAGTTTCCGTCTTGACAAGGGAAATTGGTCGTGTAAAAACAGCTGGATGCAATCATAAGTACTCAAGCCATGAGCTGCTTATTTGGAAAGCTGCCAAGTTTCTTTGTACCATGTAATTTCATTAGTAGCTGCGATTTCAATCAGATACCGAGAGGATAACTCCTCAAAAATCGCATTTTTCTCCATAACTTTTGAACCGTAAGTCGAACTTGAACAATTTTTTTTTCATTGAACCGCGCATCTGTATGGCTTTTATTTTCTCTACAGAGAAAACATTTTAGTCTAGTTATTAGCCATACAGATATAATCTGTATGGCTATTGTTTTTGCTGGTTTTATTATTATTATTAGCCATACAGATATAATCTGTATGGCTATTGTTTTAGTAGGTTTTATTATTATTATTATTATTATTATTATTAGCCATACAGATATAATCTGTATGGCTATTGTTTTAGTAGGTTTTATTAGCCATACAGATATAATCTGTATGGCTATTGTTTTTGCTGGTTTTATTATTATTATTATTATTTTTCTTTCGCGAAGTTTCTTCTTCTATAACTACAGATTCGCTGATCAGAACTCTCTAAATATTAGTTGGTTACGTAGGTGCACATCTCGAGATTAACGAAATATTTTTTTTCAAGTTGCGAAAGTCACCATGTCACAGCTATTCCACTTTCCGCAAGCCTCTTCAACAGCCGTTTTTGATCAATAAATGCTAAATAGCTCTGTCATTGTTCATCCAAACTGCATGATTTTTATACGAGGGTGTGCAGCTATGGTAGATGTACACAGGCATCAAAAGTTTTCAATAGTAAGTTTACACGTTTTTCAAGGAGAGGCAATTTTTAATGATTTTGAGAAAATTTGAACTTTTTTGCTGGAAGAAATTCCAATCTAAACTGTGGAAATACAAGTAGATATGGCGTGTTTTCTCACAGGAGGGGCCTATTAGGACGTTATGTCATGACACGACGTTGTTGAGTGAACTGCAGTTTGATCAACAACGTCGCGTCATGACACAACGTCATAGTCTGCTGGAAGAAATTCCAATCTAAACTGTGGATATACAAGTATATATGGCATGTTTTCCCACAGGAGGGGCCTATTACGACGTTATGTCATGACACGACGTTGTTGAGTGAACTGCAGTTTGATCAAGGACGTTATGAAGTGAGCTGCGTCATGACACAACGTCATAGTCTGCTCAAACGAATAGGGCATTAGCATTGAGTAACTTACTTGGAATGTTGCCAAGTGCATGGGTACTATGACAGACCATTTAGAGAGTTGCCTGCCACCTCGGAGAAGACAACTCCAAACAAAAGACTTACATTGCTATTTAACTTTTGAATCGTTTGTCGCAACTCACTAAAACTTTTTTTAATCAAAGCCATGTGTGCATGTCTTACAGCCAATAATGCCGCATACAATGGTTTCACACCGCAACACGCTGTTCCATTACAACTCAAAGCAATACCAGTTTTTATTGATTGTTACGTTGATCATAACCAATCTTGGAAAAAACTTCAATTCAGTCACATCGACTAACATTCCGCAAAAAGTAATGAATGAACAGTAGTAATATATGAGCAGAACAGTGTTGTTTGTGTGTATTGATGTTTCACATTATACAGAGAGGACAACTCCCAAGTTAAATGTACATATATCATCAAATTGCGCAGCTTGTCTCATCTAAATGTTATGTTCTGTCACTATAGTAACTGCCTAAAAACTTTAAAAGTTTTGTTGAGAGGGTAACTCCAAAAATAACCCAGTTTCCGTTTTGACAAGGGAAGTTAGTCGTGTAAAAACAACTGGATGCGTTCATAATCATTCAAACCATGAGCTGCTTACTTGGAAAGCTGCCAAATTGTTTTGCATCATGTAATTTCATTAATAATTGCGTTTTTAATCACATACCGAGAGGATAACTCCTCAAAATATGCATTTTTCTCCATAACTTTTGAACCGTAAGTGGAAAATGGATCATTTTTTTTTCGTCAGAGTGAGCATCTGTATGGCTTTTAATTTTTCTACAGAAAAAATAACTTTTTCTAGTTAGCCATACAGATATAATCTGTATGGCTATTGTTTTAGTAGGTTTTATTAGCCATACAGATATAATCTGTATGGCTATTGTTTTAGTAAGTTTTCTTATTATTATTTTTCTTTCGCCGCATTCTAACCACTAGATTTCAGTTTCTGTCTTCTTCTATAACTACAGATTCGCTGATTAGAACTCTCTAAAAAGTAGTTGGTTACGTAGGGGTACATCTGGAGATTAACGAAATATTTTTTTTCAAGTTAAAAAAGTTACCACGTCACAGCTATTCCACTTTTCGCACGCCTCTTCAACAGTCATTTTCGTTCAATAAATGCTGAATAACTCTGTCACTTTTCATCAAAATTGCATGATATTTATATGAGGGTGTGCAGCTATGGCAGTTGTACACAGGCATCGAAAGTTTTCAATACCAAGTTTACAAGGTTTTCAAGGAGAGGCAATTTTTAGTGATTTTCAGAAAATTTGAACTTTTTTAGTGGAAGAAATTCCACTCTAAACTGTTGAAATACAAGTAGATATGGCAGGTTTTCTCACAGCAGGAGCCTATTACGACGTTAAGTCATGGCACGACGTCCTTAAGCGAGCTGCAGTTGGATCAAGGACGTTATGAAGTGAGCTGCGTCATGACACAACGTCATAGTCTGCTCAAACGAAGAGAGGCATTAGCATTGAGTAACTTACTTGGAATGTTGCCAAGTGCATGTGTACTTTGACAGATCGTTCAGACAGTTGCCTGCCATCTCGGAGAAGAAAACTCCTAATAGAACCCTCATATTGCTTTTTAACTTCTGAACCGTTTGTGGGAAGTCGCTGAAACTTTTTTGCAATCATTATCATGTGTGCATGTTTTACAGCAAGTAAGGCAGTATATAATGGTTTCACTCCACAACACTTTCTTCCATTAAAACTCAAAGCAATACCAGTTTTTATTGGTTCTTACGTTGATAATAACTGATCTTGGAAAAAACTTCAATTCAGTCGCATCGACTAACATTCCGAAAAAATAATGAACAGTAGTAATATATGAGCAGAACTGGGTTGTTTATGTTTTTGAATGTTGAACGATAAACAGAGAGGACAATTCATAAGTTATATGTACATATATCATCAAATTGCGCAGCTTGTCTCATCTAACGGTTATGTTCTGTCACTATAGTAACAGCCTAAAAACTTTGAGAGTTTTGTTGAGGGGGTAACTCCTAAAATAAACCAGTTTCCGTCTTGACAAGGAAAGTTAGTCGTGTAAAAACAATTGAATGCGCTCATAATCATTCAAACCATGAGCCGCTTACTTGGAAAGCTGCCAATTTACTTTGCATCATGTAATTTCATTAATAGCTGCGTTTTCAATCAGATACCGAGAGGATAACTGCTCAAAAAGTGCATTTTCACCATAACTTTTGAACCGTAAGTCGAAATTGAACAATTTTTTTTCCGTTCAACTGTGCATCTGTATGGCTTTTATTTTCTCTACAGAGAAAACATTTTAGTCTAGTTATTATTATTATTTTTCTTTCGCGAAGTTTCTTCTTCTATAACTACAGATTCGCTGATCAGAACTCTCTAAATATTAGTTGGTTACGTAGGTGCACATCTCGAGATTAACGAAATATTTTTTTTCAAGTTGCGAAAGTCACCATGTCACAGCTATTCCACTTTCCGCAAGCCTCTTCAACAGCCGTTTTTGTTCAATAAATGCTAAATAGCTCTGTCACTTTTCATCAAAACTGCATGATTTTTATATGAGGGTGTGCAACTATGGTAGATGTACACAGGCATCAAAAGTTCTCAATAGTAAGTTTGCAAGTTTTTCAAGGAGAGGCAATTTTTAATGATTTTCAGAAAATTTGAACTTTTTTGCTGGAAGAAATTCCAATCTAAGCTGTTGAAATGAAAGTAGATATGGCAGGTTTTCTCACAGGAGAGGCCTATTAGGACGTTATGTCATGACACGACGTTGTTGAGTGAAGTGCAGTTTGATCAACGACGTTGTGCAGTTAGCTGCGTCATGACACAACGTCATAGTCTGCACAAACAAATAGAGGCATTAGCATTAACTAACTTGCTTGGAATGTTGCCAAGTGCATGTGTACTTTTACAGACCATTTAGAGAGTTGCCTGCCATCTCGGAGAAGAAAACTCCTAACAGAACCCTCATATTGCTTTTTAACTTCTGAACCGTTTGGGGGAAGTCGCTCAAACTTTTTTTCAATCAAAATCATGTGTGCATGTTTTACAGCAAGTAATGCGACATAACGTGACTTCACACTACAACACTTTATTCCGTTAAAACTCAAAGAAAAACCAGTTTTTATTGGTTCTAACGTTGATCATAACCGATCTCGGAAAAAACTTCAATTCAGTCACATCGACTAACATTCCGCAAAAAGTAATGAATGAACAGTAGTAATATAAGAGCAGAACTAGGTTGTTTATGTTTTTGAATGTTAAACATTATACAGGGAGGACAACTAATAAGTTATATGTACATGTATCATCAAATTGCGCAGCTTGTTTCATATAAATGTTATGTTCCGTCACTATAGTAACTGACTAAACCCCTTGAAAGTTTTGTTGAGAGGGTAACTCCTAAAATAAACCAGTTTACGTCTTGACAAGGGAAGTTAGTCGTGTAGAAACAACTGAACGGGCTCATAATCATTCAAACCAGGAGCTGCTTACTTGGAAAGCTGCCAAATTACTTTGCATCATGCAATTTCATTAATAGCTGCGTTTTCAATCAGATACCGAGAGGATAACTCCTCAAAAAATGCATTTTGCTCCATAACTTTTGAACCGTTAGTCGAATTTGAACAATTTTTTTTTCGTTGAACAGTGCATCTGTATGGCTTTTATTTTCTCTACAGAGAAAACATTTTAGTCTAGTTATTATTATTATTATTATTATTATTTTTCTTTCGCGAACTTTCTTCTTCTATAACTACAGATTCGCTGATTGGAACTCTCTAAAAAATAGTTGGTTACGTAGGGACACATTGGAAATTTTATGAAAGTATTTTTCTCGAGTTAAGAAAGTCACAGTGTCACAGCTATTCCACTTTCCGCAAGCCTCTTCAACAGCCATTTTTGTTCAATAAATGCTAAATAGCTCTGTCACTTTTCATCAAAACTGCATGATTTTTATGTGAGGGTGTGCAGCTATGGTAGATGTACACAGGCATCAAAAGTTTTCAATAGTAAGTTTACAAGTTTTTCAAGGAGAGGCAATTTTTAATGATTTTGAGAAAATTTGAACTTTTGGCTGGAAGAAATTCCAATCTAAACTGTGGAAATACAAGCAGATATGGCGTGTTTTCTCACAGGAGGGGCCTATTAGGACGTTATGTCATGACACTACGTTGTTGAGTGAACTGCAGTTTGATCAACAACGTCGCGTCATGACACAACGTCATAGTCTGCTGGAAGAAATTCCAATCTAAACTGTGGATATACAAGTAGATATGGCATGGTTTCCCACAGGAGGGGCCTATTACGACGTTATGTCATGACACGACGTTGTTGAGTGAACTGCAGTTTGATCAAGGACGTTATGAAGTGAGCTGCGTCATGACACAACGTCATAGTCTGCTCAAACGAATAGGTCATTAGCATTGAGTAACTTACTTGGAATGTTGCCAAGTGTATGGGTACTATGACAGACCATTTAGAGAGTTGCCTGCAACCTCGGATAAGACAACTCCAAACAAAAGACTTACATTGCTCTTTAACTTTTGAACCGTTTGTCGCAACTCACTAAAACTTTTTTTAATCAAAGCCATGTGTGCATGCCTTACAGCCAATAATGCCGCATACAATGGTTTCACACCACAACACGCTGTTCCATTAAAACTCAAAGCAATAGCAGTTTTTATTGATTGTTACGTTGATCATAACCAATCTTGGAAAAAACTTCAATTCAGTCACATCGACTAACATTCCGAAAAAAATGAACAGTAGTAATATATGAGCAGAACTGGGTTGCTTATGTTTTTGGATGTTAAACATTATACAGAGAGGACAACTTTTAAGTTATATGTGCATTTATCGTCAATATGCACAGCTTGTCTGATCTGAATGTTATATTCTGTCACTACAGTAATTGCCTAAAACCTTTGAAAGATTTGTTGAGAGGGTAACTCTTAAAATAAACCAGTTTCCGTCTTGACAAGGGAAGTTAGTCGTGTAAAAACAACTGGATGCGTTCATAATCATTCAAGCCATGAGCTGCTTACTTGGAAAGCTGCCAAGTTTCTTTTTTCCATGTGAAATTACTAATAGTTGCCTTTTCATTTGAATACCGAGAAGATAACTCCTCAAAATCGCACTTTGCTCCATAACTTTCGAACCGTAAGTCGAAAATGGACCATTTTTTTTCGTCAGACTGAGCATCTGTATGGCTTTTAATTTTTCTACAGAAAAAATAATTTTTTCTAGTTATTATTATTATTATTATTATTTTTCTTTCGCGAACTTTCTTCTTCTATAACTACAGATTCCCCGATCGGAACTCTCTAAAAAATAGTTGGTTACGTAGGGACACATCTGAAATTTTATGAAAGTATTTTTTTCGAGTTAAGAAAGTCACGGTGTCACAGCTATTCCACTTTCCGCAAGCCTCTTCAACAGGCATTTTTGGTCAATAAATGCTAAATAGCTCTGTCACTTTTCATCAAAACTGCATGATTTTTATATGAGGGTGTGCAGCTATGGTAGATGTACACAGGCATCAAAAGTTTTCAATAGTAAGTTTACAAGTTTTTCAAGGAGAGGCAATTTTTAATGATTTTCAGAAAATTTGAACTTTTTTGCTGGAAGAAATTCCAATCTAAACTGTTGAAATACAAGTAGATGTGGCATGTTTTCCCACAGGAGAGGCCTATTACGACGTTATGTCATGACACGACGTTGTTGAGTGAACTGCAGTTTGATCAACAACGTCGGGTCATGACACAACGTCATAGTCTGCTGGAAGAAATTCCAATATAAACTGTTGGAATACAAGTAGATATGGCAGGTTTTCTCACAGGAGAGGCCTATTAGGACTTTAAGTCATGACATGACGTCTTTAAGCAAGCAGCAGTTTGATCAACGTCGTTGTGAAGTGAGCTGTGTAATAACACAACGTCATAGTCTGCTCAAACGAATAGAGCCATGAGCATTGAGTAACCTACTTGGAATGTTGCCAAGTGCATGAGTACTTTGACATACCATTTAGAGAGTTGCCTGCCATCTCGGAGAAGATAACTCCGAACAAAACACTTATATTGCTCTTTAACTTTTGAACCGTTTGTCGCAAGTCACTAAAACTTTTTTTAATCAAAGCCATGTGTGCATGTTTTACAGCCAATAATGCAGCATACAATGGTTTCACACCACAACACGCTCACCCATTTAAACTCAAAGAAATACCAGTTTTTATTGGTTCTTACGTTGATCATAACCGATCTTGGAAGACACATTGATTAAGTCACATTGACTAACATTCCGAAAAAATAATGAACAGTAGTAATATATGAGCAGAACAGGGTTGTTTATGTTTTTGAATGTTAAACATTCTACAGAGAGGACAACTCTTAGGTTGCATGTAAATATATCATCAAATTGCACAGCTTCTCTCATCAAAATATTATGTTCTGTCACTATAGTAACTGCCTGAAACTTTGAAAGTTTTGTTGAGAGGGTAACTCCTAAAATAAACCAGTTTCCGTCTTGACAAGGGAAGTTAGTCGTGTAAAAACAACTGGATGCATTCATAATCATTCAAACCATGAGCTGTTTACTTGGAAAGCTGCCAAATTGTTTTGCATCATGTATATTCATTAATAGCTGCGTTTTCCATCAGATACCGAGAGGATAACTCCTCAAAAATTGCATTTTTCTCCATAACTTTCGAACCGTAAGTCGAAAATGGATCATTTTTTTTTCGTCAGACTGAGCATCTGTATGGCTTCTAATTTTTCTACAGAAAAAATAATCTTTTCTAGTTATTATTATTATTATTATTATTTTTCTTTCGCGAACTTTCTTCTTCTATAACTACAGATTCGCTGATCGGAACTCTCTAAAAAATAGTTGGTTACGTAGGGACACATCTGAAATTTTATGAAAGTATTTTTCTCGAGCTAAGAAAGTAACGGTGTCACAGCTATTCCACTTTCCGCAAGCCTCTTTAACAGCTATTTTTGTTCAATAAATGCTAAATAGCTCTGTCACTTTTCATCAAAACTGCATGATTTTTATATGGGGGTGTGCAGCTATGGTATATGTACACAGGCATCAACAGTTTTCAATAGCAAGTTTACAAGTTTTTCGAGGAGAGGCAATTTTTAATGATTTTGAGAAAATTTGAACTTTTTTGCTGGAAGAAATTCCAATTTAAACTGTTGAAATTACAGGTAGATATGGCGTGTTTTCTCACAGGAGGGGCCTATTAGGACGTTATGTCATGACACAACGTTGTTGAGTGAACTGCAGTTTGATCAAGGACATTGCGTCATGACACACCGTCATAGTCTGCTGGAAGAAATTCCAATATAAACTGTTGGAATACAAGTAGATATGGCAGGTTTTCTCACAGGAGATGCCTATTAGGACTTTAAGTCATGACACGACGTCTTTAAGCAAGCAGCAGTTTGATCAACGTCGTTGTGAAGTGAGCTGTGTAATGACACAACGTCATAGTCTGCTCAAACGAATAGAGCCATGAGCATTGAGTAACCTACTTGGAATGTTGCCAAGTGCATGAGTACTTTGACATACCATTTAGAGAGTTGCCTGCCATCTCGGAGAAGATAACTCCGAACAAAACACTTATATTGCTCTTTAACTTTTGAACCGTTTGTCGCAAGTCACTAAAACTTTTTTTAATCAAAGCCATGTGTGCATGTTTTACAGCCAATAATGCCGCATACAATGGTTTCACATCACAACACGCTCTTCCATTTAAACTCAAAGAAATACCAGTTTTTATTGGTTCTTACGTTGATCATAACCGATCTTGGAAGACACATTGATTAAGTCACATTGACTAACATTCCGAAAAAATAATGAACAGTAGTAATATATGAGCAGAACAGGGTTGTTTATGTTTTTGAATGTTAAACATTCTACAGAGAGGACAACTCTTAGGTTGCATGTAAATATATCATCAAATTGCGCAGCTTGTCTCATCAAAATATTATGTTCTGTCACTATAGTAACTGCCTGAAACTTTGAAAGTTTTGTTGAGAGGGTAACTCCTAAAATAAACCAGTTTCCGTCTTGACAAGGGAAGTTAGTCGTGTAAAAACAACTGGATGCGTTCATAATCATTCAAACCATGAGCTGTTTACTTGGAAAGCTGCCAAATTGTTTTGCATCATGTAATTTCATTAATAGCTGCGTTTTCCATCAGATACCGAGAGGATAACTCCTCAAAAATCGCATTTTTCTCCATAACTTTCGAACCGTAAGTCGAAAATGGATCATTTTTTTTTCGTCAGACTGAGCATCTGTATGGCTTTTAATTTTTCTACAGAAAAAATAATCTTTTCTAGTTATTATTATTTTTCTTTCGCGAAGTTTCTTCTTCTATAACTACAGATTCGCTGATCAGAACTCTCTAAATATTAGTTGGTTACGTAGGTGCACATCTCGAGATTAACGAAATATTTTTTTTCAAGTTGCGAAAGTCACCATGTCACAGCTATTCCACTTTCCGCAAGCCTCTTCAACAGCCGTTTTTGTTCAATAAATGCTAAATAGCTCTGTCATTGTTCATCCAAACTGCATGATTTTTATACGAGGGTGTGCAGCTATGGTAGATGTACACAGGCATCAAAAGTTTTCAATAGTAAGTTTACACGTTTTTCAAAGAGAGGCAATTTTTAATGATTTTGAGAAAATTTGAACTTTTTTGCTGGAAGAAATTCCAATCTAAACTGTGGAAATACAAGTAGATATGGCGTGTTTTCTCACAGGAGGGGCCTATTAGGACGTTATGTCATGACACGACGTTGTTGAGTGAACTGCAGTTTGATCAACAACGTCGCGTCATGACACAACGTCATAGTCTGCTGGAAGAAATTCCAATCTAAACTGTGGATATACAAGTAGATATGGCATGTTTTCCCACAGGAGGGGCCTATTACGACGTTATGTCATGACACGACGTTGTTGAGTGAACTGCAGTTTGATCAAGGACGTTATGAAGTGAGCTGCGTCATGACACAACGTCATAGTCTGCTCAAACGAATAGGGCATTAGCATTGAGTAACTTACTTGGAATGTTGCCAAGTGCATGGGTACTATGACAGACCATTTAGAGAGTTGCCTGCCACCTCGGAGAAGAAAACTCCAAACAAAAGACTTACATTGCTCTTTAACTTTTGAATCGTTTGTCGCAACTCACTAAAACTTTTTTTAATCAAAGCCATGTGTGCATGTCTTACAGCCAATAATGCCGCATACAATGGTTTCACACCGCAACACGCTGTTCCATTAAAACTCAAAGCAATACCAGTTTTTATTGATTGTTACGTTGATCATAACCAATCTTGGAAAAAACTTCAATTCTGTCACATCGACTAACATTCCGCAAAAAGTAATGAATGAACAGTAGTAATATAAGAGCAGATCTGGGTTGTTTGTATTTATTGATGTTAAACATTCTACATAGAGGACAACTCCTAAGTTATATGCGCATATATCATCAAATTGCGCAGCTTGTCTCATCTAAATGTTATGTTCTGTCACTATAGTAAATGCCTAAAAACTTTGAAGTTTTGTTGAGAGGGTAACTCCCAAAATAAACCAGTTTCCGTCTTGACAAGGGAAATTGGTCGTGTAAAAACAACTGGATGCAATCATAAGTACTCAAACCATGAGCTGCTTATTTGGAAAGCTGCCAAGTTTCTTTGCATCATGTAATTTCATTAATCACTGAGTTTTCAATCAGATACCGAGAGGATAACTCCTCAAAAAATGCATTTTGTCCATAACTTTTGAACCGTAAGTCGAATTTGAAGAATTTTTTTTTTTCGTTGAACCGTGCATCTGTATGGCTTTTATTTTCTCTACAGAGAAAACATTTTAGTCTAGTTATTATTATTAATATTTTTCTTTCGCGAACTTTCTTCTTCTATAACTACAGATTCGCTGATCAGAACTCTCTAAAAAACAATTGGTTACATAGGGACACATCTGAAATTTTATGAAAGTATTTTTCTCGAGTTAAGAAAGTCACAGTGTCACAGCTATTCCACTTTCCGCAAGCCTCTTCAACAGCTATTTTTGTTCAATAAATGCTAAATAGCTCTGTCACTTTTCATCAAAACTGCATGATTTTTATATGGGGGTGTGCAGCTATGGTATATGTACACAGGCATCAACAGTTTTCAATAGTAAGTTTACAAGTTTTTCAAAGAGAGGCAATTCTTAATGATTTTGAGAAAATTTGAACTTTTTTGCTGGAAGAAATTCCAGTTTAAACTGCTGAAATTACAGGTAGATATGGCGTGTTTTCTCACAGGAGGGGCCTATTAGGACGTTATGTCATGACACGACGTTGTTGAGTGAACTGCAGTTTGATCAACAACGTCGCGTCATGACACAACGTCATAGTCTGCTGGAAGAAATTCCAACATAAACTGTTGGATTACAAGTAGATATGGCAGGTTTTCTCACAGGAGAGGCCTATTAGGACTTTAAGTCATGACACGACGTTATAGTCTGCTCAAACGAATAGAGGCATTAGCGTTGAGTAACTTGCTTGGAATGTTGCCAAGTGCAGTTAGATCAACAACGTTATGAACTGAGCTGCGTAATGACGCAACGTCATAGTTAGTTCAAGTGAATAGAGGCATTAGCATTAACTAGCTTGCTTGGAATGTTGCCAAGTGCATGCGTACTTTGACGTACCATTTAGAGAGTTGCCTGCCAACTCGGAGAAGACAACTCTGAACAAAACCCTTATATTGCTCTTTAACTTTTGAACTGTTTGTCGCAAGTCACTAAAACTTTTTTTAATCAAAGCCAAATGTGCATGTTTTACAGCCAATAATGCCGCATACAATGGTTTCACACCACAACACGCTGTTCCATTAAAACTCAAAAAAATACCAGTTTTTTGGTTGGTTCTTACGTCAATCATAACAGATCTTAGAACACACATTGATTCAGTCACATTGACTAACATTCCGAAAAAATAATGAACAGTAGTAATATATGAGCAGAACAGTGTTGTTTGTGTGTATTGATGTTAAGGATTATACAGAGAGGACAACTCCTAAGTTACATGTACATATATCATCAAACTGCGCAGCTTGTCTCACCTAAATGTTATGTTCTGTCACTATAGTAACTGCTTAAAAACTTGGAAAGTTTTGTTGAGAGGGTAACTCCAAAAATAAACCAGTTTCCGTCTTGACAAGGAAAGTTGGTCTTGTAAAAACAACTGGATGCGTTCATAATCATTCAAACCATGAGCTGCTTACTTGGAAAGCTGCCAAATTGTTTTGCATCATGTAATTTCATTAGTAGCTGCGTTTTCCATCAGATACCGAGAGGATAACTCCTCAAAAATTGCATTTTTCTCCATAACTTTCGAACCGTAAGTCGAAAATGGATCATTTTTTTTCGTCAGACTGAGCATCTGTATGGCTTTTAATTTTTCTACAGAAAAAATAATCTTTTCTAGTCTTATTAGCCATACAGATATAATCTGTATGGCTATTGTTTTTGCTGGTTTTATTAGCCATACAGATATAATCTGTATGGCTATTGTTTTTGCTGGTTTTATTATTATTATTATTATTATTTTTCTTTCGCGAAGTTTCTTCTTCTATAACTACAGATTCGCTGATCAGAACTCTCTAAATATTAGTTGGTTACGTAGGTGCACATCCCGAGATTAACGAAATATTTTTTTTCAAGTTGCGAAAGTCACCATGTCACAGCTATTCCACTTTCCGCAAGCCTCTTCAACAGCCGTTTTTGTTCAATAAATGCTAAATAGCTCTGTCATTGTTCATCCAAACTGCATGATTTTTATACGAGGGTGTGCAGCTATGGTAGATGTACACAGGCATCAAAAGTTTTCAATAGTAAGTTTACACGTTTTTCAAGGAGAGGCAATTTTTAATGATTTTGAGAAAATTTGAACTTTTTTGCTGGAAGAAATTCCAATCTAAACTGTGGAAATACAAGTAGATATGGCGTGTTTTCTCACAGGAGGGGCCTATTAGGACGTTATGTCATGACACGACGTTGTTGAGTGAACTGCAGTTTGATCAACAACGTCGCGTCATGACACAACGTCATAGTCTGCTGGAAGAAATTCCAATATAAACTGTTGGAATACAAGTAGATATGGCAGGTTTTCTCACAGGAGAGGCCTATTAGGACTTTAAGTCATGACACGGCGTCTTTAAGCAAGCAGCAGTTTGATCAACAACGTTGTGAGCTGAGCTGGGTAATGACACAACGTCATAGTCTGCTCAAATGAATAGAGGCATTAGCATTGAGTAACTTACTTGGAATGTTGCCAAGTGCATGTGTACTTTGACAGACCATTTAGAGAGTTGCCTGCCACCTCGGAGAAGACAACTCCGAACGAGACACTTATATTGCTCTTCAACTTTTGAACCGTTTGTCGCAAGTCACTAAAACTTTTTTTAATCAAAGCCATGTGTGCATGTTTTACAGCCAATAATGCCGCATACAATGGTTTCACACCACTACACGCTCTTCCATGAAAACTCAAAGCAATACCAGTTTTTATTGGTTCTTACGTTGTTCATAACCGATCTTGGAAGACACATTGATTCAGTCACATTGATTAACATTCCGAAAAAAATGAACAGTAGTAATATATGAGCAGAACTGGGTTGCTTATGTTTTTGGATGTTAAACATTATACAGAAAGGACAACTTTTAAGTTATATGTGCATTTATCGTCAATATGCACAGCTTGTCTGATCTAAATGTTATATTCTGTCACTACAGTAATTGCCTAAAAACTTTGAATGATTTGTTGAGAGGGTAACTCCTAAAATAAACCAGTTTCCGTCTTGACAAGGGAAGTTAGTCGTATAAAGACAACTTGATGCAATCATAAGTACTCAAGCCATGAGCTGCTTATTTGGAAAGCTGCCAAGTTACTTTGAATCATGTAATTTCATTAATAGCTGCGTTTTAAATCAGATACCGAGAGGATAACTCCTTAAAATATGCATTTTTCTCCATAACTTTCGAACCGTAAGTCGAAAATGGATCATTTTTTTTTTCGTCAGACTGAGCATCTGTATGGCTTTTAATTTTTCTACAGAAAAAATAATCTTTTCTAGTTATTATTATTATTTTTCTTTCGCGAAGTTTCTTCTTCTATAACTACAGATTCGCTGATCAGAACTCTCTAAATATTAGTTGGTTACGTAGGTGCACATCTCGAGATTAACGAAATATTTTTTTTCAAGTTGCAAAAGTCACCATGTCACAGCTATTCCACTTTCCGCAAGCCTCTTCAACAGCCGTTTTTGTTCAATAAATGCTAAATAGCTCTGTCATTGTTCATCCAAACTGCACGATTTTTATACGAGGGTGTGCAGCTATGGTAGATGTACACAGGCATCAAAAGTTTTCAATAGTAAGTTTACACGTTTTTCAAGGAGAGGCAATTTTTAATGATTTTGAGAAAATTTGAACTTTTTTGCTGGAAGAAATTCCAATCTAAACTGTGGAAACACAAGTAGATATGGCGTGTTTTCTCACAGGAGGGGCCTATTAGGACGTTATGTCATGACACGACGTTGTTGAGTGAACTGCAGTTTGATCAACAACGTCGCGTCATGACACAACGTCATAGTCTGCTGGAAGAAATTCCAATCTAAACTGTGGATATACAAGTAGATATGGCATGTTTTCCCACAGGAGGGACCTATTACGACGTTATGTCATGACACGACGTTGTTGAGTGAACTGCAGTTTGATCAAGGACGTGATGAAGTGAGCTGCGTCATGACACAACGTCATAGTCTGCTCAAACGAATAGGGCATTAGCATTGAGTAACTTACTTGGAATGTTGCCAAGTGCATGGGTACTATGACAGACCATTTAGAGAGTTGCCTGCCACCTCGGAGAAGACAACTCCAAACAAAAGACTTACATTGCTCTTTAACTTTTGAATCGTTTGTCGCAACTCACTAAAACTTTTTTTAATCAAAGCCATGTGTGCATGTCTTACAGCCAATAATGCCGCATACAATGGTTTCACACCGCAACACGCTGTTCCATTAAAACTCAAAGCAATACCAGTTTTTATTGATTGTTACGTTGATCATAACCAGTCTTGGAAAAAACTTCAATTCAGTCACATCGACTAACATTCCGCAAAAAGTAATGAATGAACAGTAGTAATATATGAGCAGAACAGTGTTGTTTGTGTGTATTGATGTTTCACATTATACAGAGAGGACAACTCCCAAGTTAAATGTACATATATCATCAAATTGCGCAGCTTGTCTCATCTAAATGTTATGTTCTGTCACTATAGTAACTGCCTAAAAACTTTAAAAGTTTTGTTGAGAGGGTAACTCCAAAAATAAACCAGTTTCTGTCTTGACAAGGGAAGTTAGTCGTGTAAAAACAACTGGATGCGTTCATAATCATTCAAACCATGAGCTGCTTACTTGGAAAGCTGCCAAATTACTTTGCAACATGTAATTTCATTAATAATTGCGTTTTTAATCACATACCGAGAGTATAACTCCTCAAAATATGCATTTTTCTCCATAACTTTTGAACCGTAAATGGAAAATGGATCATTCTTTTTTCGTCAGACTGAGCATCTGTATGGCTTTTAATTTTTCTACAGAAAAAATAACTTTTTCTAGTTATTATTTTTCTTTCGCCGCACTCTAACCACTAGATTTCAGTTTCTGTCTTCTTCTATAACTACAGATTCGCTGATTAGAACTCTCTAAAAATTAGTTGGTTACGTAGGGGCACATCTGGAGATTAACGAAATATTTTTTTTCAAGTTAAAAAAGTTACCACGTCACAGCTATTCCACTTTTCGCACGCCTCTTCAACAGTCATTTTTGTTCAATAAATGCTGAATAACTCTGTCACTTTTCATCAAAACTGCATGATATTTATATGAGGGTGTGCAGCTATGGCAGCTGTACACAGGCTTCAAAAGTTTTCAATACCAAGTTTACAAGGTTTTCAAGGAGAGGCAATTTTTAGTGATTTTCAGAAAATTTAAATTTTTTTAGTGGAAGAAATTCCAGTCTAAACTGTGGAAATACAAGTAGATATGGCGTGTTTTCTCACAGCAGGGGCCTATTAGGACGTTATGTCATGACACAACGTTGTTGAGTGAACTGCAGTTTGATCAACGACGTTGCGCAGTTAGCTGTGTCATGACACAACGTCATAGTCTGCTCAAACCAATAGAGGCATTAGCATTGAGTAACTTACTTGGAATGTTGCCAATTGCAGTTGGATCAACAACGTTATGAACTGAGCTGCGTAATGACACAACGTCATAGTTCATTCAAGTGAATAGAGGCATTAGCATTAACTAGCTTGCTTGGAATGTTGCCAAATGCATGTGTACTTTGACAGGCAATTCAGAGAGTTGCCTGCCATCTCGGAGAAGAAAACCTCAACAGAACCCTCATATTGCTTTTTCACTTCTGAACCATTTGTTGCAAGTCACTAAAACTTTTTTTAATCAAAGCCATGTGTGCATGTTTTACAGCCAATAATGCCATATACAATGGTTTCACACCACAACACGTTTTTCCATTAAAACTCAAAGCAATAACAGTTTTTATTGGTTCTTACTTACGTTGATCATAACCGATTTTGGAAGACACATTGATTCAGTCACATTGACTAACATTCCGAAGAAAAAATGAACAGTAGTAATATATGAGCAGAACTGTGTTGTTTGTGTGTATTGATGTTAAACATTAAACAGAGAGGACAACTCCTAAGTTATATTAACATATATCATCAAATTGCGCAGCTGGTCTCGTCTAATTGTTATGTTCTGTCACTATAGTAACTGCCTAAAAACTTTGAAAGTTTTGTTGAGAGGGTAACTCCTAAAATAATTCAATTTCCGTCTTGGTCAGGCAATTTGGGCGTATAAAAACAACTTGATGCGTTCATAATCATTCAAGCCATGAGCTGCTTACTTGGAAAGCTGCCAACTTTCTTTGTACCATGTAAAGTTACTAATAGTTGCCTTTTCAGATGGATTCCGAGAGGATAACTCCTCAAAAAATGCATTTTGCTCCATAACTTTTGAACCGTAAGTCGAATTTGAACAATTCTTTTTTCATCGAACCGTGCATCTGTATGGCTTTTATTTTCTCTACAGAGAAAACATTTTAGTCTAGTTATTATTTTTCTTTCGCGAAGTTTCTTCTTCTATAACTACAGATTCGCTGATCAGAACTCTCTAAGTATTAGTTGGTTACGTAGGTGCACATCTCGAGATTAACGAAATATTTTTTTTCAAGTTGCGAAAGTCACCATGTCACAGCTATTCCACTTTCCGCAAGCCTCTTCAACAGCCGTTTTTGTTCAATAAATGTTAAATAGCTCTGTCATTGTTCATCCAAACTGCATGATTTTTATACGAGGGTGTGCAGCTATGGTAGATGTACACAGGCATCAAAAGTTTTCAATAGTAAGTTTACACGTTTTTCAAGGAGAGGCAATTTTTAATGATTTTGAGAAAATTTGAACTTTTTTGCTGGAAGAAATTCCAATCTAAACTGTGGAAATACAAGTAGATATGGCGTGTTTTCTCACAGGAGGGGCCTATTAGGACGTTATGTCATGACACGACGTTGTTGAGTGAACTGCAGTTTGATCAACAACGTCGCGTCATGACACAACGTCATAGTCTGCTGTAAGAAATTCCAATATAAACTGTTGGAATACAAGTAGATATGGCAGGTTTTTTCACAGGAGAGATCTATTAGGACTTAAAGTCATGACACGACGTCTTTAAGCAAGCAGCAGTTTGATCAACAACGTTGTGAACTGAGCTGCGTAATGACACAACGTCATAGTCTGCTCAAACGAATAGAGACATTTGCATTGAGTAACTTACTTGGAATGTTGCCAAGTGCATGTGTACTTTGACAGACCATTTAGAGAGTTGCCTGCCACCTCGGAGAAGACAACTCCGAACGAAACACTTATATTGCTCTTTAACTTTTGAACCGTTTGTCGCAAGTCACTAAAACTTTTTTTAATCAAAATCATGTGTGCATGTTTTACAGCCAATAATGCCGCATACAATGGTTTCACACCACTACACGCTCTTCCATGAAAACTCAAAGCAATGCCAGTTTTTATTGGTTCTTACGTTGTTCATAACCGATCTTGGAAGACACATTGATTCAGTCACATTGGATAACATTCCGAAAAAAATGAACAGTAGTAATATATGAGCAGAACTGGGTTGCTTATGTTTTTGGATGTTAAACATTATACAGAGAGGACAACTTTTAAGTTATATGTGCATTTATCGTCAATATGCACAGCTTGTCTCATTTAAATGTTATATTCTGTCACTACAGTAATTGCCTAAAAACTTTGAAAGATTTGTTGAGAGGGTAACTCCTAAAATAAACCAGTTTCCGTCTTGACAAGGGAAGTTAGTCGTGTAAAAACAACTGGATGCGTTCATAATCATTCAAACCATGAGCTGCTTACTTGGAAAGCTGCCAGATTGTTTTGCATCATGTAATTTCATTAATAGCTGCGTTTTCCATCAGATACCGAGAGGATAACTCCTCAAAAATTGCATTTTTCTCCATAACTTTTGAACCGTAAGTCGAAAATGGATCATTTTTTTTTCGTCAGACTGCGCATCTGTATGGCTTTTATTTTTTCTACAGAAAAAATAATCTTTTCTAGTTACTGATAAAACACATAGATTGATTTACCCTAAAGCGCGGGCATAGAACAAGACAGGTAGACAATAGCTTAGAATAGAACAGGACATGTAAACACATAGAACAACGTAAGTGTAACGTTCGTACGGGTACCATAGAGTTATTGGATAAGATGGCGCCGGTCCTCTACATACTCCCCTCCATTGGCGATGGTGGCCAATCAAAACGTGTCGGCGGCATCGGTCGGTGTGTACTAGTCTCTGAATGGGCGAGTAAGTTCCTTTTTTATGTCCTCCGCTCTTAGCAAGAGCTGGCATGCCTCATGAGTTATGGCGTGTAGCTCTCTGTCCAGCGCTTCCATCCTATGTCTGTGCTCTCTGCGTCGACGGTGCCTCTCCTCTTCTGCTGACCGCTCACGGTCGGTTCGCCAGTTGTAGTTGGTTGGCGGTTGTCTCTCCCTAGGTGGTGTCACCGACCTGGGAGGAGGAGTTATCCTCTTGCGTTTGCGTGGTGGTGACAACTCGGTAGGCTTTCCTAGTCGTTTCTGAATGGGGGTTTTCTTCTCTTCATTGCTCTTTCTTTTCTCCGTCTCGATGATGGGCGTCGGTACTCCAAATGGTGGGGGTGTCGACCAGTTCATCGTTTTGCAAAATTCCTTGTATCTTGCCTCATCGACCTCATAGAGTGGCTTGTATTTGCCACCATGTTCTGGAGTGCCTCCTTGCACCCTAATGTGCTTTAGTATGGCGTCGCGTGATGCACTTCGTTTCCCACATTTGCAGAAAAAGAATGTCAGGTGTTGGCGTACGTGATATATCACTCTTTTTCTAGCTTGCTGATAGTTGCATCGTCGGCATCTCCATTCTTCACTGCCTTCTACTGGTACAGCCATCTCTTTTATCTGCTTCATGGTATCACCGCTCAGCCATATCTCTCTTTCTGCTCCCGTCTTTGGTGGAAGTGTTGGCTTGTCGATCTCGTCTGCAACATCAATACGCCTTATGTTGACAGTAGGTGAAGGAATAATTCTTCTCATCATATCCTCTTTACGAGGAATTGTTACAGTAGGTCGGAGATGGTGATTATCCAGTGCTTTAGTGAGTGACTCGATTGTGATGTTTGGTACTGTCTCACCTGTTGTCGACGTAATGTCGATCCTTTCTTTGATATGTTCTACTACTCTAGCCATCGCTTGTTGTAACTGTTGCTGTGGAGAATCCAGTTGGCCTACGCTTCTATTGGGTAGTGAATTCCTCCTCTGCTGGTTGCGGACTGAGCGTTGGCGGCTCCTGCCTCTATCTTTATCTTGATTGGCAATTGCCACCACGTGTTCATCTAGTGCCGCCCCCCACGTGGTTCTGTTGGTGTGACGTGGGGTGGCGGTTTCTTTGCTAGATTTCCCGGCGGGTGTTGGTTCACAGCAATTAGGAGTTACCCTCTCCTGTCGTTCGACTTCTTCCGAGGCGAATTTACTACGTTGGGGAGTTACGTCCTCTTGCTCATTATTTCTTGCTCGTCCTTCTCGGTGATAACTCGCCTCTCCTTCTTCCATTCTTCTTTTATTTCTTCTTCGTTTTACTTCTATCCAGCCAATTTCGGCCGGGTCTTCTGCTACTTCTTTCCCTGTGGTGGTGGTTGACGATGGCTGTGGTGTATCCTCTCTTCCTTCTGCTCCAGTAGGTGGAGTGTTAGGTAGGTGGGGCTCTCCCCCTGCTGTGTAACAATGATAGTCATTCAACCTTGTTGGTTTCTGTCTCTCTCTTTGCAGTCGACTCAGGGGTGAGGTGGGCAGCCGGCTTGGTTGCAGGGGTGGCCAGTCCTCTTCATTGAGGGCTGGGGGCCTCGGTGGGCTGGGTGCCCTTTGGACGACCTCTGGTGGGGGTGTGTTCTCTTTTTCCAAACTTCCTCTTTCTTCTACTTTGACCCTACTGCGTCCTATCACTTCAGGCCTTCTGGTTGGACTGCGGCGAGCCGCAGGTGAAGGCGGGGGCGACAACTCCTGAGTGTGGGGTGTCCCCTCTTGCAGAGGAAGGTTTCCAGGTTCCTGGATAGGCGACGGGTCAGGGGGTTCCCTGGTCAGTGGCGACCTTTCTGGTGGGGGTGACGGTAATGGCAACGGTTCTGGTACTGGCAGTGGTAGTGGCAATAATTCTACGTTCTCAGCGGGTGCTGGGCGTGCCTTGGGGGGTCTTCCTCTTCTGGCTCCCTTCATATTGGGTTGGAGGGCGGGTTCCCGACAAGGGGGTGCTCGGCCGATTGGTTCTTGGCACGTCCTATAATGTCGCAGCCGCATTCCGTTCTGAATGGACCACTGCCCATTTCTCTCTACTTTATAGGTGTGGTTCGGGAATGCTTCCGTCACCTGGTATGGGCCTACAAACCAAGGCTGCAGTTTCGGATTGCTGCCCTTCACTCTCCTCTTCTTCTCGAGTACGACGAGTTCCCACTTCTGGAACACAGAGGGTTCCTCGTTGTCCTGGCCCCTTATCTCTTGTTGCTGATGCCTGAGGTATTCGTGTGCTGTCTGGAGGTTCTCCTGAATTGCCGCGGTATGTTCCATGATGTTGCGAGGGTCCAGGGTAGGGGGCGTACCTGTCAGTTGGTCGGGAAGGGGGACCTCCCGTCCCATTACTAACATGTTGGGCGTTTCCCCTATTGCTGAGTGGGGGGTGCTGCGACAGCCCCGCATGATTTGCGGTAGCAGACTGTCCCACTCGTCCTGGCCTTTCGTCAATATCAGTGTCCGGAGTGCATCTCCCAGCGTCCGGTTCTGACGCTCCACCATCCCGTTCCCTTGCGGGTGATAGGGGGTGGTCCTTGTCTTTTTTATGCCCCACAGGCTACACAGCTCTTCTAACAGCACGGACTCAAACTGAGCCCCTTGGTCGGAGTGTAGCTGTTCGGGCAAGCCCTAGTAGGCAAATACTCTTTCATCCAGCGCGACGGCGACCGTAGGTGCTGTGGCATCAGGCAGAGCTATCGCATCTTGCCAACGGGTGAAGTGGTCGGTGAGGACCAACACCCAACGGTTCTTCCTTTTCGTCAAAGGCAGAGGGCCGACCAAGTCGACCGCCAGCTTCTGAAAAGGTCGTCCTGCATACATCCTTTGTCGGTGAGGGTTCTCTGCCTTCTTCCCATTCTTGGCGACTTGGCATACCTCACAATCCTTGATTAGTCTCCTGACCAGAGGGGATATGCCTGGCCAGTACCAATCCATCAGGATGCGCTGTCTTGTCCGATGAATCCCTGTGTGGATCATCCGGTGTGTCTCCCAGACGACCTGTGTCCTACTTGGTGGGCAGACTACACATTGCTTTGATCTGGAAGGGTGGTGCAACGTGATGACGAGCACCCCGTCAGGGCGGATCTTCATCGCCTCCTTCCGATCATACAGTGTCTTCAACTCGACACTCCCTTTGGCCAATTCTCTCTCTGTGATGCTTCCCGGCCGTCTCAGCTCGGCATAAATCCGGCCTACCGCATCCTGCCGGTCCCTTTGCTCTTGAGCTAAGGTTTGGGCGGAGTGTACCGGGTTTGTCACAGTGAGGTTGACCCGCTCCTCCTTCTCTCCTTTCTCTGCAGACTCCCTCTTCATCATGTCTCCCGGCTGTCTCGGCTCGGCGTAAGTCCGGCCTACTGCATCCCATCCTTTCGGCTGGGCCGAATCCTGGGGGGAATGTGCCGGGTTCAATGCGTTGAGGTCGTCTCTTGCCTCTCTCTGAGGTCTCTGTCCAGCCTCTTGCTGCAGTTCCACATGGGAAGGTCCCCATCTCTTTGCTCGATGGACCCGCACTGCCTGCAGTCCGCGCAGGGTCCCTGTCGGCTGAGCCCATCGGCGTTACCATGGTGAGTTCCAGCTCTGTGCTCGAGTTTATAACGAAACTCAGCCAGGATCTCCAGCCATCGAGCTATCTGGTTTGATGGTTCCTTCCGTCTGCACAGCCAGCGGAGGGATGCGTGGTCCGTCCGGAGTTTGAATTCCCGTCCATAGAGGTAGGGGCGGAAATGTTTTACTGCCTTGATGACAGCAACCAGCTCCTTCCGGGTAACGCAGTAGTTCCTCTCCGCTGGTGCCAGCGTCTTGCTGAAGTATGCAATGACGCGTTACTTGCCTTCTTGTACTTGGGAGAGCACAGCACCGACTCCTACCGCACTGGCGTCAGTGTCCAGTATGTACGGTAAGTTGGGGTCGCGGTATCCGAGTACCGGGGCTTGGGTGAGTCTGGCTTTGAGCTGGTCAAAGGCTGTCTGCTCCATTGGTCCCCACTTCCATTGTGTCTCCTTGCCCGTCATCACGGTGAGAGGTTTAGCAATAGTGGCGTAGTCGGGGAGGTACTGGCGGTAGTACCCGGCCGTTCCTAAGAATGCCTGCAGCCCCTTTACGTCCGTCGGTGCTTCCCATCTCTTGACTGCCTCCACCTTCCCTGGGTCGGTAGCCACTCCCTTTGCGCTCACTACGTGCCCGAGGTACTTGACCTCTTCCTGCAGCAGTTTGCATTTGGAGGGCTTTACCTTCAGGTTTGCCTGGTGGAGTCGTCCTAGCACTTCTCCGAGCCTGTGTAAGTGCGTCTGGAAGTCGGGTGCGATGATAATCACATCATCTAAGACCTTTGAGGACCTTTTCCATGAGCCTCTGAAAGGTGGCGGGGGCTGACGTCAACCCGAAGGGCAGCACCTTCCATTTCCACAGGTCGCTTCTTGTGGTGAAGGCCGACTTGTCACTGGCGCCTTGGTCCAGGGGTACCTGCCAGTACCCACTGGTGAGATCCAACGTAGTGAAGTACTTACTTCCGGTCAGGGCGTCCAGCGATTCATCGATTCTGGGGATGGGGTAGGCGTCCTGCTTAGTTATGTCATTCAGCCTCCGGTAATCCACACAGAACCTCCACGTGTCGTCCTTCTTCCTTACCAGTACCACAGGGGAGCTCCAAGCTCCGTCGGCCGGCTCGATTAGATTTTTTTCCAAAAGGTCCTTGATCTGGCGTTCTGCTTCTGCCTCCTTCTCTGGTCTAAGGCGGTGTGGTGGGCACCGGATGGGCCGAGCCCCTTCTACCGTGGGGATCGAGTGTTCTGCCAGCGTTGTCCGGCCCAGGTCCCCGCTGTGGCTACTAAATACCGTCTGGCATTCGATCAGGAGCTCCTTTACTTGCTGCTCCTGCCATGGGTCCTGGCACCCTCTCTTGGCTTGCTGGAAGAGGTCGTGCAGATGGGGGGGGGCAACTCTCTTCCTCCCGTCTTGCTCCTCTGTTGTCCGTCTGGTTTTGTCAGCTCTTGGACGCCACCCTCTTCTACTCCCGTAAAGGTACCAATAAACTCTCCTGCGGGTAGTCTTAGGGTGTTCTGCGTCGGGTTCAGACATCTCACCAGCACGTGTCCTTGAGCGTCAGGCCTGTTGACGCTGGTGGCAATGGGTATCCCACCCTGGATGCTCTCAATCACTCCCTGGGGGAACGTATCCCTGGAGCTCAGGTGACATGGAATAGTCACTTCTGTCTGTGGTGGAAGCTGGGTGTCCTGTCGGACTTGTACCTTGGACACGAGATTTCTCCCGTGGCGGTCGGTACAGGCCAGCTCCTTTCCTTGTATCACCAGCACTGGACGGTCGAATCCCATCTGGCATCCTTGGCTTGCCAGGAAGGGCATTCCTAGGATAACGTCTTCGTTGACCTGACTAACTACAAAGGTCTCCTCAAACTTGACATGCCGTATCCTTCCCTTCAGTGCGAGCAAGCCGTAGAACGGAAGTCTAGTACCGCCGGCCATGATCCCATGGGAATCGTAGTGCTGCAGGTTGCACTGTACGTGGTTCGGTAACCGATCAAAGACTCGCTTGAACAACAGGTTAGTGTTGCAGCCTGTGTCTATGAGGTGTGTTACCGCCTCTCCTTCTACCCTTCCAGGTAGGTAGTAACTCGAGCGATATGGTCGCTCGATCTGGTTGCTCTGGAGTGTCACAGGTTTTGGAATGAACTTTTCCTCCTCCAGTGGGGGCGTTTGGGTCTGCCTGTCCTTCCTCCTGGGCCTTGGTTCCTGCTGCTCTGGAGTCCCGTCGCCGTCCGTTTCTTCCGCCACTGAGCTGTCGAGTGCCGACAGGCTGGCAAAACGGTTGTGTAGGGCGATAGGGGGACTAGTCAGGAGGTCCAGGGGAGGAGTTGCTCGACGCACTGTTGCCGGTCCACTGGAGGGCGCCTGTGCCCTTTCCTTCTGAGGTGTCGTTGCCCGTGTGCAGCCAGCGGGTCTCCCTACTGCTGCGGGCGGTAGTCGTTTCCCTGGCGGCTAGGCCAAGGGACGGTCCTACATGCCTTCCGGGTGTGGCCTATCTGTTGGCATCCCCAACATCTCTTGGGTGGCTCAGGCTTCTTTTCCGTCTTTAGGCTGGCAATCTCTTTGCTCAACCCTTCTACGGTCTTAAGCAGCTGTGCCAAGGGGTCCTGTACCTCTTGGTGTCGAGCCGTCTCTCTTTGTGGGGTCATCTCCTCTTCCAGGGGGTCGGCCTCTACTGTCCTAATGTGAGGTCCTCCCAATGGTTGATGAGGCACCTGCAGGAACTCATTTCCTGCTAAGATCGCTTCCTCCAGGTTCTGAGGGCGTACTGCCAACAAGTGACGTTGCAGGTACGTGTGCCCTAGAGTGCTGTGGAACGCCTGCATCACCAGCTCATCCCTATTCTGTCGCGGCAGAGTGCTGTGAGCTGCCGAAATGAGGTGCTCGACCGTGAGGACATGGTCTCTGAGGCTTTCTCTGGGGTTCCGTCGGTAGCTTAGCAACTTTGCTTGAGCTTCCGCACGAGTCATGCCAAAGGTTGCCTGTAGCGTTTGTGCCACCTCCTCTGTGGTCTCACCTCGACCGCACTGTTCGGCCTTGCCTGTTAAGGCTTGGCGTAGGTGGATGACTGCTTCTTCTGCCGGCAAATGGTTTGCTCTGGTCACCTCCTGGAACCGTTGTAGAAAGTAGTCCACATCCCCCGTACCATCGTACTGTGGTACTCTGAACTTATCTCTGGCTGTGGCTACTGTCATGCGGTCTAGGATATCGGTGAGCGTCCCCATCATCTGCAGGCTGGAAGGATCCCTGTCGATACTCAGTGCTCTTCTTCTGGTCGCCATCCTTCTTCTGGGAGGTGTTGTTTGTGGGTGTCTGTCAATCCCACTGCTGCCACCAATGTGCAGGATTTCACTGTGGGGGTGTGAGGTGGTAGCTCGGCCTACCTGCACAACCTCCCGAACTGTAATGGCAACTGTGTCTAATGCTCTAGCAATACAATCCTTCCACAGGTCGACTTAGTAGCTGAGGAATGGTGACTAACCATCTCAATTACTAGTGAGCTGCCGATTGCGTTAGCTGTTATCTGTGTGTGTAGCAAGTTCGAACTTTGAAGGGCGAACTAGTCAAACTAGGTTCGGCCAGCAGAGGTTCGGCTGTCTTGTTTCAGTGCGGTGCAGAGGTCGAACATTGAAGGCGAAGTTAGACAAAGCTAAGTTCGGCCAGCAGAGGTCCAGACTGATCTGCCTATATATTACTACTCGAGTAATGGTGCGCAGTGAAGTTATTTGTTAGAACAAAGAAACTTCTGAGAGTGTGCAAGCTGACTCTGACTTTATTCACAGATTACATCGGTATTTATGTACATGATTACATAATGGCAAAAGGTAATACAAAAGAGGGCACACCTGGCACAAATGATTGGCCAGCGTGTGCGAATAAAATATAAGAGGTGGTCCTTAACTGATTGGATGACTGGACTCACATGTCGAACATATAAGTTATAATGGTAAAAGAATAATTACTGATAAAACACATAGATTGATTTACCCTAAAGCGCGGGCATAGAACAAGACAGGTAGACAATAGCTTAGAATAGAACAGGACATGTAAACACATAGAACAACGTAAGTGTAACGTTCGTACGGGTACCATAGAGTTATTGGATAAGATGGCGCCGGTCCTCTACAATTTATTATCAATGCTGTATCTAAATAATTAATTACTAGCTTACTAACCTTCAATTCCATTATCAGAGAGCTCTAACAAGCTAAAATATTAATAAACTAACTAAATCAAAAGAAGAAAAAAATGTGCTTGCTCCTTTCCAGAAAAAAATTGTCCATAATTATCAAAAAATATTCCAAAATCGAAAACAGGAAATGATGGGGCAAGGATATTTGGAACTGTTTCCGTTTAGAAGGTCCTACAGTCTTCAAACAAAAACCAGAAAATAGACAATTCTCTGTTCTACACGATGGTATAAAAACTATTTATGTCAGTCTACACAAACGTTTGCAATCCTTTCCGAAAACGTGACGGTTTTTGCTACAAGCATTGCTCGTAGAAGAAAAACTGGACAGATAACTCCACTACAAGCATTGCTCGTAGTAGAACCAGAGAAAGCTAACAGGGTGGATTCGAATTGTGCACCCTGGTCCGTGTGCATCTGTCCGGGCAGACCCCAGTAACTAAATACTCGTTCGTCTAAGTTACTGG